>NSJW01000516.1:256201-593486 GCA_019955255.1 Castanospermum australe
GGTGACGCACATTTTAAGTCACTGCTCATTGTTTTATTTTTATGCTGGCTAGTATTGAAATTTTCTAGCTTTGAAATGGTGTATTAAGAAAAGTTTGACAAAAGTTTGACTTGCTTTGATGGCTGTAGCTTGTATAGTTGTAGGAAACTTTGGGCTCTTTTTAATTATGTGTAGTAAATGCAGGGAGAATTTAGTGTTTTTGTAAAAAAAAAAGAAGCGCAACTCTGAACTGTACTAACTTACGTTGGACTTTGTTTTAAATCTTTGAAGGATTTCTACTGATTTGTTGTCAAGGTTTATTGGATACTATACAAATTTACAGTGTACAGTGTTTCTTAATATTAGCATGTGGGTCCTCCGTGTTGTGCGGGTGATGAGAATAGAAAATGATAATATTTAATATGAGAGTAAAAGTAAATAAAGAGCAGTAAACATATTTTAAACTTTCATAAGGGGATAGGGTTTAGGCTTCTTCCATGGATATAACAGCTTTCGGAAATTTGCGTCTTACCTTTCGTCAACAACTTCTCACTATATTATGACATGTAGCAAAGATAAATAATAAAATATATTGAAGGTGTCCTGATTTACATTTATGATTTTCCTACATGGTACAATGCGAATTTATCTGGCTCCTTTAGGATCTAGATGTACTAGTTACTCTAAAATTTTAGATGCTTCAATTAGATTATGCATCATGGTATACAACCGTCACTCTTGTGATAGGATCCCTTTCTACATGATGTGATGTCTGGAAGTAAAGAGAGATCAATCATTCTTTGATTCTTTCCATATGGACTAATTTCATTTTATGGAAATAAGTTAGTCCTTGGAGTGAGTTGTACATGTCATTTTTTAGTTGTATTATAGTTTTAATTGTAAATTTTAGCTATTGAGTTATCTGTTTTTGAGAAATATTACTCTAATATAGTTTAGAATTCTAAATTTAGTTAGCTACCATTGAAAGAGTATTTTTCTGAGGTTTCAAAGGCTCCACTAGGGCAGATTAAGTCATTGAAGTATCTTCTTTATCAACCCTCTTTTTTCTGCTTCTTTCCAATTTGTAGACTTTTTGAACTATATAATTTTTGTGTTGAAACTTACATTTATTTGCATAGCTGATGGGATGTGCTAAATATTTCTAAATATTTTAAACTGATTGTTCTATGTAAGTAGAAAGCACCATCTTTTACAACAGAAAGTATCCTAGAAATTCTCTCTCTCTTTTGTTTTATTTTTTCCTTGTCGCTGTATTTTGATTTTGGTTCTGAAAAGCTATAACACATTCTTTATTTGTTTGTTCATATTCTAAATCTGCTCTCTTTTGCATATGTTGTTTCTGCTCTCCTTTTGCATATGTTGCTTTAAGTGCCTGTAGGTGTTTTATTTTTCATGGTCTTGAATGAATCTACCAAATACTGCATGTTTCCCTCTACCTGTACTATGCGACTTTAATTCCTCTATGATCTCTCTTTTTCAGGTTACTAGGCAAAGTGGCATTGGTTACAGGTGGAGCCTCCGGAATTGGAAAAGCATTACCCGTTTGTTCCACATCCATGGTGCCAAAATTTGTCTAGTTGATGTGCAAGACAACCTTGGAAAGCAGGTCTGTGAATCCCTTGGTGGTGACACAAATATTTGCTTTTTCCATTGCGATGTTACAGTAGAGGATGATGTTCGCCGTGCAGTGGACTTCACAGTGAGTAAATTTGGCACCCTTGACATCATGGTCAACAATGCTGGAATTTCTGGATCCCCTTGTCCCGATATTCGCAATGTGGACTTATCCGAATTTGAGAAGGTATTTAGTATAAATGTGAAGGGAGTATTCCACGGGATGAAACACGCGGCTCGAATTATGATCCCACTGAAGAAGGGCTCAATCATTTCTTTATCCAGTGTAGCAAGTGCCATAGGAGGCTTAGGACCACATGCATACACAGGTTCCAAACATGCTGTTTGGGGGCTCACAAAGAGTGTTGCAGCTGAATTGGGGATACATGGAATAAGAGTGAACTGTGTGTCACCTTATGCCGTCCCAACAGGCTTGTCTTTGGCTCATTTGCCTGAGGAGGAGAGAACTGAGGATGCCATGGCCGGTTTTCGCGAATTTGTTGGGAGAAATGCCAACTTGCAGGGGGTAGAATTGACTGCTAATGATGTGGGCAATGCTGTACTCTTTCTAGCAAGTGATGATGCCAGGTATATAAGTGGAGAGAATCTCATGATTGATGGAGGCTTCACCAGGGTAAATCACTCACTCCGAGTTTTTAGATGATGAGTGGCATTTAACTGTTTGTTAATTTTGCTTAATGCAGGGCTTGGGACATTGCAATCATGTTATCTACAAGTTGGTATTTCATGTACTGGACAAAATTTGTATTTTTAGTGCCATTGTATATGTATCAAGACAGGCTTAACTAATAGACTCGAAACACTTCTACTAGTGGTGTACAGCATTAGTCAACACCGTAGAAGTATTTTGTCTAGATACATTTTTAGGATAACGAATTTGAAGAAAAAAAATATTGAAATAAAATTAATATTTGTAAATATTGTCAAAACAGGAGTGTTTGATAATAATAATAATAATAAAAAATAAAAGCTAAGAAATTAAAAAAGAGATAGCAGGACAAATTGCAGAGATTTCTTCAGGCGGTAATGGAAAATTTGCTTGAAAAGGACAGTGAAGCAAGTGTAGAATAAGGATGGGAATAGGGTAAGCAGTTTATTACGGAATAGTTTAGCTTATTTTTTGGCCATGTTATTTTTCTAAGCCAAGCGTTTTTAGGTAAGTAGGTCAAGCCTTTAACAAAGTCTATTTAACTGAGGAGGTTGATTTATTTTATATATATATATATATATATATATATATATAAAAATTAAAAGTTATAATGTTTTATGCAATATATTATTATATAATTTAATGATTTTAATTAAAACTTTAGGCTTATTTGAAATATTTAAAGTCTAGGTTTATTAGTTCATTTGACAGCTTTTATGCCAAAAAAAAAAAAATTTGCAAGCCAAGCGAAATTTTATTTTTTTATAAAAAGAGTAAGCTGAGTCCTTAAAAGAAAAACTTACTAATAAGCAAGGTGTAGGTCTAATACTTTAAAAAACAAGTCAGGTTTATTTGAAAGAAATTTAACTCAGTTTCTTTCTACCGTTAAGTTTCTTTCTACCGTTAATGGATAAGTAATGGAACTGCACACAAGAGAAGACTCTTGAAGAAGAGACTTAGGGTTCATTTAGATAAATTTATGAAAAAAATATTTTTTTATATATATTTTTTTTAAAAAAGTAATTTTATATTTAGATACAATATTTAAAAAGTATTTTTAAATAATATAAGAATTTTTAAATTTATTTGAACAAAAGAGAATAAAAACACTTTTTATAACAAAATAACTGTAAAAGATATTCAAAAATACTTTTTTTAACTATAAGATATGATAAAATGGGTTGACAGTTTACGAATAATGAAATTTTCAAGTATACCATAGTCATATGATCATGAAAAGGAAACGTGATGCAGTTAAAATATATTTAATTATATATTCAAATATTTGATAACATGTTAATTTTATTCTGTTTCACTTTATCAAAGTGATATGGTCACAGAGGTCGGGTTTTGATTCGAAAGACTAGGGCACAATAATCAAAAGTTACACATAACTAGAGAGGCTTGTGTGAATATAATTTGTAAAAGAAAATGAAGAAGAAGATAATAAGTATAATTTTTAATAAAGGTAAAGAATATTTTTATTAAAAAGTTATATTAAAATTTAATTATTCTTTCACTTTTTTTAGAAGCTGAAAAACATTAATTTCTAAAAAAATAAATAAATTAATCTTTTTTTAATCAAATTTTATTTTTTTTAAAAGTTACACTCAAACATACTTAAAAAAATGTAAAAACACTTTTTTTTCAAAAAATATGTACTTTAAAAAAAAAAGTGAATCCAACTGCACTATAAAAAAAATAAGAAAAAAAACTAGAAAGGATGCATATTAAAGGACGGGGAGGAGAGGAAATGAAGCTGAGCCAAAGAGTAAAGACAACAGAAACTGATTCAAGCCTATTTGATTGATATATTTTTAAAGTATTCATCTTATGTGATTCTTCAAATGCAAATTCATTGCCTTTTTGGCATTTTAGCATCACTGTTTCTTTTATCTAAACTCCATTTTCGTATGTTTACATTGTTCTCCATTCCTCCATCAAATACGTGCCCTTATGTACACCAAACCGTGCAGTCACTGGCATCACGAGTGTCACCCATAAAACGCGTCAAAACCTTTCCCTATCACTAAAGTTGCTCAGTCCCTGTTGCTCTCAAATCTCACGCAGTACCCATGTAAACTGTGGACTATGTTGACAGTCTAGTTGTGACCAATTTTTATTTAAAAAAAAATTGAAAAAACCTTTTTTATTGAAGAAATTGGACTTTTGAAAATGAGATTAAGTTTAGATGTACACCCATGATACAATCGTTCTAAGATGATTATTTTAAAATTAATTATATAAATTAATAATTTTATAAATAATTATTTTATTCCTTAAAACATAAACGTGAAATAACAATGATTAAAAACAAACAAAAGATTAAATGGATATCTACAATTTTGTTTTGTCTTTTTGTGCCTATGTATTTTCACATGTAACGTAAAGTTAAAGTTATGTAATTTTTATAAAAAATATTTATTTATTGAAAGATTTTAATTAAAATTAAAGATTTATTAAATATAAAATATTTTGTTGATGATTAAAAGAAATCAAATAATTGATTAATTTGATTATTAAGGAACTACTCTGAGACATGACAATTAAATCTACAAAGTAATTCTAAAATAAGTTAAAGAAACTTATTCTTCAAAATCCCTAAATGTGAGTTATTTGATTGTTAACGAGTCCCTATAGCATTGACCATGGTAATTATCATAGAGCAACTCCCAAATCTGGCCAGGGAGACTTACTCCATGAGACCATTAAATGCAGATGAATTTCTATAGGATTGAACATGGCAATTAAGTCCACAGAGTAACCAAAATAGATCAAGGAGCACTTACTCCTTGAGACCCTCTAAGCATGTATTCTTTAATTTATTAGTAATATGATTGTATCTCATTCAATTTAAAATTTTGAAAAGAAAAACATGATAGCTCAAAAATAAATTGCTACTAAAATGATTAACCAAAAGATTTTAACATTTTATCTTCTTATTTTATTTTCTTTCTTTTCTAGAAAAAATAATAAGAAATAAATAAAAATACAAAAATCATGTAAGCTTAATAGCATACAAAAATAACCAAAATAATTTGATGCAAAACTTATGTAATAAACTAACGACAAAAAAGGTATTTTCATCTATCAACTTATTTTTTATTTTTATTTTGATCTCATATCTTTTTTTGCTTTCGATTTGATCTCTTAACTATATCATGTTAGGTAACAATATTTAAAATCTTATTTCTGTAACACCAACTAATAGAACTCTCCTATGTGGCATTTATCGGTGCTTACATGGCTTAATCCATCGTTTGAAACATCAAAACTACGTTGTTTGGTGTGTGCTATAGTAAGCCAACTCAACAATGATGAACACATTGTGAGGAATTGGAAGAGTTAGGTTTTGGGAGAGTGGGAAAATGAACAAGCGTAGAGGACAAAAGGAGGAGGGAAAAATCAGAGTGTTGTCATGGAAGGTTGGTAAGAGTTTCACCTGTTTCCTTCGATTGCCATGGAAGATTGTTACCAATTTGTAAGTGTGTTGTATTTTATGAACCTTGTTCTATCGTTATAAATGGGGTACATTTGGGATACATTACATTAGTTATTTTCCATGTAAAAGGAGGGTGCATTGGGGTTTCCACTAGTGTAAGGTACAGTAGGTGTTTGCTTGGGTGTTTTCAATGTAAAGGTTGCTTTTGTTTATAAAAGATGTGTGTTGGGATTGATGGTCCTGTAGGTGGTACTGCATCTCCTTTCTAATTTTTTTAATAATGGTTGCATTTGTTTTGTCTTGTTGTGTTTAAAGTTTGTTTCTGTTTTGTGTTCTTATGTTAAAAAATTAATTGTTTAGGGATAGATGAACATTTTACTATTGAAGTATATCATGGTAGGTATTTTGTTTCATCTCCTGAAAAACTGTACATAGGAGATGGAATTACACACTAGAGGGATTGTGATATGGATAGATGGAGTTACTGATGTGTAGATTTACTAAAAGAAATGGGTTGTTCAAAGTGTGAGACTTTATGGTACAAAATGCATGGGATGTCTCTAATAGAGGGGCTTAAACTGTTGAGAGATGATGGAGGTGATATTGAGATAACTAAAATAGCCTAGGAGCATGGCAAAGTGGAGTTGTATGTAGTTGATTCAGTAGGTGAATTTGAGAGAGATGAAAATGGTGGTGAGGATGAGAATGAAGGAGAAGGGCCTAAGTAAGATCGTGACAGTGACAATGAGGATAGTGCAATGAAGGTTGAGTTTGGATATTCTAAAGAAGAACAAGATGATGAAGATTAATTTGACATCCATAATAATGAGGAGGAGGAGGATGAAGAAAACTTACTCCAAATGCTAAGAAAAACCCCAAGGAAAAAAAATAACCATTTTGAAGAGCCTAAAATTGAAGGAAAAGGAATTTTAAATAATAAAGAGTCCAAGACTAAAGGAGAAAAAAGTGCAAGCTATAAATAATCTTACAAAGAAACAATGTATTTGAGGGATAAAGTCAAGTAAGAAACTTGCAAGAAAGAAAAAGGTAGACCAAGATAGAAAGTGGCTGATCCAATGGTGAGGGAGGATGAAGAACATGTTTCTAACAAATCTAAGACTAATTCAACTCAGTTTAAGGACAAGCAAGGCTATAGCAATCAGCATAATACCAAGGAAAGGGGATTGGATAACAGTTATCTGATGATGAGTACAAATCTGACCACTTAGAAAGTATGGACAGTGAAGATGATGAAAATGATATGCAAAGAGTAAAATATCCAAATTTCAAGATGCCAAAGTCTATGGTAGACTACAAATGGGAATTAGGGACATTGTTTGTAACTAGACAAGACTTCAAAGAAGCCATGAGAACCTATACAGTCCATTCAGGGAGAAATTTAAAGTTTATTAAGAATGACAAGAAGTGGGTGAGGGTTGCTTGCAAGGACGGATGTGAGTGGGAAGTATATGCAAGAATGCTTCCAAATGAGGACACATGGCAATTAAGGAAGTTAGTGGAAAAACACACCTGCGATAAAGAATATAGGGTGAAAATGCCGAGTTTTAAGTGGTTGAGTAAGAAATTACAAACTAGGATAAGAGAGAATCTTAAAATAAAGCTTTTTGATATACAAGATAAAGCCCATACAAAATGGAACATTGTCATCTCTTTGACAAAAGCTCACAAAGCCAAGAAGCATGTAGTTGACATGGTTGATGAGTCATTCAAGGAACAATACACAAGACTTTATGACTATTGTATTGAGTTGCTAAGGTCAAACCCAAGGTCCATAATCTTCCTGAAGGTGAATAAGTCACCATATACTGAAATGGAATTTCTAGCATCGTATGGAGGAATATTGCCTGCTTCTGAAAGTATTTACATTTGCTTCACCAGTTGCAAAGAAAGCTTCTTGAAGCATAGGGTATATAGGCTTGGATGGCAACTTTAAAAAGGGATATTACAGTGGTTAGATATTAGCTTCTGTTGGTAGGGATCCAAATAATCAAATGTTACTAATTTCTGTTATTGTTGTAGAAGGTGAGACAAAGGATTCACGGACATGGTTCACAAAACTACTAATCAGGGATCTTGGAGGGCTAATTGTAGCAAAAGCATACACCTTTATATCTAACAAGAAAAAGGTACCAGCACCCTCTAAATTAGTTATTATGATTTTATATTTCCTTAAATTGGTCTTTTATTATTATTTTATTTTCAATTTATCCCTATAACTTACTATATGATATTTGGCTACTATGTTTAGGGATTGTTGCCTACTTTTAAAGAACTACTTCACGGGATTGACAAACGTTTTTATGTGAGGTATTTATATAATAACTTCAGGAAGAAGTATCTTGGGAAGCAATTGAAAGATATTATGTGTATGGTAGCAAAGGCAACTTATCCTTAGGCTTAGAAAAGAGCAATGACGATAATGCAAAAAGTAAATGATGATGCATACAAACACTCGATCAAGATCGCACTAAGGTATTGGAGTAAATCAATGTTTAGTTTTAACCCAAAGTGTGATGTGTTGTTGAATATTATGTCAAAGACCTTCAATAGTGTTATAGTTGGTCCAAGACCAAAACAAATTGTCATAATGTTGGAGGAGATTAGAGTTTATCTTAGGGAGATATGGACTGAAAACAAGAAGAAAATCTCAGCCTACAAGGGTTTAATGTTGCTTAAAATTTAAAAAAAGATTATAAAGAGAGCAACAATGTACTCGGAGCTAGTTGATAAGGTGGTCAGTTGAGTACATATTTGAGGTTCACCATATAAATCTCATAGGATATAAATTTGTGGTAATCTTCAAAACAAAGAATGCAACTACAGAAAATGGATGCTAAAAGGTATTCCATGCTATCGTGCCATCTCTTGCATGAACCATATGAACCAAAATCCTGACAACTACATACTATCATACTATAGGAAGGAGGCATATGAAGTATGTTAGCAACCAATGATTTATCCAGTTAATGGGCTAAACCTTTGGGGAAGAACTCCATATAATGATGTTTTACCTCCACAACTAAAAAGGCCACCAAGAAGACCAAAAAGATCAAGGAATAAGGAACCAGGTGAGAAGCCTAAGGACTCAACTAAAATGAGTAGGAAAGGCTTCAATATCAACTACAACAAATGTGGCAAATAAAACGATAACAAATCAAATCGCAAGGGTGCACTTTCTAAACTAGCTCAGTCATCACAAAGGCAAAGCTCCATAAGCCAAGGACAACCATCCATGAGCCAACCAACACCTCACTTGTCTTAGCCCTCACAAGGGTAAATATCCATGAGCCAACTAGTACCCATTACTAAAAACAGAATTCTTTTCTTTTGCCTCCAAATGGTCAAATCTTTTTTGTCAATAGATTCTTCATCATACCAATAAAATTAACCACAGCTTTCATCTTGCCGTTTGAAAAGAATGAAACCAATAAATTTGTTTTACCATGTTAAAAACCATAAACCACATATTAGAAAAATGATTCATTACCTGAAAGTTCCTACAACCTCATAATTATTTTCCTAGGTTAGCATCAGTTCTAGCAGTGTGAACAATGACTCTGACCCCACAATAATAGAAATAACATCCACCCATTGATGAGTTATGAGAATTTATCCTTGTAACTTGTAAAAACCTTAGCATAGGAGAAGAAGATGAAATGGGGGAGGGGGGAAAGCAACGATAATGAAATTCAATGGCACTCCAAACGATGACATTTCAATAAAAAGTAAAAATTAAATGTAATTTAATGGTGCATTAAGCCACATAAGCACCATTGAACACCATATAGGAGAGTTCCATTAATTGGTGTTAGGAGTGAGATTTTGGATGTTTTGCTTGACGTTTTATAGTTAAGGGACCAGATCGAAAAGAAAAAAAAAAGATATGGAACCAAAATGAAAACAAAAAATAAGTTGAGAGATGAAAGTTCTCTTTTTTCCTAAACTAATCAAGAAGCTAATCAATTGCATGAAGCCATTCAAAATAACAAGTCAGGGAAATAAGCTAAGAGATACTTTTCACTTCCATTAAACATGTATGTTTTTGTTCATATGTATTGGTATACAAGCAATACAATCTCTGTTATCCCATTCCTATGTGAGTGAGGTGCTGTGGTTTGATGCATTTGAAGTGAATGAATTCTTATGTGCAAATGAGATAGGATTGCCGAAATAGAGTAATGAAGACTGGAATAGTTATAGAACCACAAAATTTCCATGAAGGGCATCCAAATAAAACTACAATAACACTATGAGGAGTAAAACAACTTGTAAACCAAAGTGCATATCAGTACCAAACTTTAAACAGTGTTTGTAGAAACTTAAATTATTTGATTTAGAATATGCGGAAAGAATTTCACCACTGCACGAAATCCCTTATTTCCTTAATTAAATATTCCCTGCTATTATAACACAGACACTCAACCCCAACCTCATACATACCATTATGTATCATCTCATAAAACATATTTAGAAAAGGATTCCCCATTGAGTTAGTAGAAAAAAGAAACCCCTAACCTTCATAAAGAATTTACACAACATGAAGAATTTAGATTATCAAGAACCCAAAAAATAAAGCCAAAAATGTACAAGACTCATATTATTAAGAAATTTCAATAGGAATCAAACAAGTTATCAACATCAAAGTATTAGTACACAAAAAAAAATATATTTTCCAAGATCATTCCAAAAATGCTTTCATTTAAAATTCAGCCAAGATTTTTAAGTTGCTTTCATAGATCTCAATCAAGATAAGCATATGAAATTTGAGAACTAGCTTCACATATATCCTTCCATTAGTGCAACAAAGTCCTAAAGTTGAATGTCCAATTGTACGAAATGGAATTCAAGATGCAAAAATCACAGAATAATGATGCACTAATATAATGAAGCTGAGAGGCTAAGAAACCATCACTCATAAACAAGTTCAAAGCAGGGCACTCAAAGGCCAAATGCAGTATCTATATGTCATATTGATAGAAAATAATGGTTAGTCACTCAATGCCTACTAGATGTAGGGAAAACAATCACTATTTTCTCATGCTCATGCATTTTATCAAACATATTCTATACACTAATTTAAACCTCACGAAACCAAGCCAAAGGCACAGACGGACGCCATTACTCTAAAGTATTATACAAAATGAATACATAAAAACAACCTGACACTTAATTCAAGGAATAGCATAAAAAAATTACTATTGTTAAAACCCAATTGAATCAAACAGTTTGACCGATTCAACCATGAACACGATACTCAGCCGATTATGGTTTAATCTCATAACTAAATTTTTGTTCAAACCAATTAGGCATGGTCAAAACAACTTAAACATACCTGTTGAACTGGTAGATTATTAATTTTTTATTTAAAAAAAATCCTTTTTTCTTACATTTTATGATTTTTTCATAAATTTTATATTATTATATGTGTATTATTTTTTATGACACTATTCAGCTCAATCAAACGGTTTAAACAGTTGAATCGGTTGAACCTGAAACGAAAATCTTATCAGTTTACTATTTAGTTTAGTTTTAAAAACATTGAAAAAAACCAAATTCATGGCTAGGAGGATTAGGCATATAATTATATCATAGCAACATACAAACATCTTTCTCTAGTCCACAAACTCATTATTTACTTTTAACCACAAGCCAACCTCTTGTGGGTCTCAAATCTGAACCATAATTACCTCAACCATCATAATAGAACCAACACCCATTCACTTCATCAATGAACTAATACCCTTGCTGCCCAAAACCTAATAGTAACTCCCAAACCACAACATCTTCCATACACTTCTGCATCATTTATTGAAATCACATTCAGATCAAGAAGTTAATAGCAAGTTAATGTAGTTGAACATTTAGGTCCAGCAATTCCATCGAAAAAGATAAAAACATAAGCAACATATCACCATTTCAAGATTAAGAAAATTAAGAAAAGCATGCAGCCAAAAGATTTAACTCACTATGTTAATACACTTGAAAACAGTCGGGGACAAGTCAACTGAACATGGGTTAAGAAATTTCTCTATCAACCAAAAAAGTTATAGACTTTCCTGTCCCGTTTAAAACTCATCAAAATAGACCGCAGGAAACTAAAACAAGAGTTCAACCAAAATATGAAAACAAGAACAAAGAAAAACAAAACAGTCCAGCATTTCATAATATTTTAAGCATCAAAACGGAAGAGAAAAACATCAACAAACACATCAAATGATATTAATGAATCTCAAGATTATATAGGCGCAGGGTGGAGCTCCACAAGGTTAAACACCATGAAAAGAAAACTTAAACCAGAAAAAAAAAACATTTCAAAGTCAATAATCTTCATAAGAAATGTAATATCCTAGTCTCGAGTAGGAAGTTTTGGGTTATAGGTGGTTTCTTTTGTGATATTTGAGCTCTTAAGATTTACTTTGGAAACCACTCTTATCAATTATAAACTTTGCTGAGTTAAACTCACCTTATCGAAATGTATTTGACACCCTTTAAAACATAATTAGTATCTATCTGTCATTATGGATCCTGAAATTTTTTTTAAGTTTAGAATAGATATATGTACGGAGAGTTATATGAAATATGCATTTTCTTAAAACTAAAATTTCTAGTAATTGATTTTTTAGACATGATAGAATTGAAAGAAAGATTTTTAATGAATTTTCAAAATACTCTTCTTCTTTATTTTTAGTCAAACTCTAACTATTGATTGTCATTCTTATATTTATCAATATATTTTAAAAAAATATGCATAGAATAATAATATAAAAATTATATGAAAACCATATAAAAGTAAATAATTATCATACATCGTTTTTAATACAACCAGTCACATTAAAGTCATCAACTGGTTGTGACTTAAATGGTAAGTAAATTTAAGTTAAGCAGTTGAAGGACTTCTACAATGCCAATGTTTAAATCTCTCGAAAATGCATTGATAGGAGAAATAATCTCAATACTCTAAACGGAATTAGTCTCACACTTAAAGAGCATGTGGATGCCCAGGTAAAGACAAAAAAAAGTCACATTAAAGTCACATCTCTTTCCTTTGCTTCGAATCACACTAGCTATTTTTAATAAACGTAGTATGATCATAACTTCATGCAAATAAATTTCTGATAAATTATTCAATTTTTTTGGATGTCATGTATTCTTATTAACACAATTTTTTTCAACAAATCTTTGATCCTAAAAGCACTAGTATATGAACTTAAGGAAAATAGCTCTCCTTATAGGAATATACTTTAGTTACATCTATATATTTTCTTCGTATGATTGATTTTCAATTATTTTTTATGTGAAAAAATGAGTCACTGTGTTTAGAAAGGAAGTGTAAAAGTTGTTCACAAAGAATAGAGATATCATATAGAAGCAATGGGGAGAATTAAAAGTCTACTAACACTAAAAAATATTTTTTTTAAATTAATTATAAGCTTGAATAAATATAGAGTGGCAATAGACTAGCACTTAACTAGGAATAAAAAAAGGTATTTTAGAAATATCAAATGAAAGTTTTAATTAATTAAAATAGTGACATTAGCTTATTAAGAGTGGCAATAGATGCTCTCTGTAATTGCCTACCTACGCTTTTAACTAGTTACAACTAATTTATAATCCTTATTCAATTTATCTACTATCCAAATTGATTATTATCCGCATAGTCATGCAGGTTTTGTTGAGGAGTTTGGCTGTTGTATAATTGTCTGATTAATGATTATGGCATTGAACCCGTTATGGAGCACTACTCGTGGCCTCGTGCATGGTGGATCTTCTTGGTAAAGGAGGAGATCTTGATAGTGCATACAAGTTCATTGTAAGGATGCATGTGATACCATATGCTAATGTTTTGGGAAGCTTCACTGCATATTTGAAAATAGATTATTTTTTAAAAAAATTATCTTTTTTAAAGCATTTTTAATAAAATTTTAATTATAAACTATTTTGATTATAAAATAAATTAATTCAAACAAACACTTGTTCGGTGGTTGTAAATTTCACAACAAAGTGGACCTCGCTAAGCTCATAGCATAACATGTTCTCCAATCAAATTGAAATTTTCCTTTTTTTTTTTCCATTATTCCTCCGGATGATTATTGGTGATGGAGGATTTCCCCCCCCCCCCCTTTCTTTTGGTCCCTTTTTCTTGGTTGTCATGGGAAGGCTAAGGCTGAAATGACAATTGACAATAATGAAAGAGAAATGAAGCTTTGGTGGGCAGCATTTTGGGAGGGTAGAAGCCATATTGGATATTTATCTATATGTAATAGAATCTTCATATGGATTCAAGTTGAAGTTGTCAAACAACCAAATGGGAAAATGGAAAAAAAAAATAAAATTCTGGGCCATCTCACGTTCAACAGAAGTTCATTGAAAGGGATTGAGTGTTTCATTTCTCAAATAGGGGTAAATTTAGAAACTACAATAAGAATTAAAAATTGAAGAGTGTAGATAGATAAATTAGAGTACCAATGAGTGTTTTTGTTATGTCTTTAACAGAGTGATATATATATATATATATATATATATATATATATATATATATATATATATATATATATATATATATATATTAGGAGAAATTTATTTACATCAGTATAAGAATCAAACTCATATACTGATATTTAACCGTTGATTTTAATTTAATTTGATAGTTTAAAATAACTTAATTTAATGAAAAAAGATATAGTAAATCTATATTTAATGCAGAGAGAATAAAATAATTTGTATTAAATCAAGAAAGATAATTTTTTTATGTATTAAATTTAAAAAATGAAAAAGATGAAAAAATAAAATGATTTTTATAAAATAATGAAAATTACATTTTTTATAAAATATGTATAAAATAATATCATAAAAATCAATAATTGATGATAATAATATATTTCAATAATTAGATTACTAATGTATTAATAGATTTTTAAATAATAATTAAAAATATATAATTAATAATATTAATTGACTATATAACGAAATATTAAATAAATAAATAAATAAATATATTATTATTATTATTATTATATTATTTGATATTACATTAGTCATTATATTAATTAATTATTTAAATTTTATAATTGTAATATATAACAATAAATCCTAATAAGAACTTCAACACTATAATTAAATATAATATTATTTACATAAAATATTTTCTTAAAATATTTGTACAAGTATTATTAATATTTTGAATATTATTTTAAGTAACTAATAAATTTTTAATATTTCATGCCATTTATTAACATTTATAAAAAATTATAATAATTTTTTTTTGTTAAAAAATAAATATGTTATTTGATTTATTTTTAATTTAATGAAGAGAATCAAAATATCTTTCTTTATTAAATTAGACTATTTTAAATAATCAGGTCAAATTAAAATCAATGATTAAATATCGGTATAAAAATTTAATTCTTACACTAGTATAAATCGATCTATCCTATATATATATATATGAAGACTAGTATAAATCGATCTATCCTATATATATATATATGAAGACTGCAGTTTGATTTTTGAAAATTACATTTTAAGAAAAAGATTATACTATTATCACTCTTGATTGACACACACACATATATATCTATGAGTGCGAGTGAGAATATCTATAAGAGTTGGAGAATATTCCAGTATTCATTTTTCTAGAGTACCGGCATCTAAATAAATTGTTAAACATTTATTTGTTGATAATTACAATTGTAAGAACAAATAATTATAAAAATGTTTGAAAATTTATCAAAGTTACTGATACCTTAAAAAAAATAACTAGTATACTATATAACTCCCACAAGAGTAATGAGTAATGTATGTAGCTTTTAATCTACCATAAATGCCAACTTTCCAACTACATAACCTGCACGCATATATATCAATCAATTGTGGACGATTTGATCGAAGAGGGGAGCAATTTCTTCAACCAATGTTCTTTTTCCCTCACTTTATAGCTAGGCCAACTTCTTGAACGTAGGAAAGGTACAAAGCAAAAGTGTCCATGCTTCCTTCTCCTAAGCTATCTCCCACCCCTTTCAGCTGTCACATGCAAAAATTAAACCCGCAGATTCCTTCTAATAAAGTAAGATATATAGTCCAAGCATGATTGGTGCAGCAGAAATGGATTGGATTTTAAATAAATTTTATTTATAATATCATGAATTTAAATATTGAAGTCGTCATTTTTAGGAAGCTTTATCATATTAGCATGGACTCATAATTACAAGAGTAATTGTTTACACAATTTTATTTACCAAATAAATAAAGTAAGATATAGCCACTAACCTTTCACAATGCGCACCTTAAGCGAATCTTTTATTTTGTCCCCAACTCAGGGAAACATGTGGTTGTTTGCACGCAATCGTGTTTCTTGTATATCAGACTGTTACCTTTCAACCATCCAACCCCTTCAAAGCATCAACATTAATGCCATAACATCTTAGAAGAATTCATTAATTGCTGCAAATTCGTCCAATATAAATCTTTCAGTACTATATATAATCTCAGAACGCAAAGCTTTGGCCTTACCTTTTAAAAGTTAGAATAAAATGACATAAACCAAAATAATAAGCCTTGTCATCATTTGCTTTTCATATACTTATCCAATATAAACATATATTTGAATGGGAATCATGATAAATTTTTTTCCCCTTCATTATGAGGCTTATCTTTACCCCCTCCCCTCCTTTTTCTTTCAATATGAAACATGAAAATGGAAAAACAAATTTTGGAACATGTTGCAAGAGAGACTTCCTGGATTGTGTAGGCTTAGTTAAGGAATGCCCTAATAATTAAATTTATTGAGTTCTTCAATTGTTTGAAACTGTTTATCTTATTTGGTATGATCAAAGAAATAATCATATTTGTCTAGAAAAATATTTAATGAAGGTGATGTGTAAAATGCAAAGTACATTTGTCACTTGGAAGATTACTTTTGATAAAAGCCTATCTTATAATAAAAATTATATGAATGCTGAATGCATGGACAGTTTGGAGGATTGCTGTTAGTAGCAATTGATGATTGAATTTGTTTATCTGTTTGCTGCAGCTTGTTCTATCTTGTAACAAGTTTACTGATTCAGGAACAAAAGTCTTACATTCAAATCTACTTCAGGGTGAGATAGAATTTTCATAGAAAGAGATATCTTACATGGTGTGTTTGGGATGGGCATTTGCACGATTAAAACACATTTTTAAAAGATTTTGACTCATTTTTTATTTTAATTATTTTAATATTTACATAATTTTTTAAATATGATTCTAACATTAAAAGTCTGTTTAGTTTGAAATAATTATTTTATTTAAATTTATTTTTTATTAAAATTAAATTTATTAAATTATATTAATTTAAAATTTAATTAATTTACGAAATTTATTTTAAACACACGCATAAAAAGGGAAACATTTTTTTTCAATTTTTAAAAGTTGAAACCAATTAAGTCGCAGAGAATAAGCAAACGAACTTCACTATAATTTATTAATTTTAATTTCTTATTTAAATATTTACAGTGCTGTGTGTGTGTGCGCATTACACAGTCAAGGACCCACACCTCAGCATAGTAGAGCTGAAAAGCACGTGGGGCCATTATCAAAGTGAAATTCAGACTCATAGAGAAAACCGGAATTTAAAGCAGATTGGAATCATTTGAAAAGAAATAACGCAAAAAGAACTTTTTCTTCAATGTCTGTTTGATATCTACCAACACTTAACGTCTTCAAACGCTTTATGTGAATTTAGATGCCTTAAGCAAAGCAACCTAAATGATTTTAACATGATCCCCGAGATGGTTTAGTGATGGTGGAGTCAATGATTAGATAGAGAAGAATCTATCTAGGTTTCTCAAGACAGAAAGCAAAATTAATTAATTACCCCCTTAAACCACAAATAAAAGCACCCCCTAGCTAGCTAGCTACAAAAGTGCCAAACCCATGGCACTACAATGAAAACAACTTCACATAACGAAAGCCCAAATGTGTTCCCGTCCTTGTTTCATTGAATTGTGGTCCCTTTCGTTTTCCAATCCAACGAGAGCACAATCACTGTGCTGACCCCGCATTAGTGGAAAAATGCATTGCATTTTCCAGTGTAACTTTGACAGAAGAAGAGGTGAATTTGAACTAGGGTACTTGTGCATTCCATTGTTGTGTAACTACTTTTTTGTTTTTTAAATAAAAAACTTATAGTGAAAGGAGACTTTTTTTATTTTAAAATTAGAATAAACTATTAATTTTAACGAGAATTTATAATAAAATTATAAATTATTTATTAATAAAAAATATTTAAATTCAAACATTAAATTATATAATTATCGTGAATTAAAGATCAATCAAGTAAATTAACTCTCGTTGTTTCCGTTGCGGTAACTTCATCCTCATGCAGCAGGAATGGCCCCCTAAATGCGCTCTTTCTCTGTCAATGGTAGTAGGGTCAGTGACGTTCATCTCATGGATTCCATATGCTCTCATTTCTGCAGCAAATCTTTACTGGAAAAGGTGTGGTATTTTGTTTCTTTCTCCCCATAAATCATCTTTACCAATTGCCATGCTTGGCGGAAAATTATGGCCTGGGTTCAAGGTGCTTATTGGGAGGTGTTATTTTATTTTTTTCCCAATCAGAATTATGCTCATATTAAATAATATGTAAATAAAGTAATGCATTTTACATAACCGCTGAAGTCATAAAATATATACAAACAACTTCTTACATGGATTGATTTGAATTTTTTTAAAAGGAAAATAGAAAAAAGGTTTCATAAGTAAGGCTTTTTAAACTCAGAACACTATTTGTGTAAAATAAAAGAAATACAATAATTGTGCTAGTGGCATAGACCACTTAAATTTCAAATACACTCATCATCTATACAATTGTACATATATTGTTATTATTGTAACAATTTACTTTGTTGCTTAGTAATTATATTGACATCTTTAATTATTTGTTTTTATTTTTCTATTCTCTTATGTTAAATGGCAACATATGATTTAATCGAGGCCCCATATATCTCTCGTAATTTTTCTTTTTATAAAAATTTAGTTACAATTGAGATTCTCTTTCAAAGAATGAAATATTGTTAAATAATAGTTGATATTTTCCATAATTCATAAGTAGTAATCTTGACTATGTGTATGAAAATCATGCTAATAGCTAGGTAAACTGAATTTACCTAAACTTGTGTGACAAGCATCCCCTTGTCGAGGCTTTGTAGTTCTAGTAATAGCATCACATTAAATACTAAGACTAAGACTCTTAGCAACATATTAAATTGGAATAAGACATGTCCTTTGTAATCTTTTCGGTTAAAAGAAAGGACATGTCGTCGTTTTGATATTTACTTGCAAGAGATAAAAGAAAAAAATAAGAATAACGCTGGACAATTAAAAAGATTAACCAAAAATTTGTATATAATTCAGTTAAAATTAATAGTGATTGTTGGATAAACTAGTGGTAAGAACCATTTACTTATATAAGAACAAATAAACATATCAAATTAATCTATTAAATTACTATTCTAATAAAAAAATTCTAATTATGCAATATTTTTTAAAAATAAATCCAAACAAAACTTTATTTGAACTTGGACATAAAAAATTGACAAAACCATGTGTAGGCTCGCAGGTTCCAAATCCAACCTTGCACACAGCAAAGAATCATACCGCCTCCATTGCTACTTATTATATATTTTCAATTTCATCACAATCATACTTTCATCTTGGTTGGTGGTTCGACCACTTGCATGAAGGGTAGCCAGCTGTGGAACTCTGTTGCAGAAATTTTAATAGACAATACAGTTTTTCATAAACCTTTTGGCCTTTGACCGTTATCCCTACAGTTATTACTGTTAGACTAATTTTTTAAGCACGTGTGGTCGTGACCCATCTTTGAATAAGAAGTCTTTTTACTAGAGATATATAATCATTTATTTGTTTTCACCTAATAGATTAATCTTTTAAAAAAATTTTCATGATTTGGTATCGAAATCTTTTAAAAAATTTTCATGATTTGGTATCGGAATCTCGGTGACCAAGTGATTAAAAGTTTGATTTGACTATTACGTGAAAGGACGTGTTAAAGATATATATAACTATTCATGTATTTTCACTTAATTCATGACACCTTCCAACAAGTGTTTATATTGGAACTTTGATCTTCTTTCTAATAGGGTGACTCGCTTATCATGATGCCCAACCATCGTTGATATTTTTCATGAACTACATAATAGTATGTGTTTATAGAATTATGAAACATTCCTTATGAATAATATGGAGACTTTTTATTACAAAAAAAAATAATATGGAGACTTTTTATAGTAGAAACAATGAAATAAAGTTTTTTTATTAGATTAATAAAAATTAATAATTATTTTAAGAGTTTTATATTTAAATCTCATCAAACAGATTTAGTCAAACTAACAGCATATTCTTATTAATTTGGTAAACAAACTCAATGTACACCATGTCCTTACGAAATAAAAATGAATTATTAATGAGAATTTCAAATAATTTGTATGATGTCAATAAATTATTCCCAAATAAAACTTCGGCTCAAGCTTTACGATAAGCAATATACAGCCAAAGTGCGTATGTCTTTAATTTGTTTTCACCAATTTTATACATATGAAACCTTGTTTTCAATGACAATTGCCAAATATGAATAAAAAATAAAAAATAATTGAGTGACTCAATTTCAGCTAACATATTTGAAGCGAAGGTTGATTCAATTTACATAATTGAGTTGTGTCAACTCAAAGATTTTATATTTGATTCTTATTAATAATTTTTCATTCGTAGGTGATCTATAAATATCACGATAAATTCTTGCTAAACATTTTTTAAATGAAACTACCCTTCTTCCTAAACATCTTTTACAACAAAGAAAAAAGCTAACATTTTAAAATTAACCTTGCCACATTTTTAAAACTATATATCATAGCATTGATTACTTGTATTTAAATCTCGGACCATCATATAGCAGACTTAATTTTCTTAATTTTATTAAGTAAATGTAGAAGTTGTGTCTTTAAAATTTTTAAAAGTGAAATTTAGTTTCAACTTACGTAACAGTTGGTCTAAAAATACTCTCATCATAAAAAAAAAATATAACAGTATTATTCAATATTTATTTCCTACAACTTGTACAAAGTATCTATTGCAAAAAATGGGTAAATAAAAAAAATGCCACTAACATTGACTCTAACATGGTTGAATGGAAGATAAAATAAAATTATGCAATCACATAAAGATGAAAAATAAATCCGAGTATCATTTCTGATTATAAATCTACAGTGTCATACAACTTTAATATGTGATTATGATATCCAAGGTGGAGGGTACTTTTCATTGAAACAGTATTAGGATATTGATACCTAAAATCTTGTGTTCAAATCTTACTAGAACTCTTCGTTGGTAGACGATGTAGGAGTACTCTCACTTATACTTCTAGCATATTTTGACTTTGAAATGAAATAGTTTTCTTTGCCTCTAATCATTTTTCAAAACAAGAAAAATAACCCAAAAAAAATCTCCAATTCACTATAAATTTACTATTCTACACTTAGATGATTTATAAGTATTTATATTGAGACTTGCATACCCTAACTTTAAAATAGGACATCTTGCCTTGCCTCTAATCATTTTTCGAAAAAATAAAAACCCAAAGAAATTTGACTTTGAAATGAAATAGTTTCCTTTGCCTCTAATCATTTTTCAAAACAAGAAAAATAACCCAAAAAAAAAAAAACCTCCAATTCACTATAAATTTACTATTCTACACTTAGATGATTTATAAGTATTTTTATTGAGACTTACGGCATATCTTAATTTTAAAATAAGACATCTTACCTTGCCTCTAATCATTTTTTGAAAAAAGAAAAACCCAAAGAAAACCTCCAATTCACTATAAATTTGCCATTCCACACTGTGGTCGAACCCATGTATCTGACTGAGTTAGCTGTACCCAGTATCTCTCTTGAGAGTGTGTGTTTTCTGTGTCTCTTTGATTAGACAATGATTAGCTAGATAAAGTTTTTGATTGCTTTTCATTTTTTGTTCTGTCCTGTTTATTTTCCCGGATTCACCTTTTGTTATGATTTGGTTACATGGGCATCCACCCTTTGGAAATGCCAATATAAAAAGCAAGCAACTATTTATGGGTCTTGAAAGCATCAACAGCACAGGATTCAACATAGGATTTTATCATCATCTTACTCATCTCTTAACTCAAATTGGGTCTCTTTTCTACCTTAGTATTCTGTCTCTTTGCCCATAAATTCTGCTTGACCTGTTTCAAAGCACAGAGAGGAGGATCTGCTTCCCTGCTTTTTGTTTCTCAGCAATGAAGAGGCTCAACAGCTCAGATACTATGGCTGCTTTGCTTTCCATGTGCCCATCAAAAGGTATCAAAGTAAAATATTCTGAAAACCTCTTTCTTAATTGGTTCCTTAATCTGCACCAGTCATTCTTCTGATATCCTTTCGCAGAATTCTCATTCAACCACTTGAAGCCTAATGGGGCAATACCCATAAAATATCTTTTTTTCTTTCTTTCTTTCTTGTGTGTATGTAGAGGGCTTAGATCAATATCATGGAACGAGTTTTTCGGCACTAAACATTCTAGTTATACCTGATTTCAACTGTTTTTCACCCTTTGTGAATTTAGAGGCTAATCAGAGGAAAGAAACTCAGGGTTACAGTGAAGAATTTCAGGCAATGTTGGATAGATTAGACCAAGAAGACTGCTATGAAGATGCTAGCGTAGTCTTGGAGAAGAAAAGGAGACTAGGTTTTGATCAGGTCAAGGCCTTGGAGAGGAGCTTTGAGTTGGACAACAAGCTAGAGCCAGAGCGAAAGGTGAAGCTTGCAGAAGAACTAGGCCTGCAACCAAGACAGGTTGCTATTTGGTTCCAGAATCGTAGAGCTCGTTGGAAGACTAAGCAATTGGAGAGGGACTATGGCATTCTGAAGTCCAATTTTGATGCTCTCAAGGTTGAGTACAACAATCTTAAGCAAGAGCATGAGGCTCTAACCATAAAGGTACAATAAGTCACTCACTTTGATTGCATAAACCAGTTGAATTTCTTGATGCCCTTCTTATTGATGTGCAGTTTTTGGGTTCTTTCTTGTGTTCTTGGGTGTTTGGACTGTGCAGCTACGAGAGCTGAAAGCAAAGATGTGTAGAGGTAGAGCAGAAAGCACCCAGTGTGTGAAAGAGGAATCTCCCATTTCAGAGGTTAGAGACAGAGGAGCATCAGAGAGCTATTCAAATGGTGCTGTGAAGGAAGAGAGCAATGTGGATTCTCCTCTGTGTTTCAATGGATCCTTGCCCAGTTCAAGTTCAGTGATAAACTGGTTTCAGTGCTCTGATTCAAGAGGGTCTCCAGATAGAACTTTTCAGACCCACTTCATGAGAATGGAGGAGCAGAATTTCTTTGGCATCAATGAGTTCTGCAGTTTCTTTTCAGTTGATCAATCGCCCACCCTGTAATGGAGCATTCTTGAGCAATGCCACTACCTAGAGTTCATAGAAAATTGCCTAGTTACAAATAATTACTAATTAATGTGAAGTCTCATATTATCTTTTGTGGTCATTGAAGTACACTAGTTTTGTAATAGAATAGATATAGATTATTCAAAGATTCAAATAATTCCTACTTGAGTATGCATCTTTAAGTTATGATTTTTTTTTTCCTTTCTTTCTTTCCTATTTAAATTATGTCCATACAAAGAAGTGATTCAAGTGAGTAAGGACCAAAAATATCTAATGGTGTTATTTATATTGAAAGAAATGAGTAGAAAGAAACAATTATGGTTACTTTCAGATGAAGTTTGAAAAGGAAAGGGAGGAAATGAATTTTTCATTTTAAGTGACATTTATTTATATGGGAATTTTTCCAAACGGGAGGAATAAAATGACATTTCAATGCTCTCTTATTTAAATTTTATAATTTTTTAAATTTAAAAGTAAAAGGTTACTCAAATTTTTTCCTTAAAAAACTTTTTCATCTAAACATACTTTATGAGAAATAATACTTTCATTCTACGAAATGACAGTATTGTTAGAAGGTCAAGAAATCAAAAAATTGAAATAAATTTATCAAAAACTCTTAAAAGTTCCTTTATTTTGTGTAAATTCTTTCATAAGGTCTTGAAAGATAACATGTTCTCCACTTTTGTTTTCTCTATCTGTGATTCTCCACTTTTGTTTTCTCTGTTTGTGATTTTCTGGCTGGTAAATTATTTTCTCTAATCTGTTCCAAACAATTAAACAAAGGTTGCGAAATTCAAACAAATTGTAAAGGGTAAATACAAATTGAATTACAAATCCCCCTCCAAGTGCCTTTTCGAAATTTGAAACTGTCTAATGTTTCAGATTAAATTTGGCAAAGACAAGTTTGGATTAATTTATTTTATAATTAAAAATAATTTATAATTAAATTAATTTTTTAAAAAATAATTTAAGCTATTTTCACACGTGCACTCAATTTCAAAAAGCAAAGTAGCAGACCTCTTCCAAGTTGGAGATATTTCAAAGGGGGAAAGCTGGCTGCTGGGAATCCCATGACTTCTTTGGCGCTTTCATATTCTTTTTCTTACTCTGACAGGTGACCTTCCAGGCATCGATGCATGTGGTTGGTGAAATCACCCACAGCTAGAGCAAACTAATTTCTAATACTCTACTAGCTCATGTTTTCATTTTCCCCACATGCTTTGGCAAGATGTATAATTTAAATTTTTTTTTTAAAAGGAGACTTAATATTTATGGTTCATAGATTTTATTCGTTTAGAAAATTATTTAACCAACATTGTTCTTTTCATAATTTTACTATATTATTTATTAAATTTAAAATTTAGATTGACATATAAAAGAAAAATTATTTTTTAAATGCACTTGACCGACAGAGAAATATTCCCTTAAAATCATTTTGAGTGAGAAATAAACATAATTAATGTAAAAATTACTCGAGAGATAGTTTTATTATAAAATAATTATGTTGCATTAATTAATGGATGTTGATTCAAGTGAAAAAAAATTTAAATTTTTTTTATTTGAAATTTTTTAAAAATTAATTTCAGTAATAGATATTTATTTTTGCATAACGCAAATATTATCCTGAGAGTTAGTCGTTCATATAGTGGGGTAAGAAATACTTTAAAAAACAAAAAAAAAGAATTATGCTGCACTAATCCTAGACATAATTTGAGTTGAAAATAAAAATATCTTGAATAAAAAGAAGGATAAAGAGAATAGCAATTGAAATGGAAAGGAACCCAATAGGGGGTGATATTGGATGATTTTTGGCAAGGGGCGGTTGTGGAAGTGATGGTAGAGGGATAAGAAGAGGTCCCTTTCCAACTTGGCGGTGTTGTGGGTGGGATTGGGAAAGAGTCAGTCTATAAAGCTGCTGTGACGCCTTACCTATCCTTACAGGAGTCAGATGTAGGACCCTTGTTTTCAGCCATCTTTGACTCTTCGTACAGTTGCCATAAATTGACGAGAGATTTTTCAGACACAACTGTAAGAATACTTGGATCCTTTTGGCATCCGGAAGGCCCATGGATAAATTTTTACGTAAGTATATATTTTATTTAATAATTAATATATATATAATTTATAAATTATATTATAAATATATATTATTTTTTAAGAATTAATAATATATGATAACTATTAAATAAAATATTTAAATAAAAATACATATTTATTTAAAATTTTTTTATGTTAGTAATAAATTATTACATGTTTTACATCATGTAATATTATATTTTATTTATTTATATTTTAAAATATTAATATTAAATAATCAAAAAATATATTTACAAAAAAAATAATTATTTTTATTTTAAAATATATGTTTTTTTAATAATTTAATATCAAAATATAAATAAATAAAATATAATTTTACATAACATTTTAAGGATATATAATAATTATTTTATTTTAAGAATAACATGAGAACGTCGTGAGAGAAAAAAATATAAATTATTTTATAATAAAATTTATTATAAAGGTTCATAAATTAAATAAAAAAATAATTTATATCTAATTAGTCTTTTATAACATGAACTCTCATATTATCTCTTGATGTGAGAGAATGTTGATCTATATTTTTATACTATTTATTTTTTTTGACAATAAAAAATAATAATAACTTATATAATTAATATAATACACATTCAATATTTTATTTTAAAAATATTTTTTATTTAAAAAATTTTATAAATTGAGAACAGTTAATGTCAACATGCTATTTTCTTATTTTGTCTGAGTTATATTATTTAATTTTATCACAATAATTATTGTAACAATGGAATTTATTTTTTTAATATATTTGTATTAATTTTATATCAAAGAATATGATAGAAATTGTATTAGTAGTACACTTTATATTAGTTAATACTTAATAGTTAATCAAATGTGAATGAATCTTTTATATGTACCAAAAAAACAAGAACTTAAATGAATAATAAACAAGAATTTATACGAACAATAAATTAAAATTCAATTCAAATATTTTAAGATGAGAGTGACTATAGAATCCAACATTAATAAATTGCCAAATAAATGCGACCATTGAATCATAGACTTTGCTTTCTAAATTTTGGTATCGCAACATAGTTTGCATCAAATTATTTAGTTATTTAAGTTACTAAAATATAAGTTAGTGGTGAGAATTGTCAAACAAGCATTATACTAGTCCATTTAACCAATTATTGCACAAGTGTGACACCATGCGAATTTTGAGACTTAAATTTTAATTTTAGTTTGATGGAAACTTTTTTTTAAATTTTTTTTAAATAATTAGGTCCAAATATATTTTTTCATTAAACTCATTTTTAATTTAAATATAGAACTAGTTTATGTTAAATTAAAGTTGAAATTTGAATTTAGTTTTTCATATTAATTTGGTAGAAAGTTAAATTATTTAAGGTATTGGCTTTCATCAAAAAAATTTAGAGTATTGGCTGTTGCATTGTAGATCTAGCCCACAGAAAAAAATTATCTTATTTTGTAAGTTTAAAAACCGAGGAAATTACACATCACTACAAAATAAAAAAAAACCTCGAGGAAGTTAGGGAGACATGTGATATATATATATATATATATAAAAGATTTGTTTTTCAACTTGATAATAAAAAATTTGATAATATTTTTCTTTTTATCAATTTCAAAACTACAACAATAACATCATTCTTAATAACATTATGCATATTCTTCCTCAAACTAGTTAGATTATAATTATAAGATGTTAATTATTATTATATTTTTAATTAAATAAGGATATAATAAGTAAAAATTGTAGAATCATATTCTACAAAAATATAAAATCTCAATCTCACACATTTTTTAAGAAATAAGATTCTATAAATTAGTGAAATAAAATTCAAAATATTAACGTCATTTCATATATTTTTTTCATTAACAAATGTAAGAACACTCTAATTCTATGATTGTTGAATGTAAAATGACATTTTATTTCTTTTCACACCAAATATGGAATAAGTAATAATATATATAATTTGGTATCCATAATAATAATAAAAAAACTTATAACCCAACGGTCAACTTTTTTTTTTTTTACACGGCCTGTATACGATTTTTGCATAATTCTGTAAAAGTAATATCTTTATTAAAATTTAATATTTGTAAAAATTAATTGAGTATATCCTAATCTATATCTATACTATTCAAAATATTTTAAACTTTTCTTTTTCTTTTGTTGAATAATATATATTTTTACTTAAAATATCATTTAATTTACCTAAATAAAATGGTTTCTAGTGCTAATTAATAATGGTATTATGATGCCCGAGCTCTAAAATATTAGAACTACATAAATATTTTAATTCCTAACTTTATTAATGCAATTTTTTGTTGATATTTTATTTGGTATTATTATGTTATTCATAATATTGAGTTTTTTTTTTGTTTTAAAATCATGAGATGTTCTCACATTTTTTGAATGTGAGACTAATTTTTGTTTGAGTTTGAGTTTGACTCCACCACAAAGTCCTTCCAACGGGTTTTGAAAATACATGTTTAGTGTGATGAAAAAAAAATAGAATGGAATAAGCATGAAAATGAGATATTCTAATTCTCATATTTGGTTGAAAAATATGAAATAAAATACTCATTTTTTAAAATTTTTTTATTCTCTTCTTTTGAAGGAATGAACATTCTCTTTCATTTCATTCTCATTTTCACTCTCAATTTCACTTTTATTTTTATTTTATTTCTTTTCTTTTTATAATATCAAACATGCACCTTACATTAGGTAAAATCTACCTACATGGAATTCAGCTTACCAAGCCACACATCATTGTTATGATACTGTGTTATTTATATCATATATATATATATATTATGAATTAATGCTATTCCATAAAATATTTATATGCTGTCTTTAACCAAAAAAATAAAAAGTATTCCTGGGCTGAAAAATTTTCTGGATCCGCTTCTGTGTATTATGTGTAAACGAGGGGCCTTTAAATGCAAATCTTTGAGAAAAAAGCTAAAGTTGTAGTTATATTAGTAATTGGCTTCTTTTACAACTAATGGAAAATAAGACAAAATATACCAACCATTGAATCATCATGCATATTTATCTAATAAGAAACTCAATTTTTCAAAAGTAAAATTCATTTTTCGCCATTTACACTTTATTTATTAATTTTATCAATTTAATTCTTTAAATTTCAAATCATTAATAAAACCCATCTCTCTATCTATTTAGTTTTCTCTTAATTTTATGTGCAGAGGATGAGAGTTATTAGTTACTAAAAAAATTAAAAGATTAAATTGATAAACTTAATCTTAAGAAATGAAATTGATTAAAAAGTAATTGAGGGACATACAATGTGTTTTACATTTTTGTTTTTGGGTATGGCAACGAGGCCTATGCCCAAAAACAGAAAAACAACTAAGCATGGGTGATGAAGCTGTGAGTGAAGAAACAGAGTGCCGATGTGGTGGAATGGAGCTTGTGCAGAAATGTGTGGCGAGACAGAGGGCGAGGGGTGAGGGCTGTGCTGTGGACTGTGAGATATGGGTGTGGTGGTGTGGTGCAGAGAATGAATGAGGGGCTGTGTGGCTGTCAAAATGTGCGGTGCGTGCTGTGGAGAATTGAACTGTGTGCTGCTGAGAGAATGAAAGGAGAAAAGTGCAAGTGCCAGCTATGCTACGGTGGTTTGCTGCACTGTGCGTGGGTGAGTGTATGTGCAGGGAAAGGTAGAAGCTACACAGAGGAGGAATAGAAAAAGAGAAAACAACAAAAAAAATCCAGCAAAAATCCAAGTAACTGATATGGAGAAGAAATCCTTACCATCTTCCAACTTGAGCTATTTCTTCTTCAGCTTCTCCTCCCAAACCTCTCCTATTTTCTTTCCCTGTGTGTGAGTGCTGTGAAGTGCAAAGGAGGTGAGGGAAAGGTGCCGTGATTGAGGTGCTGTGTGGTGCCCTCCTTTTCTTGCCAAAATGCCTAACTTATCGTAAAGAGAAAAAAAATCTCTCGTTCTGCTCTCTCTTCCTTTGTAACCGAAAAGATTCCCCTTTTCAGCACCTCCTCCCATTCCCTTAGAAAAACAACCCTATGCTCTCTTCTCCGTGAGTGTGTGCTGAGGAGTGAGGATATGAATAGGTGAGTATTTTATGGTTTTCGGTTGCAGGGTCTTGTGTTCATGGATCATGGGTTGGGGGCAAATTTGGGCTAAGAAGGATATGGGCTACATGGATTGTGGGCCAAAGAATTTGATGTTGAAGTTTCACATTGTTTGTTTATTTTTATTTTATTTTTATATTTGTTTAAATTTTTGACATTTTTTATTTATATGATTTTTACTCTTTTGTATTTTTTAAGAAAATTGATTATTGATCAATTAAAACAACTTGGAATTTGAGCTTTGGGATTTATCACCTTTTTTGTTTTCATTCATGATTTTTATAATTTTTTTAATTTTAAAACTGGTCAAGGCAAAATATGGTATTTACAGTACATCTCATGTTTTCTGTTTTCACCAGAAATAAACTAAAGTAAGCACTTCGAGTCTAATTCCAATTGAATATGCCTAAAACTTCGTCTCCAAGCAATGGTTAGCCCCTCTAAAACTCCCGAAGCTTTTGTTGTAATTGCTATTGTATGGCCTAAAGACTGAGTAAACAACAATCCATTGGCTGTTTTTAGCCCTCAACACTACCCTACAACCCGCTTGAACATTGGCTTGAGAGGATTTACTAGATCCATCAGTATTGATCTTTTATTCTTTTTCTTTCATTTCTTTTAATTTAGTCTTACTTCCTCCATGGAGATACCATCTCGATTCATTTCTATGCTCATTCTTTTGTTTGATCATCTTCCATATTTCTATTATTTATATATGAAATAAGTAATCATATGGATGTGTTTCTTACAAGTGCCTTGAAGAGAACCATTTAAGATGGATGTGTGTTAGAGAAAATTCCGCTTGAACATTGGCTTGAGAGGATTTACTAGATCCATAAGTATTGATCTTTTATTCTTTTTCTTTCATTTCTTTTAATTTAGTCTTACTTCCTCCATGGAGATACCATCTCGATTCATTTCTATGCTCATTCTTTTGCTTGATCATCTTCCATATTTCTATTATTTATATATGAAATAAGTAATCATATGGATGTGTTTCTTACAAGTGCCTTGAAGAGAACCATTTAAGATGGATGTGTGTTAGAGAAATTCTTGCCTCTATAATTAATAGAAGCAAATTAAATTGAAAACATCAATAATAGAGTCTTCTATTTAGTGAATGTTTGGTATGAAAGTAAAAATTGGGAGGGAAAAATTTTCATGAATGTGTTTTGTATATAATTTTGTGTACAAAACTCATCCATGAAATTTTTACTCTTATTTTTACCCCGATACCAAATTAATCTTTATGGAAAACATTTAAGGATGGGTAAAATTTTTTAAGAGATAAAAAGTCTATTCAATCCATTTAGGATGATTTTGTTGTCTACTTTGACTTGTTCATTCATTTGGGGTTGTTTAATTGAGGCAAAAACACTATTTAATGTGGACCCATTTGCAAAAATTTTTGAACCTTTTGTCAGTGAATTGATTTCCATTGTTAGTGACAATTGTATAGGGGACTCCATACCAACGCATAATGGATCTCCAAGTGAACTTTTGGTTTTGAAGTTCTCCAATTGAAGTTTTGACTTTGATCAATTTTAGTAAATTAATCTATTGCCACAATCAAAAATTTCATACAATTGGTGCTTGTGGGAAGGGTCCATGTCCTATAGCATTTCCTTATGAACTTAGTAGTGTAACCTCAAAGTTGGTTAATAATACTAACTTTGAATATTTTTATGAAGAGATATCGGCTTCCAAGGTGCTTGTATTGTAATTAGAAAATATGCATATTTGAGGTTTGTTTTAATGGTTATTTAATGCTAATTCTAATTAATTTCTGCCTTTTTGGTTTGAATTTGCCAATTGTCTCTTCCTAGCATATTCTTTGATTCTTTTGGTTGTTTTGGAGCAATTCTTTGAAGGATTTAATTAATAGAGAGGCTTGGAGTCAAGTTTTGGATGCTATTGTCAGATTTCTTAATCTCTACTTAGTATTTTAATGATATCTTGGGTTATAGAGGTCCTAATCAAGTGATTCGAAATCCCATGATAAGATAACCCAAAGTTACAACTTTCGTATTGAAGACAAATTCTAATTCTGCTTCTAGAGGATCACACGACTTGCAGGAAGTTCACATAGCCCAAGCCGTGTTTTGATGCGCAAAAGAGCTATTCTGAGACAAAGAATCACACGACCATAGTCGTGTGAAATCACACAGCCATGTGATTAGGGAGAACTGCCCAAGCATGACTATGGGATATGCCACAGTATTGTGAAGACTCTAGAGTGAGTTTTGGCCATGAAATGAGCCTGAACTTAAGAGAAATAGAGGCTGAAAATCACTTAAACCCTAGAGAAAAAGTAATTTTAATAAATGAAGGAGAACTCTTTGGTGAAGGCAACTCTCTTTCGTAAGATTGAATGCACATAGAGAAGAAAGATCTTAAGACTTGTATTAAAGATTGAAGAATATATTGAAGATAATTCTCCTCACCATCGTTTCTCATCTCGTCTATTGTCTTATCTTTTATTTTACTTCATGTGTTTTCTTTACTTTTCAAGTTTTATGTGTTGTAATTCAACCATGAGAGACTAAATCTCTTATTTTAGGATAAGGATGTAACCTTTCTACAAATGTTATATTGAATCTTTGTTTCTTTCTTAGTCAATGACAGTTACTGCTTTTAATTCAATTTTAGTTTGGTTAATGCTTCTTGCATGATGGGCCCGTGTTTACATGATTTTAGATATTTAAGTGAAGGATTGAAATACAAAATCGAATATATGAAGTCTAATAATTAAACCTAAGAGTTGAGTGCTAAAAATAAGCTTAATCCTTTGAGGTTTAATGAATTATCAAGGAACTTAATCGGTTTTGATTAAATTAATAACCATGAGAGCGAGATTAATTTAGTTAGGACACTTTTTTTGTTGCTCAAAAGAAAAAATGAAATAACTTATGATAATTAACCTTCAAAAGCATAATTGTTCAATACAAAGAAGAATAAATTTCCATCATAATAGGTAGATGTGATGAATCATGATTCCTATAGACCTTTTCCATTGTGTTTAAATCTTGTTAATTGATTGATTTCATAGATTTTAGTTTACCTTTTCATCTTACATTTATTTTTAAGTCATTAATTTAGTAAGTTTAAATAATTATAATTGCCAAAATATAGTATTCGACACGATCCTTGTGGGAATGAATTTAGTATTACTACGTTAATGATCTATGCACTTGCGGAGAGCTTACAGCTTGTACATACTCCTTTGTATACTTTGAGCGTGACATACTGTGTCTAGTTAGGGTGAAGGCATTTTCACAAGGACCAACTTGCTATTCTCCTAGACTTCTTGTATTCTTTTTGATCATATGGCAGGGTGTGGTAATTCAAATATTGGATAGTTGGATATTTTCAAGAGTTCATTTCATACCAATATGCTTTACCTCAATCTTATTAACCTTTGCAACATTTAGTTTAAATATGTTCTCACAAAGATATCCTTTGCGCACAAACATATCACCTTTAGAGATTATAAACTTTCCCCTTCAAATATAGAATTAAACCCCAAACTTATTAATCCTTTTTGTTCTTTGTCAGAAAGAGACATTCATTCTTGTAATGTCTTGGTTTTCCACAATGGTAATAGTTGCATTTTCTTCTCTTCTTACTGTCACTGATGTTGTTACCATTGTCTTGAGATTTCCTAGAATCTCATGGCCTTTTCTTTGAGTACTTATGGGTTTACCCTTCTTCCATCACATTCACTTTCTTATGAATAGATTGTTGCTTAGTATCGTCTTGCTTATGATACTTTTCTTCCAATCGAAGGTGATTACACAATTATTCAAGAGAAATATCATCCTTTTGATGTTTCAGAATTCTTTTAAAGTTTTTCCATGAAGAAGGAAGTTTATCTATAATTGAGGAGACAATAATAGTTTCACACATATGCATGTTATGTTGTTTATAATTATTAAGAATTCTTTCAATCTCATGCATTTGTTCCGTGATAGGCCTAACATCAATCATTTTATAATTGTTAAAACGACTAACTAGGAATTTCTTGTTGATAATATCTTCTGTCATGTATTTTACTTCCAGTTTCTCCCATAGTTCTTTAGTAGAGTTTGAGTTCTAGCAGACATCGAACAATGCATTTGACATCCCGTTGAGAATATGTCTAATGCAAATATAGTCATCGTTGTCCCATATCTACTCTCCTTGGTTTCTGTCACAATTTCATCTTCTTTCTCTTCTAGCCTTGGGGTATTGAACACATAGACAACTTTTAGAGTTGTTAGAAGGAAGTGCATCTTCTTCTGCTATTGTAAAAAGTTGTGTCCATCGAACTTCTCCAACTTGACAAACTTAGAAGTCATCTCCCTCAAAATTCCAGTAGCCATTGATGATGAATGTAGAAAATTAAAGCCTAAAGATTGTTGGGCATGAACCTTCGGAGAAAATGACTTTTGGTGAAGATTTTGGAGAATATCCCTGCAAAGACCAAAAAAACTTTGCGCACACTCTTCAAGGAATGTACAGAATACTTTCTTTTAGGCTTATTTTGCCCCCACCAATTTTTTATTACTAAATACAAATAGATACTGGCGAATTTCCTACAAGATATAATGAAGAACACTTGATTTTCTTTGCATTAACACAATAAAGCCAATGACAACAACGATATTTTATAGAACGATAGTATCTTGTTTTACGCCTTATGCATGGGAGGAAAACATGAGTGTTTTTCAATTGGTCTTAGATGTGGGTAAATCAGTCTTTTATAGACATGTATACAGTCCTTTATGATTAGATATAATTATTCATAAACAAGGATTTCCACGAACAGACACAACTTTTTACTACTGGGAAAAAGTATCTCACTATGCTTACTTCCCACCACTGAAGCGCTTACTCCCTGCCAAGTTACCATCTAGGTGCTCAAAGGCTAGAGAGAAAGAAACATGCACGTGCTAATCTTTGCCAAGCTAGTACCTAGGCACTTACACTCCACTGCTTGTGCCTCGGAGGCTAGAGAGGAAGACAAGGTTTTGGAAAGTGTGCGCCTAAGCACCTAAAAGCCATCCCTTAAACAATCATTTATGTTGGAAATCCTCTCACATTTCCTCTCCTGAATGTCAGTGGTTAGGGTTACATTCTTCATCAATTATGCCATATAAATTTGCATATTACCAAAGAAAATGAAGTACATAACAAAAATAAATTGAAAAATTACTATAATAATGTAACAAACTAAACAAACATCCAACACCAATAGGAAAAGAAGTTTTCCTTGATATAACTAACCTTAACCTACAAAATAGAAGTCATACTTGGTGGTGAAAGTGACCTTGACATTTTCTCTGCTAATGTGTAGAAGTTTTTGTCCAAAATGCTTTGAGTAGCTCTGGAAGGAGAAATAGCAGAGGACTAATAGTTGACAAAAGTTTAATTTGTGACTTTGGGTTTGGGAGAGGGACAAACCAGGAGAGGGACAAAGTAAGGGACACAAGCGTGGAAAAGGGACAAACCAGGAAAGGAACAGAAAAGAGGGCAATGGTAGCAATGGAGAGCAACAGAGCAAAAAAGGGACTTTACGAGTAAGAAGACGAAATGATGTAAGAATGAATTGTTATACCTCCTGAATGGTAGCTGTTTGGTGTGGTTATAACAAAATTGTTCGAAGTTTTCATCTTTTAAAGTTTTCAAGTTATCAAGTTTTCAACTTTTGAAACATGAGTCACCTTTTTCCTTTCCTAAGTATCTATGGAGAATATGTCAACAATCCCAATGCTAGCATTTGAAGTTGTCAAATGTTTAAGTGATGAAGTTTTCAAGGTTAGAAGTTGAAAATTTTTTCAAGTTTTGCAGTTCAACACTTTTCAAGTTTTCAAGTTCAACAGTTTTCAAGTTATCAAGTTTCAAGTTTTGAAACACGAGTCCCTTTTCCTTTTCCTGAACATCTATGGTTAGGGTTACATTTTTCATCAACTTATGCAATATAAATTTACATATTATTAAAGAAGATGAAGTATATTACAAAGATAAGCTAAAAGATTACTATAATATTGTAACAAACCAAACAAACAACAAACACTCAACAGGGAAATAATTTTTTTGTAATGTAACTAATCCTAACCTGCAAAATAGAAGTCAAACTTGGTGATGAGAGTTGCCTTGATCTTCACTTTGCCAATGTGTAGAAGTTTTTGGCCAAAATGTTTTGAGTAGCTTCAAGAGAAGAAAAGGGCAGGAGACAAACCGATGATGAACATTTAACTTGCGATCTTGTGTTTGGTATACTAAGAGAGGGACGGAGCGAGGGACGTTGGCCTAGTGAAGTTGGCAAAAACATAATAAGGGGGTTTGCATTATGTTCTTTTGATTTTGAATTTCTTAGCAAACACATTCACCATTCTTAAACCTTTATTAAATATGAATACTTAGAATTAAGAAAGTTCACAGTAAACATAGGTTAAGGTTGAGAATGTTCAACATTCTCAACTATATCAAATAATAACAAATATCTAGTAATGATAAAAAAACAGTTACAGACATCTTTCAAAACATATTTTGAAACTTATAGATCAAATATAGCACTTCAAAAATGCTTATAATCAGATTTATACTTTTGGAAGCATAAGTTTCAAACACTTAAGTTAGTTAAGTTAATTTTAGTGAAATATCTAAGTACTAGCTCAAACTAAATCACTCATTGAACTCAAAATAAGCACAAAACTAAAAATAAAGTGAAAGATAAGGGAGAAGAGAGCTTAACACAAAGATTTATACTGGTTCACCCCAAACCACACGGGCTACGTCTAGTCCCTAGCTACTTACTGAGATTTTTCACTATGAAACTAAGTATTCATTTCCTCCCAGCCTTTCTAGGCTTTTACGTGAGTATTGCTTCTTCAACATTAGCTTCTCCACGTTAAAAACTGAGTAGTCTTTCTTCTACACTAACATTTTCGAGTTATAATACAACAACTATGGCTTACACAAACTATTAGCTCACTTTGGATCTCACAAGATCAGATATTATAATAAGTATTTTGTAGTGGGTTACTCTCAAAAACACTCAAAGAGTAGATACACATAAGTTACAGAGCAATGCTTTCACCTACACAATGATTTAAACTAAGTTAGGCTCTCGTATGTTGGTACAAAATTAATCAAAAGAGTGATTTATGAGGTTCACTAATATATTTGTGTTGAGATCTTTATATAGCCTTTAAGAACTAGTTGTTGGAGCTTTGAATTGGTCTATTATCCACTAGATAGTTACTAGTCATTGTAACATCTATTTTTAGATAATTCAGCATTTTGATCTACTTTGTTCATGTGTAACTTGAGAAGGTTCAGCATGACTCTTCTCAACTAACTTGCTCAAATTTGACTCTTCTTATATTGATTTCTCTTGGCTTGATTGATGTTGTCTTATCAGGATATATAGAGAAATCTTACTTTTGAACATTTTTCAGACTTCTAATCTTGTTTTTATGAGATTTTCAAGCTTTATCACATTCAGTCATGACCTTTCTCAAGTTTTACATTCTAACTTTTGATATCAACTTTCTCAAGTCTTCCTTGACTGTTCTCACTATGTTTTGGTGATCTTTCAATCATCTAATGATCTTTCTCATCTATAATCTTCAGATTTGCATACTAAACCTTTCAATATAACATTTCAATATAGTTTGTTAATCATGAAAACAATGGAATAATTAACTTAAGAGGTTTTGGAGCCTACAACTCCATTACACTTGGGAAAGCGACGAACCGAGAGAGGAATAGATAGGAGAGCAATGGCTGCAATGAAGAGGATTGGAGCAAAAGAAGGATTTCATGAGCAAAAAGATAAAATGATAGAAGAATAAACCATTATATCTCCTTAAAATCAAATCAAAATTACAAAACTGAAGAGAATGTGTGTCTCACACGGTGGATAAATTTTGGTGACTTGGCTGAGGTATAGAAATGGTGGAAGCTGTATAGTGTTCATATAACAAAATTTTTTGCAATTTTAACTTTTGAAGCACGAGTCAACTTTTTCCTTTCCTGAATGTCTATGGAATGTATGTCAACAATCTCAATACTTGCATTTGATGTTTCAAGAGTTCAAGTTTTGATGTTTTCACATTTTGAAGTTCAAAAGTTTTCAAGTTCAACAGTTTTCAAGTTCAATAGTTTCAAGTTTGAAGTTTCAAATTTTCAAGTATGAGTCCCTTTTTCCTCTTCAGAATGTCTATAGTTAGGGTTACATTATTCATCAACTTTTTCTATTTAAATTTGCTTATTACCAAAGAAAATGAAGTATACAACAAAGATAAATTGAAAGATTACTATAATAATGCAACAAACCAAACAAACAACCAATACTTAACAAGGCAAGAAAATTTTCATAATGTAACTAACCCTAACCTGCAAACTAGAAGTCAAACTTGGAGATGAGAGTGACCTTGACCTTCACTCTACCATTCTGACCAAAATGCTTTGAGTAGCTTTGGGAGGAGAAGAGGGTAGGGGATGGACTGGTGACAAAAGTTTATGACTTTTGGTTTGGAAAGGGACGAACTGGGAGAGGGACAGAGTGGGGGATGTTGGACAGTGGACATGACTCTCACAATGGACAGATTTTGGTGATATGGCTGAGATGTAGAAATGGTGGAAGTTGTCTAGTATGCATATAACAAAATTATTAGAAGTTTTAAAGTTTTTGAAGTTATCAAAATTTTAACTTTTGTAGCATGAGTCCCCTTTTCCCTTTCCTGAACGTCTATGAAATGTATGTTAACAATCCCAATGCTTGAATTTGAAAATTTCAAGCATTCAAGTCTTGAAGTTTTAACGTTTTCAAGTTCAAAAGTTTTCGAGTTTTCAAGTTCAATAGTTTTCAAGATTCAAGTTTTCAAGCTTGAGTGCCCTTTTCCTCTCCTAAATGTTTATGGTTTGGGTTATATTCTTTATCAACTTATGCCATCTAAATTTGCATATTACTAAACAAAATGAAATGCTTAACAAAGATAAACTGAAAGATTACTATAATATTATAACAAACCAAACAAACAACCAACACTCAACAAGAAAGGAATTTTTTTCTAATGTAACAAATCTTAACTTGCAAACAAGAGTCGAACATGGTGGAGATAGTGACCTTGACCTTCACTCTACCAATGAGTAGAAGTTTCTGGCCAAAATGCTTTGATTAGCTTTAAGAAGAGAGAAGAGGGCATGGGATGGATCAGTGATGAAAGTTTAACTTGTGACTTTAGGTTTGGAAGAAAGACAGACTAGGGGACGCCGGTGTGGGAGAGGGATAAATTGGGAGAGGAACAGAGAGGATAGTAACAATAGTAATGGAGAAGAATGGAGCAAACTAGGGACTTCGAGAGCAGGAATACGAAATGACGGAAGAATAAACCACTATATCCCCTAAAAATCAAATCAAAATTGCAAAATTGAAGGTGATGTGGCTTTCATATGATGGAAAAATTTTGGGACGTGGTTGCAGTGTAGAAATGGTGGGAGTTGTCTGGTAAGCATAAAACAGAATATTTTGAAGTATTCAAGTTTTGAAGTTTTCATGTTATCCTTTCAACTTTTGAAGCATAAGTCCTATTTTCCCTCTCCTGAACGTCTATGGAATGTATGTTAACAATGCCAATGCTTGCATTTGAAGTTTCAAGTGTTCAGGTTTTGAAGTTTTCAAGTTTTCTTCAAGTTTTCAAGCATGAGTCCTTTTTTCCTCTCTTGAACATCTATGGTTAGGGTTACATTCTTCATCAACTGATGTCATCTAAAGTTACATATACCAAAGAAAATGAATTACTTAATAAAGATAAACTAAAAGACTACTATAATATTGCAATAAACCAAACAAACATGCAACGTTCATTAAGGAAAGAAATTTTTGTAATGTAACTAACCCTAACCTGCACACTAGAAGTTGAACCTAATGGTGAAAGAAACCTTGAACTTCACTCTACCAATGAGCAGAAATTTTTGGCCAAAATACTTTGATTAGCTCTAGAAGGAGAAAAGGGCAGGAAAGAATAGGTAATGAAAATTTAACTTGCAACTTTGGGTTTAGGAGAAGGACAAACTGAGGGACATCGACATGGGAAAAGGATAGATTGAAAGAGGAATAGAGAAGAGAGAAATGATAGCAACAGTAAGGAATGGGGCAAAATAAGGACTTCAAGAGCACGAAGACAAAATGGCGGAAAAATGAACCATTGTATCACCCGAAAACAACTTCAAAATTGTAATACTAAAGGTCATTTGGCTCTCAAATAGTGGAGAAATTTTGGTGCCGTGGTTGAGGTGTAGAAATGGTGGAAGTCGTTTGGTTTGTATATAACAAAATTGTTTAAAGTTTTCAAGTTTTAAGGTTTCGAGTTTTCAAGTTATCAAGTTTTCAGCTTTTGAAGCATCAGTCTCCTTTTCCCTCTCCTAAACGTCTAATGGATTGTATGTCAACTATCTCAATGCTTGTATTTGAAGTTTTCAAGTTCAACAATTTTCAAGTTTTCAAATTCAACATTTTTCATGTTTTCAAGCATGAGTCGACTTTTCTTCTCCTAAACATATATGGTTAGGGTTACATTCTTCATCAACTTATGTCATCTAAATTTGCATATTACAAAAAAAAATGAAGTACAAAACAAAGATAAACTAAAAGGTTACTATAATATTGCAACAAACCAAACAAATAGCCAACACTTAACAGGGGAGGAACTTTTTTGTAATGTAACTAACCCTAACCTGCAAACTGGTAGTCGAACTTAGTGGTAAGAGTGACCTTGACGTTCACCTTGCTAATGTGTAGATGTTTCTGGCCAAAATGCTTTAAGTAGCTTTGGAGGAAAAGAGGGCAAGGGACGGATTAGTGATGAAAGTTTAACTTGTGACTTTGGGTTTGAGAGAGGGACGAATTGAGAGAGGGAAGAAAAGGAGAGCAAGAACAGCAACAAAGAGAAACGAACCAAAAGAGGGACTTCATGACCGAGAAGGTAGAATGACAAAAAAAAAGAATCATTATACCCCCTAAAATCAAATCAAAATACAAAACTGAAGGTGACGAGGCTTTCACACAATGGACAAATTTTGATGACATGGCCGAGGAGTAGAAATGGTGAAAGTCGTCTGATGTGCATATAACGAAATTGTTACACTTTAATATTCTTCTAAGAACAATCATTATTAATTATTATCTTGTTGTCATGTAGGATATTATTAACAACATTTGTTATGATTTTATTACCTACTTATTTGCTTGGTATAATAAATTAAAATTATTGCTATGACTTATTTATATCATCCCCTCATTTGTAAAAGTATTGAAAGGGCAATTTTCTACTCCTTCACTTTTTTTTTGCTCGGTAAGGCAATTTCTGTAAGATACAATAATGATATCATTAAGTATATGTTTAGATTGTAGGAGAATGGAGGAGAAAGAAGGGAATTTGAAGGCTTATTTTAAAATTTTAAGTTTTTTTTAGATCAAAGAGATTTAAATTCATTGACATAAAATATCTGAGAACATTACCTCATTGAGGAAGGCTGGTGGTTTCAAATCCCAAACTAAACCTTCACATGCATGCTAAGCCCATCGGGCAAGCCTATAAATAGCTTCATTTGCTGTCCTAGAAGAATAAATAAATTTACAACTGTTGAATTAGGATTTAAGATCCCTGATATCATCATACAATAAACCCAAGATAGAATAATTAGGAGATTGTTTAGATAGATCATTAATGATTTTCTTGCAATCACTTTCCATAACCAGAATGCCCTACGCCCAAGCCAAGGCCAGCTTTAGAGCGTCTAAGATTATTGTTGCCTCTAGAATTATAGGATTAATAACATATGTTATAGGGATAGATGTGCAAGTTAAGACCCTTCCATGGGAATTTATGGCTATGATATCAATTCCTCCCTTGTTCCTGTCCTGAAAACTAGTAGTATCCACGTTGATCTTGACTTGGCCCAGTAGAGGGTTGCTAGTGTGGTAAGGCTTTATGATTCTATCCTCGTCTAGCTTCCATTGTTGACCTTCTAGATTCAGTCTGACTTTAATTTCTGAAGGAGGATTCTATAGCACCAATTATTTCCAAAGTTGGTCTCCCTTCTCCTTTGTGGATTAGTAGATTCCTATCATGCCATAAGAACCAAGCGACGATAAGGAACTAGTCAAACTGGTTTGAGCTTTGCTAGGATAAAATTTGGTTAAACCAATCTTGACACCCTCCTTCTAATATTGGTTTAATTTCGTTCCTCAAACTAGTAGCTTGCCAGACGTTTTGGGCTTGGCTACAGGACCAAAGGGTAATGGAAAATAGTTTTGGGAGCTTATAAACAGTGTGGGCAAATAGTGTCACGTGGAACTTTCTTGCGGGTAAGATTAGTCCTGGTAGGAAGGATATCTAATAGCACTTTCCAGCTAAAGATTTTGAATTTCTCAGGTACCTTAGATTTCCAAAAGGTTTTCGATAAAGACTAGTGTCCCCTTTTTGAATTTCCAACTTTCCCTTCCTTTATATTTCTTCTACATGTCATTTCCAGTCGGTAGGCGTTGTTTATTAAGAACTCCCTCTAGGTGTGTGATGCCATAGGACCGAGTCATCTATGCTTCTGATGCTGATAGGGATGTGCATATTGTTTCAATATCCTGCAGAAGAAAAATATCTTCAGGTAATTCAAAATTCCAGCATCGGTTTTGCATATTAATGAGGGAGGCCACTTTGATATCTTGGAGGTTAGGATTGATCAGGGTGATAAGCTTAAAGCTCCATGGTTTTGGAATCCAAGGATTCCTTCAAACATTAATATTTTACCCATTCCTCACTTTTACATCTGATGACTTTGAGTAGGAGCTTCCTTCCCTCTAAAGTGTTTCTCCATGTATAAAAAAGATTTCACCCAACTGCTACACCAAGAAAGGAAGAAGATGGAAAGTATCTAACCTTTAACAATCTGCTGCATAGGGAGTTTGGATTTTGCACAATTTGTTAGCCCTATTTGGCAAAGAGGGCTAAGTTGAATGCTTCCAAGTCCTTGAAATGAAAACCCTATTCAGCTTTCGGTGCACACATTTTAGACCAACTTAACCAATGAATCTTGCAATCATTAGTATTAGACCCTCACCAGGGCCTACTTATCATCATTGCCAACTTATGACATAAGTTGTATGGAAGTTTGAAGACAGTCATTAAGTAAGTGGGAATCAATTGTGTCAAAGCCTTAATAAGGATTTCCTTGCTAGCTTGAGATAGAAGTCTCTCTTTCAACCCTTAGATTCGCTTCCACACTCAGTTCTTGATACTTTGGAAAGAGTTGTTCGTTAATCTCCCCACTCGGGTTGGTAGGCCTAGATAGGCTTCATCGAACACTAATGTGGTGATGCCAAACTTTGACATAATTGAATGTCTTGTATTAGGGCCAGTATTTATGTTAAAAAAGATATTGGATTTCTCAAAGTTAATTTGTTGTCCTGAGACAATGCAATATAAGTCTATAATCTAGTTAAGTCCCTTGCTTCCTTTTCATCAGGTTTAGCAAAGAGCAAGCTATCATCTGCAAAAAATAGATGATTGATCATTAGGCTTGCTCTGCAAACTTTCCCTCCATGAATTAGACTCTTGCCTTCAGCTACTTTGAGGCAATTTGAGAATGCTTCAGCCACTAAAATGAACAAGTAAGGGGAGAGAGGATCTCCTTAACAGACATCCCTTTGGAGGCTAAAGATTAAAATAAGCATTTTTCTTCCTTTTCTTTCCCTCTACTCTTCTCAATCTAAACATAACTAGTATTAACACAAGGATTAAGTTAGGGAGGATGCTCATCGAAGCAATGGTAAGGACCAACCACTGTCTATATAGTAGGAGTACCAGAGATAGGAGTTGAAAAAACATGCTCCTTTGGATGATTGGGACAATCTCTAGCTAGGTAGTCATAATAGCCATAACCAATACACAAGAAATGAAGACCTTCATATTCAACATGATACCAATGGTCCTTAATCCAGACCTTTCCTGCCATATGCTCATTGAGGTTGATTTCAACACACACTTTCACAAATAGAACTGTATAAATCTTCAGCATATATGGTTTTAAAGCGATTTGGGTTCTTATTGCGATCCAACAACAAGAAGAAAACTCTCACCATAATACACTTGATTGAGATCCAGAAACTTGACCCACACCAAAACGCTATTAATCTTTGCATCAGAAGAGATAACTGTCTGGTTTCCATGTTTTAAGCAGGAGGTAAAGGTCAAATCCACATATCACCTTCTATAATCTTAGATCTATTCATCTCATCAACAAATTTTACCATAAAAACCACTACTCATATTTGTGATATCAAAGTCTCCATCAAGTTCTCGGGAAGCCTTAAGTCTTGTTTTTGTGACATGACACCCTAAGTCCTTAACTAGTAGTTTGACTATATCTTTCCACAGTATGTAAGGTTCTTCAAAGACCTTATTAGCAATATGAAGTTATGGGAAGAGATGATTTCCTTACTCCAATTTTATGGTTATAAGCTTGCTTGCAATTATGTCCACATAAGCTTGTAGTGACAGTGCTGTACACTTATCTAATATGTTATCCTAAAATGATAACATCTTCCTATATATATGAATGGAGGAATTTAGAAAGAAAGGAAAGGAATAGTTGATTTTTATTTTTAAATTGAGAGAATTATAAAATGTTTATAAAAATAAAAATGAGAGGATAAGAAAATTATTTGATAATATCTTATTTTATTCTTTTATTTTAAAAATTTTCAAATAAAGAAATTTTTTAATCAAAATTAAAAATTTATTATTCATTTCCTTTTCTTTTAAACTTCTTCATTCAAATATATCCTTAAAATTTCTACAATTTTGCATGGTAAGAGCATGATCATAAACTTCAACGTCCCTCATCTAGAGGTTTATTCAAATAAGAGGATGCCACCAATGAAGACAAAGGTGAAAACTTCGCTTCCATACAAACCCTAGCAAAGCTTAAAACACATTAAAAATGTTTATTAATGTATTTTCAATTTAATATCATATTGAATAATATATTTAAAATATCACTTATAATAAGAGTCAATTAAGTATAAGTTTAAAATTAGTGTTAACAAAATTTAGGAATAATTTTTTTGTATAAATTTTTTATAAAATTTTATTTCTAAGCTTTTTCTCTTTATTTTTAAGAATATGTTAAATTAACAATAAAAAGATGCAGTTTTTTTCGTCATAAAATATAATCGTTTTATATAATTTAAATAAAAATTATTAACATAATAATATATTTTTGTTATAATTTAACGCGATTACCATAATATCTTAAGCAGAGAATTTGTATTTTACACCAAACCAAACAATAGTTGTTTTCTTTTTTTTTTTTGGCCGTGGAGATTTGTGTCCATATACAACGTTTCGACGCATCACAAACATTTTATGAACCGTCGGATCTACTATCGACGGTGGTGATTGAGCTACATGACGTGTCCCTCAAAAGAAAGGATGGGCCGAAGGGGGGTGCTTATGGGGAGAGGAAGGAGGATGCTGCAAGTGCTTCTTGTTCGAGTTTTGTGAATGGAGCGGGCACTATGGCTGTTTCTGCTGCTGTGCTCGGCTGCGACGGCGACGGCGACGGCGGAGGCGGCGGCGGCGATGAGTGGCGGTGTCGGCGGTGGAGACAGAAATCTCTCTTCCGGAGGGCTGTTATGGTCCACTGCCAAGGAGGAGGCCAATCTAGCCCCGCCGGAAGACTCCCACTCCGATGCCGACTCCGACGGCGGGTTTTCTTCCCTCGATGGCATGTTGCAGTGGGCTATAAGTATTGTCCTATTTGCTTTATTTTTGATGCGGGAAATCATCAAAATTGCCTTTTTGAAAGACCCTTTTGGTTAATTTGAATATTAGGTTATTCTGATCCTGCAAAGTTAAAGGAAGCAGCACAAGTTCAGCAACGGCTGTCACCGAGCGACCTCAGCAAACGTCAAATGGAAATCAAGGTGCGAGTCATGTGCACTGAAATTGAAACGAAGTACCCAAATCAAGTTATTGTAGTGTGTTATAAATTATTTCCTTATCTGATGCATTCTGAGTGCTCAAACAGGAATTGATGGAGAAAATAAAAAAGCCATCAGATGCTGAATTGATGAAAATTGCAATAAGTGACTTGAATAACTCGTCTGTGTCTTTGGAAGATAGGCTCCGTGCTTTACAGGAACTTCTTGAGCTTGTTGAGCCAATAGATAATGCAAATGGTGGGTGTATGTATTTTCGTTTTTTTGGATAATGGTGTATGTATATTTTAATTACCATAATGTTTACCCACTTATACTTGGTAGTTGGTACATGATATGGATCCGGCAATATATATTTTATTATTTTGGCTTCTGAGCAGCCCAAATACTCTATGAACATGTATAAGGTTTTCTGTTATTTTGGTCACATGAAATTCATTTTATAGCTTTCTGCGATGGGTAATTGCGTTAGTATGTTATTTTGGTCTAATTGGTTGCTAATATTGTAATGCTATAAAAGTTTTGTTATTGTATTGTTAAAGAACTTCATGCATGCATTTGAACAGTCATTCTTGGCTATTTCCAGGTGCTTTGTAATGTAGAAGCCTCTAAATATGCTATTATATTCTGTATTTGAAATATTTCAGTACTGGGTTTCCCTGGAATCTTTTCCATATAATTGCCTCTTCAGTATCTGTGAGCTGAACTCTAGAAACAGAAATGAAAAGAAAGTCACATGAATTTTTTTAGACATACAAATGGAACAAGGGTTCAAGATCCCAACATTAATGGCTTCCCTCATAAATATATGTCCAAAGCAGATAACGATTCTTGGTTTTCTTTTTATGTATTACTTGTCATCCACTTTCTATAATATAATGGCAAAGATATTTATATACATTACAAAATATCATTAGTTAAGAATCTTAATCTGTTTATGTTTCACATGTTTTAATTGTTCTTTCCTAATCCTGTATAATAGAGTAATTCTGATTGAGATGAATGGATTTATGTGTTTGTCAGATTTAAACAAACTTGGGGGACTTTTTGCGGTTACACGAGAACTTAATCACTCTGATCCGGGTATAAGGACAATTGCTGCGTGGGTCCTTGGGAAAGCTAGTCAAAATAATCCGAATGTTCAACAGCAGGTATGTTGTTTCTTTGATGATTAATGGAACTTGTGCAAGTGCATTGGTTTTTTAAGCAATTGAGGGGAGCTAAAAAATATAACATTGCCAAATTTCAACTGTATCAGGTCTTGGAACTTGGAGTGCTCTCAAAGCTGATGAACATGGTAAAATCTGATTTTGGAGAAGAAGCTAATAAGGCATTATATGCTGTTTCAGCTTTGATACGGAATAATTTAGCTACGCGGGAATTGTTCTATGCTGAAGCTGGAGGTTTGATGCTTCAGGTGACCTGCCTAAGGTTTAATATCATTATTATTATGTTAGAACTCCTTTGCAGCATTGATAATTGAAACTGGTCGATTCGTAGGATATTTTGAGGAATGCAAGTCTCGATATCAGACTGCGGAGGAAGGCTGTTCTTCTTTTGGCTGATCTAGCAGAGTGCCAATTAGAAAATGCAGATAGAGATGAACCACCTTTTTTCAGTGACCAGGATCTGTTGAAGTCTGTGGTTGACCTAACTGCATCAACTGACCTTAATCTCCAGGAGAAGGTGCTTGTTGATATGGCATCTGATATTATTGCTTGTGTTATCAAAAGATCTGTTTTCTTTTGTTTGCCTTACTGTGCAATGAAATGTCATTGGCATGCTTTTGACCTTAAAGAACACATGTTGAACTGCAACTCTTCGATAAGATTGTTCCACTACGGTCTGCTTAGTTATAAAAATGATCTAATGAGGTCTTTTTGTACCATTGTTTGTTATTTCATTGTTTCCATTTATGCTCTCGATTTGCTAATGAATGGCACTTGTGGGATGGTAATCATACTCGTGGAAACAAGTGGAAAAAACTTGTTTCAATTTATATTGAAACCAAGGAATGTGATCAGTAGAATAAAAACTGAGGGATTGCTATAAACTAGTCGTTTACAGTTGTTAGTCACTTCTTTGCTTCTGTTTTGAGTATACTTGTATGCAGATTATATCTGTGCATAACGTCTATATATCTTGTCTACACTAATTGGCCCTTTTTGCGGTTTATGTTGAGCTTTCGGTTTGACTTCTGCCGTTGCTTCTGGGATGTATTATGCAGGCTCTTGTCGCAATTAAGAGTCTCCTGCAACTAAGGACCACTGAAGCTCTGGTTTTCAAGGAATTCTGTGCTTTGGGTGATGCTCTGTATAGAATGAGGCAGTTGTTGCATGATTTGATGGCAGATGAGGATCAGAGAGACTATGTGATGGATGTGGAAAGCCTTCGCAGTGAAGTAGAACAAATTTTCCATAGAAAACTGGTAAAGCAGTGATATGAGTTGCCATCCCCTGTGATTATATGGTTTTGACCTTGTATCATTATCTAGATTCTAGATTATGTTTCTCACAATTTAGTATGTGTTTAGATTAACTTATTTTTTAGTCAAAACAGTTTATAATTAAAATTTTACAAAGAGAGTTTAAAAAAAAAAGTAATTTTTCCCTTGAAAAAAGCTATTGCCAAATATGCATTTAGATGTTGCTATGGACATTTGGTGTATGCATGTTAGAGGCATTAATATTAATCATATACATGTACAGGTTAACATTCACTTGTGAATTCTACTAGCATTTTGGGATTTCTGATTTAAATGGTAGATCTGGCGTTAGAATTTAATTTATATATTCGCTTTCATCAAGTGTTTTTTATGTAGTAAAAAAATTAAATTTAAAATAAATACTTGATGAAATAATTGGTTTTGAAGGAAACTTGGTAAATAATATACTATTGGTTGATTTTTTTTGTCGAATATATTCTTCATAACTTTAATATTTAAATCTTTCTGATGAATCATGCCTCGAAAATAGTTTATATACATTTAAGTAATTTAAAACTGATGAAGAAAAATGTGATACCAGATTTTTTATGGATAATTTATTAAAGTTTTTGATCAAATTTATGAATTTATCAATAACTTTTTTAATATAATGAGTGACGTTTCCATTTATAACTTTCTGTAATTAAATCTCTTGTCACTAGTCACATTATCAATAACAATTTTTGACAGTATTTTTTATGACAGAAAATTTGTCAGAAAAAGGTTACTCAAGGATTTTAAAATATTTTTAATGGATTGTTTTCAGCACTGCTATTTCACACGAAATGGCATTTCCCAAGATGTTTATGAATGAAGGTGGGCATTAAATTTACTCTCACTTTTGAAATTCAAATTAGATAATAACAAATGTATAAAACAGAGAGTAATCAATCCAACGGCCTTCATTTTTTGTAACTAATTTCGTAGAAATGAATTCATGCTAATCATTACTTTTCGATTTTTTTTTCCTTTAAAATATCCTGATTTTAAGTGAAGTGTTTCAATTGATAAACAATTTAAAGCTCAACAAAATTAGCTTTACATGTAATATTAAAAGTTTGAATTGTATTAAAAAACACATTGTGAAGAGAGATAATTTCACTACTCAAACAAGGTTATACTTTTTACTTTTTAGGAAAAAAAGAAGAAAAGAAAGTAACCTAGTACACAACAGCCAATCCATTGAACTAAAAATCCGAAACCCCTTGTTGATATTCCTACAGGCACCGTTCAAGTTTTGAGAGATATCAACGTTAGCCTGTCTCTCTCAACACACCTCCACACCCAATCCCCAGATATCTTGGAAATTGATCACTGACTATCCACAACACAAAAGAAGAATCCTTGGGAAAGGAAATGATGGCAAGGAGGTTTATGGCCCTGTATCAAGTATCCTTGTCATGTAACTTTGCTGTGAAGGCAAGCACTAACAAGAAATCTTCTGAGCGTCAATTTGAAATCAATTAATCTTTATAGTATGTTTGGAATCACAAATTTTAAGAATTGATTTGAATTACAAATGAAATTTTTTGTTTGGAAGGTTATAAAATAAAAATTAATTTAATTTATGATAATTTTCAAGTATAAAAATAATTTTTAAATCAAATTAAATCACTTACACTTAAATAATATGAAAACGATTTTATTTTTTATTGATTCCATTCATAGGGTAAAAGAAAAACTGAAATATCTGTGGAATCCACATTTTCATTGTTAAGGTACAAGAATTTGCAGACTTTTTTAAAGTGCTTGCAAGGAGGCAGTTCAAGGTTTCTATGCAAGTGTTGCCTGGGGTGATGAGATTGGAACCACATTTTCAACCTTGCTAAGCTCAACTTAAAAACATGATTATCTAGAGTTCAGTTTCCAGAATATTCCCATGGAATACTATGACAAGAGTGGTATCTTAAAATTGGTAGTACAGTCATGCAGTGTAATGTGTTGAAATTGATGCTTCTAAAGTTTTGAAATCTAATATTCGATTTCAGGGCAAGGTTGGTCATAAGTAAATTGTACCTTTGGGAAGCTCAAGGCCAACCTTAGAAGGGCTAATACAGAAAAATTAAGAGTCATTGGAAGAAGATAGAGGAAAAACATTGGGATTTACTAAATGAGATTTAATGTTGGCTTGGTTTTCTGGGCAGGAAGCTTAACGAGCACTGTTTTCTGTGGAACAATGATCATATTAGAAATTTGATCCCACAAAACCGCAGAGTGATATTGCCTATGATCTTCCCTGCTTTGGAGTAAAATGCACGTGGCCACTGGAAACCAAGGTGTCCAGAGTTTGACCTTGAATGTGAGAAAAATATTCTCGGATGGTGATCAGGCACTTTTTGACGAGTGCTTGATGAGATTCCGAGAAGATGAAATCAAGGAGAGGGAGAAGTAGAGTTGGGAATCTACCTGGAAGCAATTGGAAGATGTGGCTGCTGAATTTGAATAAGCAATCAATCTATAAAATTTACATAAGTCAGAATTATTTAACCCTAAATCATGAAATGCATAATTTAAAATTAGATTATAGATTCATGCAAAGAAGAAAAACTTCAGGTCTGGGATCCCGGAGAGCAAACTATTCTTTCCTTTTCAGTGTTCAATTGTGTCAGTATAAATAGGGCAATTAATACTACTAAGAGAATAAAAATAGGGACCTCTCCTTTGGGCTAACTAAATGTGTTAAGCCTGCTCATCACAGCTTAACCCAAAATAAAGTCTAATAATAAAATTAAATCCATATATATATATGAGAGTGTTTAACAATATAAGCCTAATATCAAAATTAATTACTTATTTGGGCTTAAAAAAATTAAAAATATACTATAAGATTTTGACATCTAATTAATCTAAGTTTTTTAACAAAATGTGTTTCGTTTTATATTAGTCCACTTAGAAAAAATCTTTCAGTGACTGCATCTAAGGCTATAAGCAATGAGGCAGTCCTTGTCTCAAGATTTGTGTCCTCTGTTGCCATTGCTACCAGTGCAAATCAACAAGCAACTACAGGTAGTTGAGAGCCGTCAGATATCCAAATTGTAAATCCTGAACTAAAGTGAATGCATCTAGTTGAAGTCTAGCATGTTTAATACTACTGAAAGAAATTAGAGGGTTGGGGTTTTTGTGGATATGAAATTACTCCATGTTTCTGGGCTTTTTGGCTCTCCCCTTTTTCCTCTTCAGCCACGGGCTGCATATTTACTATAAGGGATCTAGTTTATAATGCACAGTGCTTGTTTAGATCCATATCCATTGAGATTTTGCAGTGATATCAAAGCATTTCTTTCCTTTTACTACCCTTCTTTCTGTACTTCTTAACATTGGTAATTTCTATTACTTTCAGCCTTTTGAAGCTAAAGATCTCAAGCCATGTTCATATGTACTTTCTTCTGTCGATTGCTACTTGTCCTATATTGTCATATTGGCTGAATTCGTTGTCATGTTGGTTTAATTTTTGCAGTGGCCATGGCATGTTCGAACTTCGATGCTTTTCATTGGCTCTTTCCTTATTAATTATTACCTAACAATTATGGGCTCTTAGGATCAAGGGTTGGTATTCAATAATCTTTTTTGTTTTTTAGTTCAAAGGGAAGTTGAAAGAATTAAGACGGAATGAATTGATTCTTTGGGTTTAATAACAGAAAATTTTAAAATTAAAAATTTATACCAATAAAATATAAATAATATGAATGCTTGAAAATAAAAGAATAGGAATAAGAAAATATGCACAATGAATTTATCCTGGTTTAGCCACAATGTGTGATCTACGTCCACTCTTTAAGCAATTACTTGAGATTTTTTTTACTATAGCATTTTTGCTTACAATAACTCCACACGAACTTTCCTCTACTTTTATTCCAAAGCAGAGTGATAGTTGTTTCTTCCAAAAATACCACAACAAACCTGTCTCAACTTTAACTCGAAGAAAAGTATTCTAACTTCAAGAAAGCTCCTAAAATGCTACCTACACTCTCTTTCTTGATTCGGCTAAAATAAGAGTATAACTCTCTTTTCAAATTGCTCTTATAATTGAGTTACAATGAATATCAAGTAACTATCTCTTTCTAGATAAGATAAACAAATATGAAGTTTTCAGCAGGTATAAAGCACTTTCTCTATTGTTTTCCGCCAAAGTCTCTCTCTTTGATTTCTTCAAAAGGTTGTATTTTTGTAGTGAAAGCTTTCCTTAACTTTTGCTAGCCGTTAGAAAGGAGATTAGGCCTCAGAATAGCTTCTCAAAATCATAAGAAATAATTTTTTGCATATTAAAGTAGTTGCTCAATTGTCACCCCGTAATTGCTCGTTTATCCAGTAGTTATTCAAAGTAGTTGCTCGTTTCTTCTATTTTTTGAATGGCAACACATTAAAGTAGTTGCTTCTTTTTTTGCCAGTAGTTGCAGCATGCAGCGTATTTGTTTTTGAACATTGATCAATAAATCTTCACATAAAGTCTGCAATTAAGTTGATATAAAGTAAAGGCATTATTTCCTAATCAAATATTCAACTGATATCAATTTACATTAATTACAATTCTTTTTTTAGTGAACCAAATCTCATATAAATGGTAATTGTATTCAACACCTCTAATCAGCACATATTCAAATAAGATATTTTAAATAGTTTAAATCATCACATGCAAGTATTTCAAATTAATCTCATAAGAAAATACAATCAATCAATTAATCAAATATAATTGCACATTCATTCTTTCAAATTCAAAAACGTATGTTTAAAATAATTCATTAATTTATCATTACACAAAATATTCACATGCTAAAATACTCATAATCAAAACCTTAAAACTAAGAGGAGCTATGCCAAATTGAGTTAGCTGCCAACATCCAAATCTCGACATGTTTGCCCTTGTGTTCACAAAGAATTGTTTCATGCTTATAGTTCATTTGTATTTTTCTGATACGTATATATTTGTACAGAAGGCTTTCAAAATAACTTGCAGCTGAGCATTTAAATGAAACTTTGTCCCTTGTGGAAATTCTAAATTTGAAGCCCCAATTAAGTTTTTCGCTGCATTTACAACACTTCTTCCCAAATAGGACTCCTTTGGGCGGGGACAATAAAGAGAAAATGTCCTTCTCCTATAGATATTTAGCTTTCACAATTCTGTTCCATAGTTTTTCATTGTCATTTGTTAAGGAATACACCTATTTACCCAGTAGAGAACTGTTATTAAGCCGGGTTGTACGTATTCCTAGTTCTCCATGTCTCTTTAGAAGAATAATTGCTTGCCAATCTATTAAGGTTCCGTTTGATACAATGTATAAGCGATAGATAATATAATATAATTAATACTATTTATCTTTATATAATGTTTGGACAAAATACTGGATAACAAAATATCTGGTCAAAATAATTTTATTTAATCTTTGACCGTATAACAGATAGAGATTAAATTACTTTATCTTATACAATCTTATATAATTAAGGTTTAATAAAATTATTTTGACCGGATAAATTATTATCCAGTATTTTACCTAAATGTAGATATTATTAATTATATTATGCTATACGTTCCTTATATAGTGTACCAAATGGGGCCTAAAAGGATACCTTTCTTAGATTCTGATTTCCTCCAAATGAATTGTCTAATTGTTTTATCAATTGAATCACGTGCCTTGGGGCAACCAATTAGTTTTTGCACTGTGTACAAAAGCATAGTAGATAATACCGAATGAGCAAGAGTCACTCTTCCACAAAGGATAAAAGCTTTGATTTCCGAGAGGCCAAGCGGGTATTAATTTTATCTAACACTGAGGCAAAAGTTGATTTTGTCGCCCTGCTATGTATTAGTGGAACACCAAGGTAATTACAAAGGTTGCTGGTAAATGAAATATTTAGGATGCACTTATGGTTCTCTTTTTTCCTTCTTGGGATGCAATCAGCATAAAAGATTTTAGACTTTTCTTTATTGATCTTTAAACCACTGATTCTGCAAAATCGTGCTGTAGTAGAATTGATAACTCTAGCTTGATCCATTGTGGCTTGAGAGAAAGGCGATAGATCGTACTTGAAAAGAAGCTGTGATATTGGAGGAGCCCAATTGACATATTTTATAGGCTTCCATTCACCCCGCTGAACTTTTTTCTTAATGAGCAAAGACAATTGCTCCATGCACAGAACAAATATATATGGGGACAAGGGGTCCCCTTGGCACTCTTCTACGTGGATTAAAAGAAGTTTCACACCATTCCATGATAAATAAAGTGATGTGGATGTGATACATTTCATAATAAGTTTTTTGGTAATGTCATGAAACCCAAAATCTGCAAGAGTTTTCCAGATAAAGTCCTAGTCTAACATGTCATATGCCTTTTCCAAATTTTTTTATTAAATTTTTCAAATTGGTTTTTATTGCCATGGCACCTTTTCTTGATCTTACATGTCTGATGTAGTTGATAATCTCTTGAGCAACAAGGATGTTTTCAATGGTTCCTCGACCTGGAATAAAACTCTGCCGTAAAGGACCAACAACATCATTCAAATAAGGATGCAATTTGTTCACCATGACCTTAGAAATGATTTTAAAAATAACGTTACAAAGAGATATAGGACGAAAACATATGATTATGGTCGTGTGAATCTCCTTAGGAATTAGCACAACAAGAGTATGTGCTATTTTTGTGGGAACATTCTTGTTTCACATGCATCTCTAACTAGCTTAAAAACTAAATCACCAATGACATGCCAATATTTTTTTTAAAGAAGATAGGTTGTATGCCATCTGGACCAAGAGCTTTATAGGATTTCACGAGCTTGACTGCCTCCCAAACCTCAAGTTTCTCCACAGGTTTGGTTAGATTAGTAATAGCCTCCTCACTTAACCTTGGATAATTATTGATAACTAGAGGCTCATTGCTGTTAGCTTTTGAGTCTCCAAACAAATTTTGAAAGAGGTTTTGAGCATGGTTTTGAAGAAAAACTTCATCTTCAAACCATGATCCATCACTAAGCAATAATTTATTCCTTTTTCTTCTGATTACAGTTGGAGCATGGAAGAAACAAGTGTTCTTCTCCCCATATTTTATCCATTGCTCTCTACTTTTCTGAAACCAAAACATTTCTTCTCGTCTTAATTTTTGTTCAACTTGAATTTGAAGGTTTTTCTCTAACTTCCTTAAATAAGGGCTATCTCTCACCTTTAAATGCCTTTGAATCCCTACAATCCCAGCAAGAAGTCTCCTTTTCCTTTCGAAAATATTTCCAAATTAAGCTTCATTAAAATTTTTTGCTGCTTCTTTCACAGCAACTATGGCTTCAACAGCCAAGTAAGAGTTAGATTTCCAAAATGATTTCACAAATGGGAGAAAATCGAGATGTGAAAACCACATGGCCTCATTCTGAAAGCTTTTTCTCCTGCACAGTTGGTTTTCCTTCCACAACAAAGAAGTACAGGATTATGTTCAGAATGTGATTGAGGCAATACATGTAAAGAAGCCTAAGGGAAGGCTAATCTCCAAGCCATATCACAGACTGCTCTATCTAGTATCAATCCATTGGGCTCCAAATACACACTTATGCCAAGTATAATGAGATCCCACATGACCCAAATCCACAAAGTCACAGTTATCTAGTTGTTGTTGAAAGATTCTTCTCATTCAGGAGAGAAAATACCACCTCTAATCTCTATACTGGATTTAGTGTCATTCCAATTGTTGGAATGTACAGATATGATTGCTGGAATATTTGGATGTGATTGCTGGAATATTTGGATGTGATTTGGATATATGTACAGATATGATTGTTGGAATATTTGGATGTGATTGCTGGATATATTGGATGTGATTTAGATATCCAAATCTAATCTAATCTTTACTGTTGTAATGTAAATATTGTTAGAGAGATTCTAGGCTAGATTTTAGGCTGAAAATCAATCCCTTGATTTAAGGGATTACAGTTAATTCTCTCCTGATTTTTTCCTATTTTTTCTCTTAGGCTTTTCCCTAGAATTTCACTATAAATATAGTCTTGTACATCCAGAAAATATCAATGAGAACAGATACCATTCTCTCTTTCTGAATTCCCACATGGTATCAGAGCTTTAGGAGAGATTTCTGGGTTCTATTTGCAGCCTTCATTGCTGCATCTCTTTCTCTTTCCCTTTGCAGCCTTCATTGCTGCATCTCGTTCTCTTTCCCTTTGCTCTTTGCATCTATTTGCAGTGCATCCTTCATTGCTGCGTTTCTTTCCTTTTTCTCTCTACTTTCTGCGTCTGTTTGCAGCCTTCATTGCTGCGTCTCTGTTCTGTTCTACAGCCTTCATTGCTGTACCCGTCCCTCACCTTTGCTTAAACCAATTCCTTGTTTTTCAGCTTCAATGTCTGGAACCTCTTCCTGTTTCTTTGGCTTACATGCCTCACGGAATCACTTAGACACTTCCTGGATCATAGACTCTGGGGCTACTGACCATATGACTCCCTATTCCTCACAGTTTTAGCACATATACCCCTTGTCCTAGTAATAGAAAATCACCGTAGCAAATGGATCACTTGCTACTGTTGTTGGAATTGGGAATATATCTATTTCACCACATCTTAGCTTGAAAGATGTCCTTCATGTGCCAAAATTATCAGCCAACCTTGTTTCTATCCAGAAACTCACTAAAGATTTACAGTGTAATGTGGTTTTTCATCCATCTTATTGTGTTTTTCAGGATAAGGGCTCGGAGAGGAGGATTGGACTTGCTAAGGAAAGGAATGGGCTGTATTTTCTTGAGATACCAGATGCCTCTAAAGGAGTTTCACCAAATCTATCTGTTTCTTTCCTTACAACTTCTAATAAAGAAGCCATTTGGCTTCATCATTTTCATTTTGGCCATCCATCCTTTCAAACTTTGAAAGGTATGTACCCATCTTTGTTTAAGAATTTAGATATTAAAAGAATTTCATTGTGATATTTGTGAGCTTGCCAAACACACTCGGGTTCCATTTCCTATTAGCAATAAACGATGTTCCAAACCTTTTGATTTAGTCCATAGCGACATTTTGGGGACCTTCTACAATCCCAAATATCTCAGGAGCTCGTTGGTTTGTTACTTTAATAGATGATTGTACTAGAGTCACATGGACTTTCTTGCTCAAACAAAAAATCTGACGTGAGTACTATTATTCCTTCCTTCCATTCCATGATTCAGAATCAGTTTGGGGTTAAAATCAAAGTTTTTAGGTCTGATAATGCCAAAGATTATTTTAATCAAGTGCTGTCACTTATTTTTCAAAATGAGGGAATCATACACGAGTCATCCTGTGTTAATACACCCCAACAGAACGGAATTGCTGAAAGAAAGAATGGTCACCTTCTTAAACACTACCCGAGCCTTGTTTATTTAATGGGAAAGTTCCTAAGTCTTATTGGGGGGAAGCTATTCTCACAGCCACTTATATGATAAATAGGTTACCCTCACGTATATTGGACCAGAAAACACCCATGGCAATTTTGTCCACTTTCTATCCTCACTTCCGAGTATCCAATAGTCTTACACCAAGAGTCTTTGGTTGTACTTCTTTTGTCCATATACAATAACCACTAGAGGGAAAAATTAGATGCACGAGCCATCAAATGTATCTTCCTTGGCTATTCTAGCACACAAAAAAGTTGTAAATGCTACCATCCTCCTTCTAGGAAATACTATATGTCAGCAGATGTAACCTTCGTTGAAAACAAGTCATATTTCAACCATTCTTATCTTCAGGGGGAGAATTCATTGGAAGATAAGAATGCTCCTGAAATATATGGTCTGGGTCTTAGTGATTTTGAGTTACCCGTCTCTCAAACTCTATCTGCTTTCCCAACTGATTTTTGTTTCCCAATCTACTACTTCTGAAAATTCTCAACTCGAGTCTATTCCAAATTCTATTTCTCAGGAACCTATAACTCTTCCTCAAACCGATTCTGTTCATAATCCTAAAAGGTTTTCTCAGATATATTCAAGGAGATCAGCTATTTGTTCCTAATCCGAAAGCAAAGCCAGACTACCAATCCGGACCCTATTGATGAAAGCACGGTAAGTTCTATTCTTCCTTTGGCTGAACAGCCTGTTCATTAATCATGAGAATGATTTAAATCTCCCCATTATCAATGAAAGCAGGTAAGTTCTATTCCTCCTTTGACTGAACCGCCTGTTGATGATTTGGATCTTCCCATTGCCCTTAGAAAAGGTTCCAGAAAGTGCACAAAGCAACCTATTTATCCATTATCTCATTATGTGTCACTACAACGTTTGTCACCACCCCACAAAAATTTTATTGCAAGTCTAGATACTATTGCTGTTCCTAAATCTCTATCTGAGGCATTGTCAAAAGAGGAGTGGAGAAATGCAATGAAGGAAGAAATGAGGGCACTAGAGAAAAAACAAGACATGGGAGATAGTTGACAGACCGAATGGAAAGAATTTAGTCGGCTGTAAATGGGTCTTTACTCTGAAATACAATGCTGATGGCTCACTCGAGAGATACAAGGCTAGGTTGGTGGCTAAAGGGTACACTCAAACTTTATAGGGTAGACTACCAGGAGACATTTGCACCAGTAGCTAAGATGAACACGGTGAGAATCCTACTATCTCTAGCTGCTCACTTTGATTGGCAACTTCAACAATATGATATGTAAAGAATGCCTTCTTACATGGGGACCTAGAAGAAGAAATCTAGATGAGTATTCCACCAGGTTTTGAAGGGAGAGAAACAGCAACTAAAGTATGTAAGCTGAAGAAAGCCCTGTATGGGCTAAAACAGTCACCAAGAGCTTGGTTCGGAAGATTTACCAAAGTCATGAAAGCGTCAGGGTACAAGCAAAGTCAAGGAGATCACACACTGTTTATCAAGCACACGGATTCAGGGGGAGTTACAGCACTTCTGGTATATGTTGATGACATAATAGTCACTGGTAATGATGAAGAGGAGAAACTCAAACTGAAACAGTGTTTGGCAAAAGAGTTTGAGATAAAAGAGCTAGGAAAACTGAAGTACTTTCTCGGAATTGAAGTCTCACACTCCAAGCAAGGGATCTTTATCTCACAGAAAAATATGTCCTGGATCTTTTGAAGGAAACCGGAATGCTTGGCTGCAAACTAGTGGCTACTCCGATTGAAGCAAACCAGAAATTAACAGTAGCAAGTGAAGAACCAGCTGTTGATCGAGAAATGTACCAAAGGCTAGTAGGAAGGCTTATCTATCTTGCTCATACCCGACCAGATATTGCCTATGCAGTAAGTCTGATTAGCCAGTTTATGCATGATCCAAAGAATCACACATGCAAGCTGCTCTTCGAATACTACACTACTTGAAAGGAAGTCTAGGGAAAGGAGTGCTATTTAAGAAGAGTCAAAACTTCAAGTTAGAAGTCTATACAGATGCGGATTTTGCAAGTTCCGTGGTTGACAGAAGATTAACAACAGGTTATTGTACCTTTCTCGGAAGTAACCTAATAACATGGAGGAGTAAGAAACAGAATGTTGTGGCAAGATCAAGTGCAGAATCCGAGTTTAGAGCAGCAGCACAAGGAATTTGTGAGTTATTGTGGCTGAAGATTATACTAGAGGACTTGAAGATCAAATGACAGGGTCCCATGAGACTGTATTGTGATAACAAGTCTGCAATTAATATTGCTCATAATCCTGTACAACATGACAGGACAAAGCATATTGAAATTGACAGAACATTTTATTAAAGAGAACTTGAGGAAGGACTAATCTGCATGTCCTATGTTCCTTCAGGAGAATCAACTGCCGATGTCTTAACTAAAGGACTCAATAGTGAAAATTTTCATGAGATGGTTTCCAAGCTGGAATGGAAGATCTATATTCACCAGCTTTGAGGGGGAGTGTTGGAATGTACAAGATATGATTGCTGGAATATTTGGATGTAATTGCTGGAATATTTGGATGTGATTTAGATATCCAAATCTAATCTAATCTTTACTGTTGTAATGTAAATATTGTTAGAGAGATTCTAGGCTGAAAATCAATCCCTTGATTTAAGGGATTACAGTTAATTCTCTCCTGATTTTTTGCTATTTTTTCTCTTAGGCTTTTTCTTAGAATTTTACTATAAATACAGTTTTGTACATCCAGAAATATCAATGAGAACAGATACCATTCTCTCTTTCTAAATTCCACACCAATCTCCAAGTAGCACCCAAGGTCTGATCATTCTGGCTTTTAAATTGAACAAGTGGTACCAAAGTTGATTTCCAAGTGAAGGATTTGAGCTTGCATAAATAGCTGAGCAAACCCATTATCTGTCTCCATATCTAACAATAAAGGCTATGCTCTTATTAATATAGTACATTAGATCCAATTTGATGTTTGATGGTAAACCCAGCCCCTAAATTCCACCGGAAAAGCCAACTGGGTCTCCATTATAATTATGAGGTTTGGAAGATAAATCTTTATCAGTTTATGCAGATAAAGTTTGGCTCTTTTACTAGCTGCTCCACGCATGTTCCAAGCTAAAATATTGAAATTGTAGAAATAGTCCATGAGTAAATTTATATACGTTATGGAACTGCCTAAACATCCATATCATTTCCCAATTTTAGGTCCCCATAAGCTTTGGTATCCAATTTAACACAATTCATGTCTTTCTCCTCATTACCACTTCGCAGTTCCAATTTATCAAGAGGTTTTTTGGAGGGGCATCTTTATCTACCCAAGGTTGATCTAGGTCGCCTTCATGAGTTTCAGGAACCACAATAGGAGAGCTAGGAGTTATTTCCTGGGCGTGTACAGATGTGGACAATTGATCAACTCCCTGAGTATTATTTGTATCCTTCCTTTGTGATATCATTGTCTGAAGCTTCAAAAAAAGTCTTTGGCATAGCTCTTGATAAATCTCATTGGTCTCATTTCTCAATCTCATTGCACGTGTCCTTCCACTTACTATATTTGCACCAAATGAGAACACTCTGGTGTTCACCTCCTTCTCCTACCCATCATGAAGTGGAGTTTCAACTGGTTCTTCTTCTACTAGAAACGAGGCAAATCTATTGCTAGAATTATTCACTGGAGACTTATAACCCATTTCCTTGAACTTTTCCTTTGGTGGCCTCCTTGATTTAGTAACTTCCATCTAGTCCCCTCATATTGGGATATTAGATTATGCAATATATACCAACTTTTCTATTTTTAAGGAGATTATGATCACTTTTTCTGCCTCTATTTTGCTTGCACAGTATCTCCTTCCCTGCTTTACTAGTTTTGGAACAACCCTCCTGCGAGTGTCCATAAGTTCCACATCCTGTGCATAGAGGGTGGAGATATGCATACTCTACTTAATATCACCTTCCCCTCAATTTGAAGAATCCCAAAAGTGGTTTAGTTAAATCCCCTTTAACGCAAATTCTTGCAAATCTACCTCGGGTTGCAAATGAAGTGCTATCATCTATCTTAACCAATTCTCCAATTAATGAGGCTATAACAGACAATACATTTTCATCATAGTACATAACATTCAACTCTAGATAGCGTCTATTGCCACTCCTAAATTTTTAGTGTCACTCTTAATTAACTAATTTATATTTGATATTTCCAAAATACCCTTTATTTATTTTTGGTCAAATACTAATCTGTTGTCATTTTTATATTTGTCTATATATTTAAATTTAAAAAGAAATATACATAAAATAATAAATTAAAAATTATATGAAAACCATATAAAGAATAAATAATTATTATGCATCCTTTTAACACATCCAGTCACATTGAAATCAAAGCTCTTTACTTGCATCGAATCATACGAGCTATGTTTAATAAAAGTAGTATTATCACAACTTCATGTAAATAAATTTCTCATTAATTATTCATTTTTTTATGTAATATGTTTTTATTATCATACTCTTTTTCAGTAAACCTTTAATACTAAAAATACTTTTATATGGCTTAAGGAAAAGTTCTCCCTGTAGGAATTTACTTTAGCTATATCTGTATTTTCTTCATAAGTTTAATTTTCGATCATTGTTTTCTTATGTAAAAAAATGAGCCTACTATGTTTAGAAAAGAAGTGCAAAAGTTGTTCACAGAGAACAGAGTTGTCATAGAGGAGTAATAACATAACATTTGGTACGCAGAAATAGTAATTTCATTCTATATACATTCTATGAAATAAAATATTCCTATGTTTCTTTACAAAAAAAAGATCATGGAATAATAGTTCTATTTCATGTCCTATTCCATAAAACTATGAACGAAACATGAAATTCATTTCTTCTTATAAAGGTGAGATTGAGATTCCATATTTCTTAGAATGGAATTAAAATTGTTTATTCTTAATATATTTTTAAAAATTTTATAAATTTGCACCTATTATTCTTCTTTTTTTTTAATAAAATATTATCCTTCTTACACTTTAGTTATGGTGTAATTTTTTTGTGGTCAAATTTTATACATTTGATTATTTATTAACCTTGATGGTATTTTAGTTTATCAATATAAAATTTACTCTCGATGTAGATGGTCTGTCTTTAATTTAAAAACTTATTTATATTTAAAAATAAATGTGAAGTATTTAATTAACATAATAATATTATTTTTTTAAAAGATGATAATATTTATTCTAATTAAATTATAAAATAAAATATAAATTAAACATTATTGTTAATGTTTAAAAGGTTTTTTTTCTTATCAGAAGTGTTTAAGTTATTTATATCAACTTTGATTCCATTCTATAATGATTTTATGTACCAAATAATAGAATGATTTGTAAAGACAATTTCATTCCAAAAGCTACAAAACTGTGGATTAAGAATGATCATTTCATGCCACTCCATTCCATTCCGATTGCATGAAATTATTATTCTGTGTATTAAATATTACATAAGAAAATAAGGAGTCTACCAACATTAAAATATAAATTTTTAAACATTAATTATAATTAATGATACGTTTGAATAAATGTAGAGTGACAATAATGTAATATTTGACTAAGAATAAAGAAAAAGGGTATTTTAGAGAAAATTAAAGTAATAGACGCTCCCTCAGCTCTGGCAATCAAACCCAAACCAACGTTTGTTGAATAAGTTCCTCTGATGGAACGAATTTAGGAGACCAAGGCCTTATCTCGAGGTAATGACTCGTTACACAGTACTCTCTCACGGTCTCTCGGAGCTAGAAATCTTACCAAAAAAACAATCATAACCCGGATCAAGAAGCTCAAAACCCCCCATCTATTTTCCACATAGACATTTGCGTGCAACAGCTTTGACATTTCTACAAAAAAAAAAGTTGATTTATGTTGGATCCGTAATCTATACATGGCCACCTTGCAGAGTAGGCTTCAAATTCTCAATGAAAAGCCGAATTTTGAACATGAGAGGGCAACAATATACATGCTATATTGATTAATGCACAGTTATATAAATAGGTAGTGCTTTTGTTAAGACAAAGATGTCACTTTCCACAAGTCTAAAGCATCTCTGTACATTCTTTTTTGAGCCAAAGCTTCACTTATTTTTGAGGTGCAGTTAGTCATCACATATATTTTACTTAGACCGGCAACATCTTTGAGTCACATAACATACAAGCAGGTTAAAAGAACCTAGCCAGAAGATGATATTTTTTCTCTAAAGGCTAGGATTACAGTTTTGAATTTTGGACTGCAGAGAATGAAGGAAATTGCATACAAATGGGACATACCAGATTGCCGATAAAATCAAAGTTGCTATGACTAAATTATTGACCTCACTCAGGATGCTATGGAGCTCATCTTTAGCTTTAGAATTTCTTTCTTTATCATCACTAGACCTTGTGTATTTTGAAAATAGTGTCAATGGTAATAAACTTGGAATTTGGCAAATAATCATATCAGTAGTCTACCTCTAGCTTATGCACAAAATGTGGTCATAATTTTACTTATGAACCTATCAAAAGCATTGCTATGACAAAATAAATCTCTAAGTATGACTACCACTAGAGCTCAAAATACTCAGCAAGCAGACGCAAGAGCTTCTTCCTGCAAGACCGTGGAAATGTTAAACCATTAACCTAACTTTTTGCTAATTCTCAATCACAATATCAGTATTCATAGCCCAAGCTTTTGCTTTAGTATTTTTTTTTTTTTATGAACACACTTTGAATAAACCAACTAGGTAGAACTTCTAAAATGGATAGAGCCTATAAAAACAATATCAAAGGCAAAATGAAAGCACCAGTGTAACAGGTATTAACGGACTATCACAAGACAATAAAATTTGGTTTCATTATTTCTAAGGCTTTAAATAGTTTTTGAAGATGAAGTGGATAAAGAGCCTCTGCAGCAATCATCTAAAATCACAGCTCACTGCCTCACAAACATTTCAACAAATGTTTCACGCATGTTATTTTATTCCTCTAGTGGCGTAATGTTTACCCCATTATTGGGGGATATTTTACCCTTGTAAATTTTTTTTTTTTTTTTACTAGTGTACCAGACGTGATTTTATTGGTAAAATTTTCCTCCCTTAAAATTTCTCTCTTTATTACCCCTCAACCAAACATAGTGGAAACCTCTTCTTTAACTCTTGATACCCAATAGGCTTCCTGAAATTTAAACATATTTAAAAAAAATTATAAAAAAGTTACAATTACTTTTAAAATTCAATTATATAATTCAAGTACGCTTGCTCAAATTTAACTTATTGCTAATTAATTAACCAAGTTGACTCCCAATAATTCCTTCCTCACTTAGTCACACCTTCTGTTGAAGAAAAATAGTAAAGAGGATATGATGATAATTTAAGCTATGATAATAGCAATGAATTAGATTTGGCTGTTATAAATTGTTGAATTTACTTTAGAAAATAAAGTATTGTCAATAATTATTGAAAAGAAAATTTGAAATATATATATATAATTTGTAAATGATTAATAAATTATTTACATGTCAAAAAATACTAATTGCCAGGAAACAATTTCGTGTAACAAATTACGAACTAGTTGTAGTGATATGTGAAATGCCAAAGTAAGTAGTTAGTCCAAAGAAGAAAACTATAGGGTTTTCTTATGTCAATTCTTTCATGCTTTATTTGTGTTTTTAGTATAGCATTGCTCTGTATAAAAATTTGAGTAATTATTTTTTAATTGACGGGGATCTTACCCTTTCTATTATCTAAAATGCAAATTACACTAAATCAAAAAAAGAATGCACATAACTCTAAAAAAATTTCTCTTTTTATTCTCTAAAATGCATGTAATACTAAAATAAATTGAGAACCCTAATGCTTGGAGTAAGTGAACATTTAAACCAAATAATCTTATATTTTAAGATTTATCTAGTAATAACAACTTTTTTTTGGATGTCTCATAATATACCCTCACTTAGAAAATGAAGGATTAATCTCCTGACCTTCTGTCTTGCCTCTTGTGAGAGAGAAATATACCAACAGCGCATACTTCATTTACATTCATAACAACTTCTTATTAAGTAGAATAATCAGCCAAAAATTGCAGTCCTTGCTTAATGTCTTTTATCACAACATAATCTAACTTTGAGACAAAGATTTTGAAGTGTTTGGGCTTTAAATTTGTAACGGAAGGCCAGGTCAGCCCAAATTGGCCATCTTTAAGCTAGCACGAGGAGGGTAATTGCAGTCATCAATATTTTTATGTGCTTAACAGCGGGTTTCTACTTGAACAAAAACATGATTAAAAAAAAAACCTTGAACAAAAATAAGAAAAAATTAATTACCCAAAAAAAAAACGAAAAAATTGCTGTCATTATTCTGATATCTATAGTCTTATTTTTAGGCAATATTATTTTAATTAATTATCAAAATATTTATTATATTTTATAACCTTCAAGTAATTATATTATAAAAATAATTTTGTTAACATGTGTCTTATTAATAAATCAAAAATAAAAATCATGAAATGAAAAGTACAAGTATTTAATATTTTAAAATTTTAAAATATATTTAATATTTTTTTAAGTAATTAAAATTATTTAATATAAAATAATAGATAATATTTTTCCGTTTTTGACGTGTGCTCTAACCAAAACCTTGTAAAAGTCAATAACCAATAGGAACGCGCAAAAATAGCAAGTTTATATGCGCATCTTCAAAGATCAAACCATGGTGCTGGCATGGCATTATCTCATTGAGTATCCTACAAATTATGATTATGCCACTTTTCCTTTATTTTCCAACTACACAATTATTTTGCGCAACCATGAGGTTCAAAAATCAACACGCGCACACCAAAAGGCCAATAGCTCGCTGGAGTTGGTGGTGCCCTGGTGCTCGTCCTGTAACCAGAATTAGTATCTGCAGTCTGCACTTACTCATCACTGTGTGGAGAGTGTGGACCACACCCCACCTTCACCATTCACAAACCAAAACCAATAACTCCTAGTTCCCTTCCCCTCTGCATTTGGGTGCTAAAAAGTGAGAGATTCTATGCACTACACTTGAACCCTTTTCTTTTTTTTGGTATTGTAACTACCCTAGGAGAAAGACCATTCTTTAAAACTTGAAAGAAAGAGGAAAAAAAAGTACAAGACTGTGAGAGGTTATTGGGACCTCCAAGTTATGTAGGTGGGGTTAGTGCATGTGGAGTTTTATCAGCTCAGCTGCCAGCAAATATTCTTCTGGGTGCACCAGATGATGGAGTTTTCTTAATTAATTGCATGGTTGGTGTGTGAAGTAATGGGTATTTAACACAGTGCATTCATGGTTTGGGGCCTATGGCTCCAGAGGAGGTATGATGATCGATGAGTGAACTGTTTTATGACTGAATGGGTAGGTTCATGCTACATTTTGAACTCAAAAGGTCCCCCTCTCCCTCCCCACAAAAACAAAAAAAAAGAAGCCAATTTGGATGGTGGAACTTGAATACTAAACCCACAATCTGAAAAATTGGTCCTTTTCTTTTCAGTCATCTAGGTGTTTGGTGATTGTTCTTCTCAACACAGTGGTTTTCTAGAGAAAAAAAAAATGCATATGCAGAGGAGCAATAAGAAAACTTACAGATACTTAATCATGAATCCCAAAGTAAAAATTATGAAAATTCAGATTCTGTACAAAACTACAACAAATGAACTTCAAACTGTAAAGGTTGCTGCTTACGTTTTTTTTTTTTTTTCTGAATTCCTCAGCTTTCCCAGCAAACAAACAACCAGAGCAGAGCAATACCCATGAAAACCACACTGATTTGACAGCCATCCAGTTGTGAATTTTGGAAACCCATGTTTGGAATTGAGCCATAGCATAACCAAACACATGGACTGGATCATACTATAATTGCTATCTTAAAATTTAGGCATAAATTGCAATAAAACAGGAAACTTCATTCAATTCAAGGGCAAAGAAAATGTCCAAAAATAATCACATAAATTCTAAATTCATTTACGGTTTTAAGACTTCCAAAAACACAAAATCCTCTTTACCTTCTGTGCAACAACTCTCTACAAATCTAGCTAACCAAGCACTCTTTGTGATATCAGATTACAAATGCAACTTCAATTCTGCTAACATGTAAACTATATATGTATCTCCTGTATATGACAGAAACAAAAAGTGAAAGAAACCATATTTGCTTGTACTATGATCTGAACAATGGGTTTTACTTTGCCCCCAAAAAACCTGAGAGCTAGCTACCGCTTGTTGTGTAAAGGGTTGGATCCTGTAGGCACCCTGCGCTTCTGAGACTGAAATTCTGTTGCCCTGCTGCTGATTGGAGACTCTGCCAAAGGATGAAAAGCTTGTAATTGGCTTGAAGTTGAAGAAGGGCCAGAAAACTTTGTCCGAATGGCATGAGTTCTTGGTGCAAGCAAGAGAAGAAGAGTAAAGAGGAGGAGGATGAAGTTGAAGTGCTTCATGTTCATAGTTTTAACAATGCCTCAGAGGGACAAAAAGATGGGAATGCAAACTTGATGTGGGCTAGCCTTGGTTGTTTATATAGATATGGACATGGTTTGCTCCAGTTTTATTTCTGTATTCTAAATGTGGCGATATTGATGAATCACTAGTCCTGTTTCTGTGTGCATTTGGGAAATGGGTCTTGGCCACAGAGTCGTCTGATGGTGATCCTGGAGATTCTATGCCATACCACAATGGATGGATGTTATGAGTTATGACCTCAGAATAGAGTACATGTTCTTTTTTGTGGCTTGCAAACTTGGGCATATAAGAAATTTTAGGTTTGTGATGTCAATTTGGGCTTGCAAAACGTCAGCAGGAGAAAGCAATTGCCATGAGCAGGACTATGGTTTTAAATTAGATTGCAGTTACAATGTGATAATAGAAATTATGAACAACTACAGAAAGTATGATTGATGCAATTCAACTACAATTGCGTTGCAGACATTCCTGCAACAATAATATTATGTTATAATTACGGTTACAGATCGTAATTTAAAACTATAATTCAGACCATTGCATGGTCACAAAGTTGGAACATAAACAAACAACCAAATTTATTGAACAATCAAATTTAACATAAACATTATAAACAACTCAAAGTCAAAAAAAAAAAAAAGAGACTACAGCACCAGTGAAAAAGAATAAAAATAAAAGGGAATACTACCCTGTTGTATATAAATGCTATGCTCACTTTCGAACTAGAACAATTTCGGAAGAAGAAAAGAAAAAGATTTAACCATAACAAGTAGGAATTTGCATCACGAAATAACTAAGTACGTCCACAATATATTTGCATGGTTTATTCATCTAAAAAGAAAATTAGTGAGAAAACGTACCTTGCACTTGGTTTGGTTTCAGAGACAGACTTGAAAAAAACCAAAGTTCTGCAGGCACAGAGAAGGAGAGAGAGAGAGAATCTGTTTTATGCCCAATAATGCACTCTTGGCGTCGCGAGGAAGAAAGCATACAAAGCCACTGCATCAAAAACCAAATATTCCGCTGGAATATGCTAATATGCACACAGAAAGTTTTAATAAAGCCCAAGGGGTTCAAACGGCGCACAACCACGTCGTTTCGGGGGGTCTTACTCATACGTTGAAAATATGCAAACCAATTACTCATTTTTTGTGGCATATGATCCACTATCAATGGGTGGAGAATGGAATACACCTCATTATTTCCTCTGAATATTTTGAAATAAAAGTTCACTTATTTTGTGTTTTCCTTTTTTTATATTCTCTCTTTATTTGATGATAAATTATTATCTTTCGAACTGTGGAGTCGTCATTTTGAAAAAAAATTTATCTAACTCAGCTCAAGGAGTTAATCTCGTAACAATGCTTATAAGATACTCTAGCCAAAGACAAAAAATTACTATCTAATGTAATTTATACTACTTAGTCTTGTTATTCTTGTTAATAAAGCATCCTTTTAGAGTAAATTTCTTTTTTGTCATCTAAAAATATAAATGTCATTACTTTATTCTTCTAAAGAATTTTGTCAAGTTCTTAAATTTAAAAAATCATATCAAAATCGTCTTTCTATATATGAAAGAGACTAAATTGAAAAAAATTCAATAATTAAGGATTAAATTGATAATATTTTCTATCATTGAGGGATTAAATTATAATTAATTTTCTTAAAAGATTAAAATAATGTCACTTTCTAAATTTAGAGATTAAATTAATGATTAATTTTATTAAAAGATTAAAGTGATGGTACATATATTTTTAGAGAATAAAAAAAAAGTTTACTCTATTTTTTATTTAATAAAAGATATATGACGCAATATGAGAAGGGGAAAATATGATAAAGTGTAGGAAAAAAAAAATTCAGAGATATGACCTCAAAATCGAGTGAAGTCTGGAAAATTTGATGCCACTGAACTATGACTCAAGTTGTAAAGAATAAGGAACATTTTTAGTATTCTTAGACCAGCACAATAAAATGTGCACAAAGCCAAAATTGAATCATAAAAGTAAGGTTTAATTGTAATTTTGATCTGTTTATTTTAGTAAAATGAATGATTTAGTCTCCTTATTTTAAAAATAAATTATTTGGTCTTTTATTTTCACAAAATAAATAACTTTGGTCTTTTCAATTGTGTCTCCTTAAAAATTTGATAAAAAATATTGGCGTGATATTAAAAATTAATTTTTTATTTCAAATAAATAATTTAAAAGTTTAATTACAGTTTTAGTCTTTTTATTTTATTAAAATTAATGCTTTGGTCCTCTTATTTTAAAAATAAACTATTTAGTCATTTTATTTTCATAAAATAAATACTTTTGATCCCTCAATTAGTGTATCGTTAAAAGCTAAATAAAATATATTGACGTGATGTTACAAAATATGATTAATTGTAATTGTGGTCTTCTCATTTTAATAAAACGAATGATTTAGTGACCTAATTATAAAAATATTTTAAATATTTAAATAAATAAATTTTATTATATTATATATTATAATCTCATATGTTTTAATAAGAAGATATTTATTAATTCTACTTAACAATAAATAAAAAAGTCTACATCTAAATAAATTTTATATACTCATGGATACAAATAATTTCATTTTATTATTTTTCTTCTTAAATAAAATGTTAAACTACAAGAAATATATAATTATTTATTAACTCAAACTATTTAATTTGGGTAACAAGTATTACTAATGTAATCAAAATGCTAATGATTTTTCTCCATAAATACATATAATATTAAATAAAAATCAGATACATAAGATTATAGAATTTCAATAGGTTTAGGCTTTCAAAATCTCAAGTAAAACCAAACATTTAATCAAAATTAGTGTATTGCTCATTACTTGCGAGATTGTACACAAGCTAGAAGTTTCTGGCTGGGTTTGGGTTACACTGATGGATCGTCCTTCTTCACACAAGACATTCAGACTTGGCTTCGGGAGAATGCTACCACCAAGCCTTCTTATCTCTTCCTTTCTGCACTGTGGTGGATTTGAAATGCTAAAAACGCAGTGATTTTCAATGATGTTTCTTATTCTTGCCATGAATATATTCACTGGATTCACATGTTTTCAGAGGATTGTGAGTCCTGTTATGGTAATTTCTCTGTTCAACAGAATTATGTGCGGCTAGTTCACTGGTCTCTTCCTGATCCAGAGACCATTAAAATAAATGTTGATGGGAGTTCCATTAGTAATCTGGATAGAACTGGATTTGGTGGACTTTTTAGCAGGGAGGATGGCTCTTGGATATTGGGGTTCTCGGGATACTTTGGTCATGCTACTAATCTTCTAGCAGAACTCTCGGCTATCTATCATGAACCTGCTCTAACTTGGGATAAAGGCTTCCGCTGTGTTACTTGCGAAAGTGATTCTCTGGATGCAGTGACTATGATATCTTCCAATCTAGATAAACATCACTTGTATTGGAATATTGTGATGGCTATCCGAAACTTCCTAGTTTTGGAGTGGAATGTCTTCATATCTCATGTTCTTCGAGAGGGAAATAGCTGTGCTGATTATCTTGCTAAGATTGGAGCTAATAGTGACGATCGTTTTAAGGTGAGGGTTGAGCCTGTTCATGATATAGGTTCTTTATTGCTAGCTGACTCTATGCAGGTTCCCTTTTGTTAGGGAGTAGTCTTTCTTCTTGTTTTGCTTTCCTCTGTTGTACCAAAAAAATTATAGTATTGCTTATAATATATTATATAGATATATACTTCAATTACATATAATATATATATTTTTGGCTATACAATACATAAATTTTGATTAAAGCTTTAGCCCTATTTGAGATTTTAAAAGCCTAAGTCTATTTTCATATTATAATCTTATGTAACTCATTTTAATTTAATATTATATATATTTATGGAGAAAAATAATCTACATTTTGACTACTTTAATAATAGCTTTTATCCAACTTAGATAGTTTGAATTAATAAATAGTTATAATTTTTCGTAGTTTAAATTTTTATTTAACAAAAGAAAGAATAAAATGAAATTATTAGTCTCCATGAATATATAAAATTTATTTAGTACAGCCTCTTTTATTTACTATTAAGTAGAATTGGTAAATATCTTGTTATTAAAACTCATGAGATTATGGTATATAATATAATGAAATTTTATTTATTTAAATATTAAAAAATATTTCTAAATTTGAAGGGACCAAATTGTTTGTTTTGTTAAAATAGAATGACTAAAACTGTAATTAATCATATGTTTTAATGCTATGATAGCATTTGCATTAAGTTTTTAACAATACTCTAACGGAGGGACTAAAAGTGTTTATTTTGTGAATATAGAGATCAAATAGTTTATTTTCAAAATAAGTAGATCAAATCGTCCATTTTACTAAAATAGAGGAACTAAAACTAAAATTAAACATAATTTAAATACAATTGACATAAACATAACTGTCTAAATACTCAAATTAATTTTAATAACAAGATTAATTTTTTATTAACTTTATTTTTATTAAAGTTAAGAGTAAACTCCCAATATCGGACTCTAAAAATTCAGTTGATATTACTTTGGTCTTTTAAGGAATGTCGACATCAAGTAGTCATTGAATCATATAAGGTGACATCATTTTGGTCCTCTAAAAAAATTGATAACAATTTAGTCCTTCAATCATTGAAAAATTTCATTAATTTAGTCCTTTAATTATATAAAATTGACATCAATTTAGTTTTTCAATCATAGAAATTATATCAATTTAGTCTTATCTATACACAAAAGGACGATTTTGATATAATCCTTAATGATTCAAGGATTAAATTCATATCAATATTTTTTGAAAGATCAAAATAATATTGACCCAATCTTTAGATGACTAAATTAGGACTTTACTCTAAAGTTAATTTGGGTCTTTGGAGAGTCATGCACATATCAAATGTATTTAAAATGGTTTATTTAAAAATAAAAATTAATTTTTTAATGTCACATCAATAATTTTCATTAAGTTTTTATTTGTACATTCACAGAGAAATCAAAACTGTTGATTTTTTGAAAAAAAAAATCAAATAATTTATTTTTAAAATAAAGGAACCAAATTATTCGTTTTGCTAAAATAGATAAATCAAAACTGTAATTAAGTTTAAAAGTTATAAAGAAAGAGAAAACAAAGAAAAATAGTTGGAGAAAGATAAGAAAAATAGAGAAAGAATATGAGATATGTGTATTTAATTAATTCCATTAAATTTTATTTTAATTATTCTATTAAACTTTTAATTTATATTTTTACTATTTTATTTAATAAGCTTACATATAAAATAATAAACATCTTATAAAATATAAGTGTCTACATAATAAATTATGAATGTGTGATAGTTCACTCCATTATTTTTTTATTCACAATTATCGTTTACACTTTATTTTTTAAAATATAAGATACATCTATTTGAGATGTTTAGGATCAAACTTTAAAGATAAACTTAAAATATATTTTTTTTCAAATAGAATTAAACCATGATTTTGTTTTTGGTCAAAATAAGTAAAGGAATCAAAATGTTTTTTTTTTTTTGGGTAACAAAATGGAAAAGACGAATCTTATTAGAAAATTCGTTCAATATGGACGTCTCTTTGGGCCATTTATTTTCCAACCCAAAGCAGCAAAAATCGAGTTCTATTTTCCAATCTACCCGCTCCATCCCATGCATAGAGGTGGGAATGTGTTAAATGATCTTATTAGATGTGGGAATAGGTTAAATGATTTTTGATGTCGGAATAAGTTAGCTAATATATTAGAGGGATAGACTTAGTCTATTTTTAATTTTTAAGTCTAGTATATTTATTATAAGTTTAAACTTTTATAAAAGTCTATTTAGTTAAATATGTTAGACTTAAGTCTTTAAAAATACTTATTTTACTTAATAGGTCGGTCTATTTATTTATTTTATTTATATCTATATCTATATATTATTATAGGAGATTATCCTTTTTGCTATCAAATTTTTTGTTTTCTAAAAATTTATTAATAGATAACTGATAAAAATAAAAAAGGATAAAATTATAAACATAAATAGTTTTTTGATAACTGCATTTTATAACTATAATTGCTTTCAAAAATAAAGAGTTATATTCCTTTTACATATATTATTATAAATGCTTTCAAATATATTTTACTTTTTGACAAAATTATTTTTATTTAATTAATTAATTTATAATTATAATAAAATTATATTTCATTAAATAAAAAATAATTATATAAGTAAAAATACAACACAAAGATACAAATTAGAGACACAATAGTACCTCTCAAATGCTAGTATATATAATTAAAAAATAATAATATTTATATAATTTATTATTATATATTTATACAATTTATTAATCTTATACTTAATTTAATAATTTTAACTAAAGATATAAGCCTATTTGAAACTTTAAAAGTTTAGCTTTATTAATTTAATTTAAAGTTTTTATTAATGGAAATTTTTAAATAAGTTTACAAATTAAGTCGGGTTTTTATATTTTCATAAAAAAGTTAATTTGTGTATAAAAAAAGCCTATATATTAAATAATAAATTAGATTCAAGCTTAATATTTTACAAAACAAATCAAGTTTATTTTAAAAAAATCTAACCTAACTAATTTGTACCCTTCAGCATGCATTAAAATTGTCATGAATATTAAAAGCTTTCAAGAGCGACGTGTTTATATATTTTTTAATTATATTATATGTTTCTTAAAAAAAATTATATGTTTATATATAATCAAATATTTAATATTTTATATAGTCTATTAATTTCATAAAATAATATACTTATATTTTAGCGACACTAAATTTTTACTCGTTTGATGCATGGTATAAAATATTATTATATAACTACTAAACATATAAATAATAATTAAAAATAATAAATCTATTATGAATGTATGTATAATGTACCCAAAAAAATATCCATAGAGGAAAAAAATTTTTATGTATGAATATATGTAAATATAAATATTTAAAATATTATTATGAAAGATAATATGTATAGCACCTGACATATATCCATGTAAAAAAAATATCTTATACAGAACTTGACAAATTTATTAGCCAAATTGTTAGTTTAATTTTAAATATAAATCCTAACAAATAGTAAAAATAAATAATTAGTTGTATTATTGTATTTTTTTTGTCTACATGTACTATGATAATGTGAATTATTAAAGCTTTTATAATTATGAAAAAAAATTAAAATTTTATCATACATTTTTCGTACTTTATAGATTATAAATTTTTATAAAAAATGAAAAAAATATAAAAGTGGCATATTATAAATAAATTATTAAAAATTAATTGTTCAATAATATATCATAATAATCCCATTTAATCATTTTAAAATAACTATGTATTATTTTTTAAAAAAAATATAATAACAATTTATTATGTCTTATAACGATGAGTCATTAAGTCTATTATCATAAAAAATAAAAGTATGTTAAAGCAGTATATATATTACAGCAAAAAAATAAAACTTCTTGATTCTAACACATATAAATATGTAATAAAGTGTAATAAAATTATTTTTGAAAATATAAAATAAAAATTGATTTGATTCTATAATTTTTTTTTAAACAAATGTATAATGGTTGGATAAATATTTGTAATAAATTCAAATGGTAATGACATCCGTGATTAATGCCAATGATAAAATTGTAATAGTTAGTATATATTGTATTAGTTAGTTAGTAAAAATTACTTGTATAAATAGGAATAGGATGAAGATATTATTTCAATTAGTTTATTTTGAGAAAAATATTAAAGGTTAAAAAACAAGGTTCTCTAAATTTAGGTAATTCTTTTTAGAGTGATTCATATCAATTGGTGCTTTCATTGTCTTGAATTCATCAATAGAGGGTGAGACAAGACTATATCGAATGGAGGAGTTAACAGACTCCATATATACTCGAGTGACAAGAATTGAAATAATAATGAAGAATATAGAAGAATGCACGTGTGATATTAGAGCATTGAGAAATAAGCAACAATATATTCTTGGTGTTCTTGATGGCAAAGAAACCATTCAAGAAACAGAAAAATTTTCTCTTGTTCACGTGGGAAATATCTCTGCGATAAAGATGCATAATTCAAAAACTAGAAGAGAAATTGATGGTGTTGTTAATGTGAAATGCGAATTTCAAGAAAGCTCTCTTGATCAAAGACAAGAAACGTCATTAAAAGAGGAAGAGGCAAGGAGCGATTCTATTACGGGTAAGGAAGAGCATCATATTTGTGGATCCAAGATGTCGATACCCTGTGATATTGTTGGAAGACAATCATATTAAAGAAGGTGGCAGAGCTTTCAAAGTTTCCATTAGAAAATCATTCCATTCTTCAGCTAGTGTCCCAAAATCAACCATTGATGTGCCGGCAGAATAAGCCATGGAAACTCAATTTTGACCGTGGAAAGAACTTCAAAGCTTCAAAATTTTGTGTGCTTCAGTCGAAGTTTGTTTCAGGGACCATTTCAACAGCGAGTTACAAGGACAATCTTATCACAAAAAGCCAAGAAATTCAGGGAGATGACAGATTCCTCAACGTCAAGGTATGGTTAGCCGCTATTTTTCGCAAACCACCGTTACTTTTTATACCTCCACAGACCCAGGATTTGGTTCGACCCAAAACTCGTTTTTCAGAGTGCACTTCCATCTTGCATGAGTTGAAAGGGAAGTCAAAGGAGTGCAATGAAACCCAGAAAGCAAAGCCCCTTAGGCACAACGATGATGCCATATCGATATGCAATCATGGCAGCGTAAATGACAAAGCTCACCTCTTAGCCACAGTCACCTTAAGCAACAACTCAAAGGAAGCGAAAAGAGATGAGTAAGAGTGAGGAATCTGAGGAGGAGAAGAACGATGCTTTTGAAGACAATAATGTTCGAAACAAGGTGAGTAGAGAAGGTGAGGAGAACGGCAGAGCTGTGGCAACAAGCATCGGCATCGCTGACAAAAGGAGTATAAAGGTGTTGATTGAAGTTTTCCCCAGAGTGAGAGATTGGATTTTGCAAGGTGGGTTGTAGTTTGATGTGTCTTTTGCGTTTCTGGAAGCTATGGTTATCGACGAAATGAATGCTAAGACAGATTTTCATATAGAGGAGCCTCTTGCTTACGCCAAAATACAAGTTAAAACGCCTAATATGAATCCATCAAATGAAAATGGATTAACAATTCCATATGTGAAAGGTCGTTTACACTCATAAATAATATAAAATATGATATAATGTATTAAATTTTATAAATAATAAATAAAATAATTAATTTAAAAATCTTATACTATAATTTCAAAAAATACATGTCATAATGCATTAAATATAAAGCAGTAGCTCGTATTGGTGAATTAAAAAAATAATAACAAATAATGTATTGAGATTTTTAATATATCGTGGTCAGATGTGCATGCTTTCATAGAATTTTTTCAACATATTTACTTTCATTTTTTTCAACATATTTACTTTCATTTTTATGATTAATTAAAGTAGCATAATAAAACCAATCTAGATGAACCCAGATAGCAAAGCATGCAAAGTTATTGATCCTACAATAGCAATATCTAAACAAAAAATCATTAATCAACTCTCAATATTTAAAAAAATAAAAAAAATTTGTGTATATAATTTGGTTGAAAAGCAATATGTTCAGAGGTAACCACAACTCCACTAAGTCTAAGATTTTGTCGATCAAACATCACACTCCTCATAAATTAACCTACAACTTTGAATAATTACAAAAAAATATGTTCCAATTTATTTGATGTTAGGAAAAGGAATGGGTAATAAATAAGAAATCAACTATAAAATGAAGATTTTTAACGAAAAAGAAACCTAAAGGAGATCACAAAGATAGGCGATAAAAGGGAATGAACTACAGTAAATGGAGACCACGACAGCAGACTATGAATAGCGGTGGAACAACGTAAAAGAGAATGAATGGAGAAAGAACATACCAGGAAAGGGTATGAATGGATTCTTCTTCTACAAATGAAACTTGTAATTATATTTATACTAAACTATATTTAAAGAAATATTCAGAATTGATAATATTTTAAAAATTCAAATTTTAATCAATTAATTATCAAGATATCATCTTTAATTATTTATTGATATTAATTAATCCATCCATATATATTTACATCCTTGACAAAAGGCTAAAAATTTGTAATTTTCATATCTTAATTGTTGATTGATATGATATTAAAGTTTGATGAGTCAATTAAGGATTCTAATCAAATTATATTTTTAAATAAATGTTGATTATAATTAATATTAAATACTTAATTTTAAATTATGATTATTTGATGAGAGTGTTATGAGAGAGTGCCATACATCAAGAAGAGAAATAGGAGATGTGTCTACATCAGAGAGTGTCACTTGTCAAAATTCTACGAACCAGGGCTTACTTTTATATATTATTATATTAATGATTGATTTTCCCCTCCCATGTTTCTCGCTGCCCTCCTCTTCGCTACATGGCTCTCTTAACTTCGGTTGCCGGTGCTACCCTTTTAGTCTACCTCCCCTTCTCGTTGTGGTTTTACTCTCTCCATCCACCTAAAGCTCACCTGTGCAGAGGCGACTTGGTTGCCCTCCTAGTAAGTGTGATTGATCTAAACTTCCAATTTCTGTGCATCATCTCTCTAATTCTTCAATGAATGGTATTACGAGCTTCACCCATCGACAGTCTTCTCCTATGATAGTTTGAATTAGAGCATTAGAATCAACTTCAACCTAAATTAGCTTCAGATCCTTAATTACTCCCCATGCCTCGACCAGAAACGCAGTAGCAGTACCCAATTCCCGAGTAAAACCTATAATCCAATGGCCTTCCTTGTCTTTAAGAACACCTCCACAACCTGCTAAGGTGTCTTCCTTCCCCATCTAATCTACAAGCACCATTAGTGTTAATTTTAAATGTAATTGAGTTTAAGGGGTACCTAGCTAACAAAGATTATGTGAGACTGCTTATGAGTAATGAGAATCATTATCAGCAATGAACCCACTCAGGTGGGTAAAAATGGCCTTTAAGGGCAATTCAGGCCTAATGAATGATTAGTCAAAAATCTCCTTATTGCTCCCTATAGAGTCTACCAGTTACTATCCTTGTCCAAACCATGATAATAATGCAGATTGCTAGTAACCAGGTAGAGAGATTTGAAGAATAGAACCAAACTCTTTGATCTGGCCTAACCAGCTTGTTCCAAACAAAAATGACAATAGGATAGTCCCTTATAACATTCAAAGTAGTTTCTATTTGTGTCTGGCACCGATGTCAAAGGTGGTTTGCTTGAAACCAATGAGATCTTCTATAATTTGTCATGAGCTAAGAGTGACATAAACACCCTTACACTTTTCAGGGCCTTTAATATTCCAGATACTTTTCCACTAATTGTCTAGACCAGTATTAGGTTCAATAGCCAATAGTCTGTAAGCATTCCTTATTGAATAGTTTCCATCCTTTTCCTAAGGCAGATAATCTTGTTAGAACCTGCACTTTGGTTAGGAGGTAAGCTACCAAGAAACATTTTAATGATTTCTTAGGAAAAAAGTTCCTCGAGAAAAGGCTAATTCCAATATCCATCTAGGACTATTAGATTCATAGGATGCCAGTCCCACATCTCAGCTATCAGAATTAGCTAGCATAATATCTTTCCGTAGCCATCTATCCACCCACTCATTTGCCTCGTTACCATTGCTAATCTCCCACATCTCCAACTGTATGAATTTAGGCCAATAAGAAACAATGTTTTTCCAAATTTCAGAATCTCTAGCTTTAGTAGAAGCCTTTGTTTTAAGGTCAAATCCTCTACCATACTTCCCATGCAGAACCTCCCTATGGATTTTCCACCCTAGTTTTATCAAACAAGCATCATTCATGATAAAGATGTTTGAAGCCTAAACCCCTTTGCTTTTGTGGATTGAAAAGAATATTCCAATTCAGTAGATGGCATTTCCTTATGTGACTATCATGACCCCATTTAAAATCTCACTGCAGTCTCTCTATTTCCTTAATAACTCCATTAGGAAATTTCAAAGTCATCATCTAGTAGATAGGCATAACACTTATGACAGATTTTGCTATAGTTATTCGCCTTGCTAGAGAAAGATGGGATGTTTTCCAACCAGCCAATCTATTTCTAATTTTCTCCACAATAAAATTAAAATTTTCCTTCTGAGGTCTTCCATGTATAATAGGAACTCTAAGATAGCTCCCCAAATTATTAGTTTTAGAAAAACCAAAGATATTGAGGATATGTTGTTTGACATCCAAACTCACATTCTTAGAGAAGAAAACCTTGGCTTTATTTTGACTCACCTTCTGCCTAGAGAGATTGCAAAACCAATTGAGACATTGCATGGTACATAGATTTTGGGGTCTAGTAGCCTGACCAAAAAGAAGTAAATCATCAGCAAATATTAAATGCAAAATGAGAGGGCCATCAGTACTAGCTTTTAAAGGAGTCCAGTGACCATCCTCTACTGCTTGGGAAATAATATGCAAAAGTTTTTTCATACAAAGCACAAAAAGATAGGGGAAAGCAGATTTCCTTACCTTATTCCCCTAGTGGGTTGGAAAAAAGATTTAAAAACTCTATTCCATAAGAGATTAATACTGACTAAAGAAATACATCTCATAATAGTCTCAATTAAACAGTTATTAATCCCAATCTCATGAAGAACCTATTGCACAAAGCTCTATCTAAGCCTGTCATAGGCCTTTTCTATATCAACTTTAATAGCAAAATAACTTGTCCTACCTTGCATCCTCTTCATGGAGTGAATCATTTCTTGAGCAACAATTATATTATCATGCATATTTCTCCCAGCCACAAAGCTAGTTTGCAAAGGAGACAATGTTTTAGGCAAAATAAGCTCTAGCCTATTCACAATAACCTTAGTAACTATTTTGTAGATAACATTGCACAAAGAAATAGGTCTGAATTAATTCATGAATTCAGGTTTCTCAACTTTAGGAATTAAAGCAATTAGAGTCTGATTGACCTCCCTCACTTCACTTTTATTATGCGCTAGGATGGTGATGTCGACCAATAGAATAGAATTAGGAAGTGTCGACGAAGAGGATGGTACTGCCAGTGTGGACAACGGCGACCGGGAATGGGGCGCGTGATTTACAGGCACCGATAAGAAGAGATGCGCATGGAGGTGTATAAGGATGATTCCGGTGACGCTGCTTGGTGGTCCGGCCAGTCAAGATGTTCTGAGATGACCTATGCCCTTGCTTTGATGGTTGAGAGCATTGAACTTACAGATCCAGCTTCGACAGTGGCTGGACTGATGGGAAATTTGAAATTTGCAGGCCTAAGAACAATGAGCTCTGATATCAACTTAAGAATGAGGATTTATGAATTCCTTGAGAGAAAATATTCTCAGCATATGAGATTTATATACAAATACTCATAACAAATCTAAGTAAGAAAGGAAATAAATCCTAATCGAATTAATCAAATTCCTAACTACGATACCAAATCCCTAACTACGATGCCAAATCCCTAACTAATAGCAATACAAATATACGCAGAATATATAATATTTACAATAGATACCAGCTCAACTCCTTGGGTCCTTCAAATTCTATGGCTATTAGATTTTCTTACATCCCAAGTTTCAATAACTAGCTCATCGTGTAGACCTTGGCAAAGCAACTATTTTGCCTTCTACCTCACATTCCAATTCTCATCCTAAACCAGACATGCAACCCTTAATCACTCTTGGTTCAGAGAAAGTCTTCTCCCTAAACTTTTGGTTGCAGAATAGGAAATGAGAATTATACATTAGTGGCATATAGGAAGTGTTGGTTAGTGGGTGTCACGTGTTATGATAAGAGTAGGAGTGAATGTTGGTATATTAGGTGGATTTATAGTGAGTTGCCAACTTATTACGACAAGATTTAGCTCCTTTAAAGTGAGGGATTTACTTTAGAAAGTAAATTGAAGAGTATTAATCGTTAATAAGAATATCAACAGTTAAGATTATGATAAAATATATACACATAAGAATATTAATGGTTGAGATTATAATAAAATACATGTACATGTATAACTAATTATAAGGTTGTTAAGATCCACTTTCTTGATTTTTTTTATTAATGGTCAATATTCCTTACTTTACCTTCTAAAATGAATCCTTCACTTTAGATTAGTCAAATTCGTTTTTTTTTTCCACTAATCTTTAATTATAGGCACATATTTAATCATTGTTGCTACTACTAGAATTTTATTTAAGGGAAACTTAATTTAACACATAATACTTAATTAATTTAATTTAGAAATTCTTTATTTTTCTTCTTAGTACTTTCACTATACTTAAGAATTTATATGATAAAAAAGTAAAAATTACTCCAATTAATACCATATTACACAAAGTTTCAATAATATTAAATACTAAATGAAAATTAAATTTTCAATGACAAGAAACAATAACTTTTCCTATTATCACTATAAAAAATTTGAGTTTTTGTGACAACTTTTTCACGACGACTAAAAATGTCATCATCGAAAGAGTATTTTTAGTGACCACTTCTTTAAGTCGTTACTAAATTTAAATTGTGATATACTTTTATTGACAACTTAAAAAAATTGTCACAAAAAACTAATACTTTAGTAACAATGTTTTTCATTGTCACGTTAGAGTGTATAATGTAGGTAAAATATTTAAAAAAATAAAGAAATAAATTTAATTTTAGTAATATCTATTGACAAGTCATCACAAAAGCTTGAATATTAAAGAACTCTTATTAGTTAAAGTCATCATGATAAGGAATATTTTTTATTTATTGGAAGATATAATTACTTTATGTGGCCTACTTAGGGCTCATTTGGATAAATTTATAAAAAAAAGTACTTTTTTATATATCTTATATTAATAGACTTTTTTTTAAGAAAAAATAATTTTGTATTTAGATATAATATTTAAAAAGTATTTTTAAATAATAAAAAAAATTTAAGTTTGTTTGGATAAAAAAAATAGAAGTACTTTCTTTATATCAAAATTATTAAAAAAAATATCCAAATACAAGATATGATGAATTATGATATGTAAAATATGATAAAATCTTAGCATAATAACGACAGTGAAGTTTTTAAGTATGTTTGGTAACATCGTCATGAAAAACGAGATGTAAGGTAATAAAAACTTGTCTAATTATGTACCAAAAGGCTTCAGAACATGCTGCTAACGTTGTTCTATTTTACTTTCTCTAAGTGGTATAATCATTGAGATCAGAAATTGATTTAAGATAGTAGGACACAAAAGTTTAAAGTTACTGATGCAAACCTCGCCGAGAATAACGAAACCCGTCAACAACTAAGGTACCACGACCATCTACAATCAGATTTTTATATGGAAAACATAGACTCGTTACCTATGCAAAGGTAAAAACTTTGGTATGTTGAAGACGACACAAACAATGGTAAAAATTCTGTTTGATAAGTTGAATTGTGAACGCCACGGAATGATTCCGATAAGTTCGAATAGTTCTTCAAATAACCAAAGAGAAACTCTCAATTTTTGTGAATAAAACTGTGTTATTTGTTTCATTCATGTACGCCTTTAAATATGCTGATTATAATAAAAGAAAATATCTGATTAAATCAATCATTCCTAACAAATAAAAGAAAGTATCTGATTAAATCAATCAGTCCTAACAAATAAAAAAAAGTATCTAATTGAATTAATCTGCCCTAACAAATAAAGTAAAATATCTGATTAAATCAATCAGTTCTAACAAATAAAGAAAAGTATTTGATTAAGTCAATCAGCCCCCAAACAAGCAGATTTGCTGCTATAATTAGCCCCTAAATTATGTAGATTTACTGCTACAATTAGGTTGGGTTTGAATTACATTGATACTTCTTTCTTAAAAACATGAGTTATGCTCAATAGGTCATAAATTCAATTGAGATCAGATTTCTTGAATCAGCTCGTTGAGTGTTTTTCTGAATTTCTTTGCCTGAGCCCTTATACCTGAACTAACTAGGACTTGGACCAAATCTTTTAATGTCGTAACTTCATTTGCATAAGTTACGTTGCTTAAAATATAATTCACAAAATTACTTAAGGAAGTTTATGTGAATAAAATTTATAAAGAGAAAAAAGAGATGATATGAAATGTAATTTTTAATAAAGATAAAAAATATTCTTTTCATAAAATTATATTAAAAATTACTTCTCTTTTTATTTTTTTTTAAAAGTTAGAGATCATTTAATTTAAAAAAAAATAAATTAATTTTTTTAACTTTTATTTTTTTAAAGCTACATCTAAATATATTTCAAAACGTGTTGAAGTATTTTTTTAAAAAATAAATATTTTTTTTAAAAAAAATGTATCAAATGGACTCTTCACAAAAAAGTGTAAAAATAACAACAAAAAAACTTTTTTCTTTCAAAAAAAAATCAGACCCCAGGGCTCACGTCGTACGTCACAATTCCCTCTCCTGCTCTCCGAGACTCCCGCCGTCTCTCCTCACTCTCGCTCTCCCTCTTGCTCTCAAGTTTGCTACGCTTCTCGACGGTGCGGTGAGGTTCCTCTAGCATTTGGTCCCTCTGCATCTTAACGGTCGCTCTCCTCTTCACGGCGCGGTTGCAGGTTTGTAGGAGGGAGGAGGAGCAAGTTTAGGTATTTATTTGGTCCCTCTCCATCTCAATGTTTTATATCCTGAATCTTAGGGCTAAATTGGGGATGGGTAAGAGGAAGGAATTCACAGGGCTGAATCTTGGATGGGTTTGCGGAAGAATGAATGGTGTCAAATTATGAAACTCACTAGATTTTAATTTACATGACGTGAGGTACATTTTAAGGGCTGTGTTCAATGATAATTGAGACCCATACACAGACATATATTCTTTGCTATTATATGTGTGAGAAAGGGAGAAAGAACTTCAGCTATACATGGTCAGTTCCCAATTCAACATTAGTAGGTTACTTGTTTATTCCGTCAAGTGTTAGCTCCCTCAACCCCTCCCTACTTCCAAAGCTGAACATTAATTAGATAAGAATGTTAGTATCTGATATGATTATACAAAGAATTGATTGAAAAATGCAAAGAGGATCACGGGTGTTAGGGGATCAACTTATATAAAGGTGATGTTCAAATCTTATTGGGACCTAACAAAAGAGCATTGAGATTTATTAGAAAAGTATGAGTCAGTGGAGTATAGCTTTTTTTTTTTTTTTGAAGGATATATCAAACGTCATTATTTCATATATAAGAAGCTAGAATTTGTGAAGAATGGGGAACAACTAGTAGCTACTTTAATTTTACCTTCTTCAAAGGTTCAATTTCAGAAACAATATAGACATATCTTGGCAACATCATAGCTATGTAGTTCCCAAATCACATCCAGCAAAATTTCCTACAAATGATATAGGCACCCCAATATCACTTCCTTCACATCTATTTGCAAAACTTCCAAGAGTAAGCAATCCAGTGCATAGTTGTCAAATCGTGAATCGTATCATGAATCGTTTTTTTAATTTTTGAATCGTGAATCGTGAATCGTAACGTATCGTACGATTCAGAAAAATATTAATAAAATACTTAAATACACATGATTCCATACTAGAACATGAACATAATACTCAAAAGTCTCAAATACATACTTAAATTGTAAGTCATTACTCATTAGTTATAAGTAAGCTTATAGAGAACACTGCAATGATCCCATGTGACATCCTTCTTCCCCTTCTTCTTAGCCTTAGGAGCCATCCAAATACTCTCTGTTTTTGAACCAACAAAAACAGAGACAAGAAGAAATTCCAACACCCACTCAGCCACTCTATTTTGAACCAATGAAACAGAGGCGCAAAGAAGCTGTGAAAACCAAACAAATGCTCTGTTTTGAAGCACTGAAAACAGAGAAACATGAAACCTGCAGAGACACTGGAAGCAGAGAGGCACTGGACGCAGAGAGCACGCACTGGCCGATGCAGAGAGCACGCACTGGACACAGAGTCTGCACGCACTGGACGCAGAGCACTGAGAGCACACCAGTTCCTCTGCGTCGTGCGTTCTGAGAGCACTGCTGTGTCGTGCGTGAGACTGAGAGAGAACAACAAGCTTTGCGTTGTGCGTTCTGCAGTCTGCGTGCGTTCTGAGAGAAAAACGAACGGAGCAGAGAGAGAACCGCACGGAATCGGACGTTCTGCAGAATCTGCGTTTACGAAACGGAGCAGAGAGTTTGCGTGTCTGAGAGAAAAACGAAAGGAGCAAAGAGTTTGTGTGTCTGAGAGAAAAACGAAAGGAGGAGAAAGAGACCGGAATGGGAAACGTCCGATTTTGCAAAAAAAAGAAAAAAAAAGATGAAATGAATCGCCGAAATCGCACGATTTGAATCGGTGATACAGAATCGCACCGATTCAGGTGATTCCGGCACGATTCAAAGCCGGACACGATTCAGCTTCCGATTCGAATCGTGGGCAGCACGAATCGAATCGAATCGCACGATTCGAATCGCGAATCGTGTGATTCTAACAACAGTGATCCAATGTACTAGTTTCTTCCATTGTTAGTGCCCACCAAATTTGCCTCAAATCCCCCCATGGAAACTCCACTATTGTTGCCTCCAAAGTTCCTTATATGAGTAACATGACATCATAACCCTATGTTGTTTTCAGCAATATGGATAATGGGCCCTCCATGTTTTTCATTATGCTGCTCTATTCCCATATTATTTCCATTAATGTTGCCTTCATAGCTGCTGTAGGGCAATCTCATATCACTTCCACCAGTTTTATTTCCAAAATTTCCATTAGGTAGCTCTATGTTATTACCTCCAATTTCACCATAGAGTTTCCATGCAAAAGCCCTGAATCAGTTTCAACATTGAGACCTCCAAAATTGCCTTGAGGCAACACCCCAGAATCACTTTCACCATTGGGACCTCTAAAATTGCCTTGAGGCAACACCATATAAATATCACCAAGATGATGTGCTGGTAGCCCAATGTTGCTCCTTGTATTGTGATCATTATTAGTATTCATCTGATTAGCATCTTCCAACAAATCTAGGAGCCATTGTTGCTTTTTAGTTATAGGAAGAAACCGCAACTGTTCTAATTTTTTTAGTTAAGGAACAGTGTAATAAATCTCCTTTACTCTTTCATAGTTGATGGGTTGTCATATATATAGTAGGTTTATTTTTTCTTTGGATAGTGGATAACATTAGTTAAGGGAATTTTTTTATCAAGGGGGTAAATAAGATTTTTGGGATCTTGTAAAGGCTATTTTATACTTGAAATCAGTAAGAAGGAGTTTAAGGCAAGATAACGGGTATAAAAACAGTTTCTACATAATACCAGTAATTTCTAATGGTTTTGGCAACCTGCAAGTATTGTTACTTATCTTGGGCTACAAGAATCCAAATAACCTGAAACCAGTTGCATTTTAAAGCTAAGATATAGTGTAATAAGCAGTAAAAATCTCAGAATTTTTACACTTTTCATGTGCTCCCAGCAGAGGCTTGAAATCAAGCCATTTTCTGCAGAATGAAGTTCTGTTCTGTCAGTAAAATTACAAACTGTATGGACTTTGTTGAGGGATCAAATGACCTCATTTGCTCCTAAAAATTTGAAGGAAAGTAGATAACTATCTTAGGAATTAGCCTGTAAAATTTCAAAAATTTTGGAAATGTATAACTATATTAACTTCAGTAGGAAAGTCAGGTACTAAAACCTACACCTATGCTGCAGCACCTAGTTATGACTTAAAAAGGGTAAATGACAAAGGATCACAGCCCAAGATTATTGTTCAGAAGTTCACTAGCATGAGTAGCCTTTTTCCAAATATAATCCATGTTACAAAATTTCTACTCCCATTCCTACAAAATATAAAAATGAGAACCTTAGAAAAAGTAAATATGTTCAAGCAAGGTAGATAACAATTGAGAGCTTTAAACCTTCCCTTGTTCGATTGTTAATCTTTAAAGGCAGAGCTATTTCATTTCTTCTTGATCTTTAGACAGTTTAATCACTTTATTTTGTATAGTCCTTGTCACTTCTTATTTTATGGCTTCAAAATGAGTATGATTGTTAACTTAATTCTAGCGTCTAGAATTCATTCCAAGTGATGAGTAATGATGTTATGCTTAATTCTTGGCAGCCGGAATTCTAAGTTTCCAAGTGATGTTTGCATAACGCACTTTTTTCATATCTTTTATCCATGCATAAGGAGATTACTAGGATATTGCACCTGGCCTGTTTCCACCCTTACCTTTGCACGACTGCTACTAATACAATGTTATTTAAATTTCAGTGAAGCGAAGTCTAGCTGTTACCTTGTAATAAAGGTGTAAAACCCTTCCCAGCTTCCCTCAAGATTACACAATCTACACCATAGCCGTTTTAATTTCTTGCAGAGCTAGCTTTCATGGCTGCCATACCAGACACCCAATCCCAATGGGAATTCAGCTGGTTACTTTCTCTATCTTTGTTTCTCTCTTTGTTCTGAATTTCTTCACTGAAGCTTTTGTCCTGCTTTTTATAGAATGTCTGTGACCTTGCATTTGATATGTGATGCTGTGACATATGTATCCATTTGAATTGGGTCTGTCTAGGTTTTGATTATCATGTTATGTTGTTAGAGAAAAAATGAATTCTTCTAGCTTATATCTTCTATTTGCATTGTTTTTTTGCTCACTTTTTTTTTGCTCATTCTACCAAGCATCAATTTGGTGCAAAGATCTTACCTTGTTTGGTATATAGTATAAGGCCTGATAGTATAAGTTTATACTATATGGCACTTTTTTATCATATGTTTAATGTGACATCTGATAATATAAAGTTATTTGGTTCACGCATTTTTGTACAATGATTGTAGGATAAACTAATCAAGCCTTTAAACTAATCAAGCCTTAGGTGGCCTAATAAGACCTGATAGGATTATTTTGTATCAGGTTGGATAAAAATACAATATTCCAATCCCAAATGAATCCCAATCCTCACCTCGCGTTCTCCTCTTGCAATCAGGTCTTATACTATCAAGTTTTATAATATCTTATACTATATTATCAGGTCTTATCCTATACGATGTACTAAACAAGTTAGTGTATTTTAACTATGTTCCTAATTTTTACATGTATTCGTGTTGTCACCCGAACTTTTGATTACTGTCTTCTTTTCTTCTCTTAGCCAGTGGTTTTTCAGTTATATCTTTTACGCAATGTGTGGAAGTTTTGGAGTGGAGAGGAATGGAGGGGAAGGGAAAGAAAGGAAGGGGAGGGGATGAAGGGGGACCTCCCCTTATTTGGACGTTCAAGCAAGGAGGGAACTCTCTTCCCTTTGTTTGGCAGTTAAAGTTAAAGTAGATGGAAGGAGAGTTATTTTCCCTTTCTGCCCTTCCCTTCCCTTAAAAATCTTCCAAACAAGGGTTTTGGCCATGTTTCCCCTCCCTACCCGATCCTTACCTCCAATCCAAAATAGCATTGGGCTATGTTTGGGAGTTTGGAGAGGAATAGAAGGGATTTAAAGCAAATAAAGGGGAAGGGAAGGGGGAGAATAAGAGGTTAAGCAATAAGTTCCCTCTCCCTTGTTTGGATGTTTAAAATCCTGTAAATTGGAGGAACTTTAAGACTATGTTTGGATGGAGGGTTTGGGAATATAAATGAGGGCAAGGAGATGTTTATAATAAATCTCACCCTTGTTTGAAGGTTTTATAAAAGGAGGGGAAGGGAATGGGAATTTTTAACTAATCCTTCAAAACCCTTCTTTATTCTTATGAACATTTTAAAGTTCCTCCAATTTGGAGAATTTTGGAAGATTTAAAACATGCAAATAAGGGGAGGGAAACTTATTAATTAACCTCGCATTTTTTCCCTCCCCTTTCCTTCCCTTTCATTTTCTTCAAATCCCTTCCCTTCCCCTTCCCTCCAAACTCCCAAACATAGCCTAATATGTTCAAAAAAATTAATAAGGGATGGTTTTGGAGAATTAATTAAAAATTTCCATTTCCTTCCCTTCGTTCTATAAAATTTCCAAACATGAGGGGTTTATATTAAACCTTCCCCTCCATTTCCCCTTTCAAATCCCCCACCCAAACATAACCTAGTTTGAGGTGTCAAAAGACGTGGGAAATGATTTGCATAGGTTATCTTGGGTTTCCAATATTTTAAAAATTTCTAATTGTCTTCTCTTTCTTTCTCCTTCTTTCTTCTAATTATGGTCTTACACATGTAGTCCCTTATTCAATTTCTGTGGTCTTGGCTTTCACCTTTCTCTGATGTTTAAGCTTGAACTTGTGTTCTTATTTTACAGTGCAGAATGATACACCCATTGATATATCTCTAATAATAAATTTGGAGTGTGTTCAAATGATTAGCATATTTGATATGAATAATGTTATTGGCATCTGAATTCACAAACGTCTGACAAACATATAGACAACACTGATGGCCTTCTAAAAATAATATTGTTACCAATGTTGTTATAAGTGTTTGAATTTGGTTTGTGTAAATCATATCAACACTGATAGTATTTTATATGAGGCGCAGACACTTTACAAATGGAGCTGTGTCCATGTCTGTGTCTGTGTCCAAGTATATATCCGTGCTTCTGAGATTGTATGAAATGCCAACAATAGTTTTGAATTTGCTCAGGTCCTTTGCATTTCTCAGGTTCTTTAGTTTTTCTTTGAATGTTATTGAATTTGAATTTGTCTTCATTCTGTGTCCTAATTTGACTTCATTTCTCAGGTCCTAATTGTAGAATTTAAAGCTCAGTAACTTTCATAGATGCCAAAAAGTAAATCCTAAGTTTTGGAATTAATCAATTAAAAATTTTGAAGTCAAAAAAGAAAATTGTGAGTACTTTTAAGAATCATGTGATCTGGTAATGATACATGTGCAACAATTGTGGAAGATTCTAAGAACTTATACGATTCACTACCATGAGAAAAGCTTGCTTTGAAAATTATGAGGTTTCCATTGTTTGTCAAAATTGGCAATAACAAGTTTGTATTAAAAAAAATGAAATGACGATTACAGTGACCTGGAAGTGGACTGTGGATCTGAAGAGAATGCTTCCATTGTATATGCAGCCTTAGCTGTTGATAAGGAGGTGATTGTCTAAGATATGAACTTTCTGGTGCTTGACCAGTAGTTTCTCAACTAGTTTTTTATTTGATTCCATGTCTGCTGCAGTTGCAACCAGACAAAGTGAAACGACTCATGACAGTGTCAAATGAAAAGCTTTCAGTGTGAGTATCATCTTTGGTATTAATAGTTGAATGTTTTCGTGAATGAGTTTATGACCTCATGAGTAGTGCATCATTTCCTGTTTAACTGTAATAATTGTTACCAATTAATGTTCTAAGAGTAAGTAGGATTGAAATACATTGTTTTGAAAACTCAGATGAAGTGTATATTGTAATCAATTTTCAGCCATCAATTTTGTGAATAAAATGCTATGTATGCATATGTAAGTAATGCATCATGTTGGTCTAACTGCAATGAAATTTATCATTAATCAATACAACGAGAATGACTAAAATTTTAATAAGTCATCTGGAATAGGCAAATTTTTTGTTGATAATTAAATTTTCTGCTGTCTTTTATCTGAAAATTTTAATTTTCTGCTGTCATTAGTTAATTTAGCTCTATGTGTTCGTTGAATGTGTAATCTTACATTTCCTTCACTTTCAATCCTTCTCATTCAGGCACTTTGAGGCAACAGAAGCCAGATTTCTTCGGGCATCATTCAGTGCTTTCGTAGATGTCCTTACACTAGCCACAAAAACGATTGAAGAATTTGGTCAAGGAATGGAGTTGTGACATTTTCTTATCTTTTGCTTGTTTGATTATCAAAATGTACCGTAACTTAAACCATTAATTGCCTCCTATAAGCGTTTTTGGAGTTCATCTTTACTTCTGACTGCCATGGACTTTAGAAGTCCTGGGGACTCTTCTATTTATGTACAAGATAGCTGTTTGTCCTAAGATGGTGTAGGCAAGCTTTTGCTTCTTTGATATGATCAAGTTGCTGAAACATAGATATTCTCTCAAGAAAAATCTTTCACAATGGCTTTGGAATTTTTATACATGAGGAGTGGTGAAGCCGAGCAAGTTTGCTGATTTTTGAGGATTTAAGCGATAGCAGCAATGTCAGTATGTAATGCTGAAGTCACTTCCCCGGGAGTCTACTGTCTAACCTCCCAACTACTGGATGCTAATTGCTGACACAGAATGAACATGGCACTTGTTTTCTGAAACGTGTTAGAAATTTTTCATGAGTTACTATAAAAATGGTGAATGGGAAGTGGGAACATATATCAAAGGACAGTTTATTATGCAACAGCGCATTTTTGTATCACCTGTGCAACGACCTGGGTGGCTGTTTTTGTGCTGTTGGGTTAAACGAGTCTAACAATATATATATATGTATATATATATGGTGACAAAGAAAGAATTGCACATCAAGATCATAGAAATTCGAAATGCTTTATATATTTAAGAAGATTAAAATATGCATGTAATATTAAAATACTTTTCTATGTACATCCTCTATACTTAAATGAAATTTCTAATTAATTATAGTAACGTAAATATTATGATACAAGAATTTTATTCTGGTGAACATCAGACCAGAATTTTAAAAAGCATTGTAAGCGGTTGGTTATGACGTATGCTTTTTTTTTTAAAAAATAAGGATTCAATCTATAACCTTTACTTAAATTTCACTTGTGTTGATTATTTGAGTTAAATCCGAGTTGTAACTGTAAGATATAATTTTGGTATAATATAAATTTATTGAATTTAAAAAGATATGAGATCGCTTCTAGATGCATTTATAAAGAAAATGGAAGTAGTTTTAAAGTTGTCGGTGCATCGCTTCAAATCTGAGTTAATAGGTATCTACTTCAGGTATGAGAAATTATGAGAATTGACAAATGTATAGTGACATGTAACTTCATTTCTTCAATTCTTCCTTAAATTATGGTTCAAAGTACATCTAAGAAATTCTTAATAAATCCATACATCCAACCATTTTTTTGCACCCTGGTTTTGTTCGCTGCATACATTTCGGCGAAAAGTCAACACCAGTTCTCATTCGGCGCACCAAGAAAATATAAATATTAGGGGCAAAACGAGCAATTCCAAGATCCTTACATGGAAACACTCACGAGTAATGTTACACAATTAGAAAAAGTGACTAAAATTTTTAACAAAATTTAACCAAAACAAAAAAAAAATTATTAGATAAAATTAAATAATAAACATTATATTTATTCAAAAGTCAACAAACATATTAAACGAAAAAAATTCTGACTATATAATATTTTTCGCTCGTTCAGCTTAAAGAATGTTGATCCGTGGTTCAGACACCTTTGATTTTCAGCTTGTATCTTCTTGTTACAGCACAAACGGAAAGAGACATGAAGCTAATTTACTTGATTATGTATAAATATTACAATAAAGCTGATGAACAATTGCATTAACTCATCACACATGATAATTTTGGCAGCTTACATTAAAATAATGAAAAAGAAAAAGGGCAACGAAAAATTACATTATAGGTGTTCATTTGAAATGACAAAGAAATGGACATCAAAAAAGAAAAAAAGAAAAAGAAGAAAGAAAGAAGGAAGGAAATGACAAAGTGCAACATATTGAACCAAATGGGTAAAACTAGCAAGCAAAAACCCAGTTGTTTCCACTCTTCTATGACCTCTTTCCCTTGCTTTCTATAGATTCTATTGTATCAGTACTCGTCCAAGTAAGTGTATAGCATGTCATCCTTCTTAGACTTGCGCCTGCTAAGTAAGGCCTTCAGGAGACGTTTACTTTTGCTGGGGTATTGCTCTGCGTCTTTGCCATTCTCTCTTTCGGCAGGTAATCGCATTGAAGCTGATTTGCGCGGTTCAGAAGGGTACTGGAAGAAACATAATGGAGATATGCAGTCAAAGAAACTACAGAATTTACTCTGCAATGTACTGAGAATATATACAACTATGATTTATTTCATCTTATTGCAACATATCATCAAGCAATAATTGCCTTCCACTTACCCTTCGCCTTGCATTAGAAGGATTTGGTGTGGTTGGTCTGCTGTTTGAGTTTGGAGTAGTTGGTCTACTTGTCTTTGGCGTTGTAGGCCTACTTGACAGAGATCCGGTGCGTAAAAGTGGAAATCGGTGTGGTGAAACCGTCCGCTTCTCTGCAGTTCATGTAATGATTTCGGATCAATAGTAATAAGATGATTCATACCTTTAGCCTTTATGTGAAACTGACAAATAAACATGGGGAAAGAACATGGAAGACGACAGTAAAAACTACATGAACCATAAGTATCACATTATTCAATGTGTAAACAACCTAAATCTTTTTTCGGCAGGGTTGAAGTAAATGAAAAAGCTCCAGGTCTCTGAGGTCGTAAAGAAGGTGATGGGGAACGCCCTTTACTGCATCAAAACAAAGGATTATAGAATTATATCAAGATCCTCATTGTGCAGTTCAGGAAACCTAGGTTAGCATTGAACAACTTAATACTGGAATGATATGCAGAATTTGTAATTACCTCACTGTAGACGTTGGCGTTTCTCTAATTGTAGCTCGGACAGCTTTGGGATACAAATCAGAATAAAAGAAATATAAGCTTATATTTCAGGTTATTCCCTAAATTACTGGAATGAAAATTTGGAGAGAGAATAAGATACCATTCCTGAAGTGATGCCAGTCATCTTCATCATCTAGGCTGCATCCAATATATTTTGATTTTGTGCAGTTGGCACCATGCATGGTCTCCCCAACTGAACTTATGAATTAAAGGAATGGAATCATTTAACATCATAGACATGCTTTCAAATAAATAACACAAAAAAAAAAAATAGAAAGGGAGAAAGAACTGCCCCATAAGAATTTTAAGATAGAGTTGAGGAGAATGTCATATAAACTTGCCTGGCAAGATGTAACGCTTGTGATATTTTGGAGTACTGATCACCAGTGACTGCTGGGTACGCCCCTCGTGATCCATGAAATCTTGGCATGTCCTTATTCTCTAATGTACCACATTAAGGAAAAAATATGTTAATGATCTTCACAAACTTTCACTTACCTAAAATGATAGATAATTCAAACTTCAATACTATCAAGCAAGGACAGTCTTCAAACTTCAAAGCCACAGCTGTGGATGCAAAATTATGCTTTGAATTGAAATGCGTCAGATGTCTTAATTAAGCACTAAACAGCCACACAAATACCTGCACATTGTTGAATCAAGCTTTTGACTCAAAATTTCCTAGGTACAATACAGACAATTCGTAAACAGGAATAGATTCACTGTGGCCATCAATATCAGCCATCAACCACAATAACTAAGGATGATAGTTCCCTTTATCTTTCATATTACTATCATCTTTTTTTCCAGATTCAATTTTCCAAAGGGACAATCACCAAAGTGCTACGATCCAATGTAATAAATTCACATTATACTCTAAAAGGAGTGCTATTGCTAGCATAGTTGCTGAAAATTAAGAAGCCTACTTTCCCAGGCTATCAAGTCAATTTACAAATCCTACCATGATGTAATTAAGTACTGCAGTAAATAAAACATCGCAGAGTTTTTCAGTGGAGACCTGCAGCCATGCTGTGACTGCTTTTTTTTTTTTTTTTTTTGATAATTGAATGCAAAGCTCTTGAATAAGTATATGATGCAGAAAAGCTCTCTTTGATGAAGTAAAACACTACGCAGTAGTAACATTTAGATAATTAGATGTTTTATAAATGTCCTGGAACGGTGGAACCTACCAGTCAACAAATAACAGCCATGCATGGAATGCTTTTCAGGAAGTCTATAAAATATTAATTCTCACCATCTCAAAGCGATAAAGATAATTTTTCTCTGTCTCAAGAAATTTTGTCACCTACTAAGTCATGTTGATGATTACAAGAATAAATGATGGTAGTAACTAACGAGTTGATCAATTATTCATTTTAGCAATTACTTACAACATTCCTTTTTTGTGATGCTAAATGGAGATGTTAAGCATACCTGTTCAATACAAGATAGACGTAACTCTGCTCCGGAAACTTCAGCAACCTTCTCATCCAACAAGTCATTCACCTTATAGGTCACAGAACCTAAATGGTCCACTGTATTTACAAGAGCTTTGATGGCATAATCCTTCAATGTTTCTACCACTCTGCAAACATAAGGTAAAAAGAGAAAATGAAAAGTAAAGAGGGGTACAAAGGATATAATAATATCAGCATAAATACAGACCAGCTCTGGCACAGTAACTCACATCTGTTTTTGGTCATCATTGGTGTATGAGAGTTCAAAATATTCAGCTGCTGAGTATAATTGTGTTCTCAGATTTTTCAAATCCTAGGAACATAGATGAAAAAAGAAACAGAATTAGCAAAACACTTCTTTACTAGAGCCCACTTAGTTAAGAATTCTATTCTAAATTAAAGCAACAGTTGCATCAGACAATGATTTTGACAGTGAAAACCAGGGCTTGAGTCATAAGAGTTATATAATCTATGAAACAAATATCCCCAACTGAAACGCAAGTACAGGATCGAAGTTACCATCAGACTATCATCAAAAAGCAAGCTCTGCTGCATGACAACCTCATCATAATTGGAAGCCTCTCGAGATACAGGCTGCCTTGCAGAAGTTGTGATCTTCCCCATAAATGAAAATGAATGATGGATGAAAGTTCACCTTCTGACCTAATCCATGAAAAATGACAAAGTAAATTCAAATTCAAGTTGGGAGAGTGACAAGGGTAAACGAGAAACCGCTGGCGAAGAAAAAAGAGACAGATCATGCTATCATAACCCAATCAATAACCTCTTAGACCAATATAGTCAAAACTAAAAGCCCTTAATAAAATATCCAATGACAACAACCTCTAGGTTGGAATACGGATAAAGAAGGAGACAGCCTCTTCTCTGACAACTAAATAAGATACCAAAAGCTGATATTCTTATAAAAGAATAGCTGTCTGAAATAGTATATATCAAGTTATCAACATTCAACATACGTAAATTGCTTTAAGAAAATCAGCAGCATATAACATATAGTGCTCTGGAACAGTTCTGCAACCATACCAGACAATAAATTAAACTAAACATGATGCCATGATTTTGTTTGAATCTTCACCATTACTCACATATTGTATTAAACTTCGAATTAACCCTCAAAACTGAACCAGACCCAATCCTTAACCACATCAAAAGTTGTAAATTTTCAACAAGCGTATCTAAAACGATAAGGAAACTTTTAAGGGGGGATAGTGATGGTTTCTGCTGTTTTGGCATCCAAAAATTCAATATCAATAACTCTCTCACCCCAATTAAACCAACTTAATAACAGTAAACTTGCGTGAGTGAAGGTGGTTACGTTTCCTGCTTCCATTAATTAACTCTTCTTCTAATAGCTCCCAAAACCCAATTACAAGCGACCCAGTTGTTTACTTGAAACTGGGAAGATAACAAACTGGGCATGCAAGGAAAATGCAGAAACCAACCTGGTAGTCCTTTCTACTGAGTTTCTTGGTCTTGTTGTTCTGCTCAGCTGGGAGGACTATGCAACCTGAAACCCACTTCCCATTTGAAGCCAAATGGTGAGAAAATGTCAAAGAAAGCACGTTGTGGGCCGCACCTTCACTCCAACACTCACCAGCAGAATGGTTAGGTATTGGAATTTTTGACTAAACCAGAGGAAAGGGACAGCTGAAAATGTCCAACCTCTACAATTGCAGAGTTGAGGAAGGGATTGAGGGAGTGTGAGAACTGAGAACTGAGAACTGAGAAGGGAATGGACAGCGATCAAGGAGCGGAGAGCACGTTGGGATATGAGAATTTCGGTTTGGTTTTTTTTCTTTTTTATCCTTTTTTCAATAATAAGAACAAAAGAGTCCCTTCTGATTTGGGACACTTCTCATCATTGTCATCTTATGGGTCCATTTTTTTTTTCTTTTTTTTTTCTTTCAATTATTTTTTGGTCTTTTTTTTGTCAATTTTTTAGAATGGCATGTTTGATGTTTGATTTCTCAAAATCAAATGACTAGTACACACAAGGGTTTTACTTTTACCTTTATGTGGTTTCTGACTTCTTTAAGTTCTTTACACGACAATGCAAATATTAAATCATTTGACATGCAATAACTAGTGTCGTAGCAAATGAATGTTAAAAAAAAAAATTAAAAACTTAATGTGTGTTTAAATTAGTTTATTTTATAATAAAAATAATTTATAATTAAAATATTTTTTAAAAAAATTTTTAAAAAGAAATTAATTTTTTTTTAAAAATAAACTATACCTAACATGCTACTAATGGACGTATAGTTCGTCACGTTAAGTTTGAATTCTTAGCCTCACAAAATTTTACTAGTTCTCGATGTAATTTAACCCAAAAAAAAAAATTATAATCATATTTTCAATTCGAAATCTACCCGAAAAAAGTATAAAGTAACATATTAGTCATTGAAAATTTACCTACCTCACAATTTAGTTTCTAATTTAAATTAATATATAATTTATTCCTTCAATAATTTAATTTTGTTTCAAGTTAGTTCTTTTATCAACACATTTAAAGATTAGCATGAAATAAATTTAAACAATTTTAGTGATTAAATCATACATTGAATATAAATCAAGAATTAAATTACGAATGAAGTATATTTCAAAGACCAAATTATCATTTTATCCTATATATATATATATATATATATATATATATATATATATTTTAAGATTGAAAAGTGATTCAAATTTTAAATTCAAAACAAGAATTATGTATTTGAGACTTATTTTATCTTTGGATTGTAGTATAGCTATAGCACGTTCATATTATATCCCATATAAAAGGAATAAACTCTTGCCAAACTACTACTACTGATGTATATAACATTTGTTGAGTTGTTGCACACGCAAGAACGAGCCCATTTTTTTAAAGATAAATATAAATACTAATGACATTGATAGTTCATTAGTTCTAACTTCTAAACGTAATTAAATTCAATTCCACATTTGGATGGTTAGGGAGGAATGCTTATTTGTATTTGGAGTGAGGGACCAATTATATAATACGCCAATGGTCATGGAAACTGAGAGTTTCATCTCAACAACCAGATTGAATAATACAAGTTCTGAAGGTGAACTATAAAATACAAAGGGTCCCATTCCATTTCCCGTCTCATACTCACACACCCCACCACGCCCTTCAAAATTCAAATGCACGCCACGTCCATGTCCTGACCTAAACAGAGTGCCACTTGCTGCAGTCAGCGCTTCCAAGCTACGCGCCAGTTTAACCAAAAGTTGGAATATGAGAATACCATTCGAAGTCCAAACTAAATATATATTTCAAGTCCAAAAAAGAAAAGATATATATTTAACATAAGAATTTAATGTGATCTATTTTATTATAATTTTTTTACATTATATTAAAGATTTTAACAAGTATAATAATTTTTTTCAAAAGCATCCCTGACTTTTAAATATCACTAAAGATATTAATAAAATAAATTTATCAGACAAACATTGATAAGAGGTTAGACTATTAAAAAAGCACTACTATAGAAAGCTGTGGTATTTAATAGAGATAAATTGAAAATATATTATCTCCTATATTATGTAACTCATACATTACAAAATTTAAAAAATAAATTTAATTTTGATACATTATCAGTATAAAATTTTTTATGTTATTATTTAATCACATATTATTATATTTTTATTTTTTAAGTTTTTTTTTGTCAAATTCTTTTAATGATTTGATAATATATAATTACATGATAATATAAAATCTTTTACACTAAAAATAAATTAAATTAAACTAAAAAATACAGTATTACAAACATTGGTTTAGGCTAATATTCTGAGAAACCAGTGACATAGTTAAATGAAAAAATTTCTGCTCTAATATTAAATATTAGAACTAGTTCCTTTATTTTTTGATGTGGCATTATATAAACCTTCTTTTGTTATATATATTTTTTGGTCACTTTTTTTGTTATATATATCATTAACTTTAGAGATATAGGTAAATGTAAAAATACTTGAATTTTTTTTTATATTTATGTATAAGTGTTATCCTTAATTTATTTTATAAAATATCTTGATATCTTTAATTTCGGATGAATTGCATGTATATTATTAAATAATAGGCCACATACACATAATGTGTTGTGAACTAAGAGTATTCTGAAAATTAAACTACAATTTTTATATTTAAAAATATAATTTATTTTCACTATACTAATACTTTATGGGTATAATGAGTTAAATTTGATGGAATTAAAAAACCTAATTACTATAAGTTACTTAATTTAAATATTTAATAAATATTTTTTATTGAATGAATATACATATAACTCATCCAAAGTTTAAAGAAAAGTCTGTACATTTTACTTTTTTCTCAAATTTAAGATTAAATAATCAAATGTCTCATATATATATTATTATATTAAAAATTGTAAATGCAGATATAATAATAAATATTTTTATATAATAAATCTCGTTTAAATTCTATATTTTTTCATCTAGTTTTTTTATTGATTAAAAAGACTTAGATGAAATATTTTTATCATTTTTTATGGTACAGAAGAAAAAAGTTAATAAATTTGACTCAACTTTGAAAGAATTTCTAAAATTAATACAATGATTATATAATAAATTTAACGTCATTTGACGATAAAAAGTTATATAATGTGACAGTAAATAATAAACAAAATGATAATAATAGTGAATTTAAAAGAGAGCTTCTCAATACTTATTCATAACTCAATCTTTCGCAAAAAAAAAAGAAAAAAGAATGATAGTTTAATTATAAAAGAGTGCGTAGGAGCGTTGTATATAGAGTCCTGTTGGTGGAACGGTGAAGTCAAAGGGAAGAAGTGAGAGACGTGACCTTGGAGGTACTCATTCTCCGGTGGAGCAGCTTTCAACTACAATTGCCAAACAGCCATCGGGTGAACTCCAAAGTGTCTATGTCTGTCTGTCTGCCTGTCCAAAAGGAAAAGCTATAAAAGATTCCTCCAATTTTGATTGAAAGTTAAATTATCAACTTGGGCTATTGGTCAACATAATTTTTTATTGTATAATAATTAATCATGTGTCATACTAATTGTTTTTAATGTTAATTAGTAATTATAATTTTTATATGATACACGAATTTATATATATTTTATATTATTTAAAATTTTATTTAAAAAGTTTTAATTTTTTCTTAAAAATAATTTATTTATCTATTTAAATTGTATTAATATTTAATATATTTATTTTAAAATTATAAAAAATTAAGAGAATGAAATTTGATAATAGTACTTTCATATATCTAAATAATTTGAAGAAGTAAGATCAAAAAATAATAATTTTATTTTTAATGTATCTTATTTAATAGTATTTATTAAATTCAAATTAATTTTATTATATGTATAAATTATTATTAATTAATGAATAATAAAAAATAATAATTTATGTAAGTAATATGATACATATTTAATAATATAGTATAAAAAATTTATTTTACACATAATATATCTAAAAATCTTATGTGAGTCCTACAAACAAAAAGGAGAGACAACTCTCCAACACACCCACATCCTCATGCATGCCTCTCAATCATTATGATATTTCCATTCTTCGTGCTCTCTTTTTTCTTTTTCTTTTTTTTCCAATTTCATTACCGTTTTCAAATTTCATATTCTTGTTGTATAGGTCTCAGTCACCAACTAAAATGGCAATTTTCTCATTTTGAATTTTCTTCTCTGCCTAGCAATTCTTCGCACCTTCAGTAATGTGGCAAGTTTTGCAAATTTGATTTTCATATGTTATTCATCACCTGCATTTGATTTTGATATCTTAAATAACATTTGTCCGAAATAGTCACTGTCTGTATTATTAGGTTTAATGTCATGCAAGTCTTGTAGTTTAATTATATCCATGTTAATTATGTTAGTTAAACTATTTCAAGCTATATTTTGATTAATTCTTTTTTATTTGTTTAGTTTTGTTAAATAGATTTCCACAGCAATGTCTATTGAGTAATGCATGTTAGGATAACGCAAAAGTTGTTTTAAAAATATTATTTTCAAACAAATAAAAAAATTAAAAATGATAAAATGAAGGTTTAATTGTAAAATAAATTTTTAAATTTCATATTTAAATAAAAAGTAAATTAAAGTTGAATTAAAAATTAAATAATATTATCAAATCTTTAAAAACATAAAAAGAGTGAGAAAAAAATGTAAATAATGTTTACTAATTTGGATGATGTTAATTTAAGTTTCTCATAGGAACACCCCTCATATGTCATAATCATGATCTTGGGACAACATTATCAGTACGAGTTAATAAAAAAACAATACATTTACTTTATTCTTATTATTATTACGGGATCTTACAATCAGCGGCGTGATTTGTGGTAAAGTGTGGGGGTCCCATAGAAGACTCCATTGATTTTTCTCTTTAACTTTTTGGTCATCAATGAATCACTTTTTTGGGTCATCGAGGAATGATGTGTTTTCTACACAGTGGAATCATTGTTTACTTTATTTCTTTCTTTTGGTTACATTACTTTATTATTTTTATATCCGCATGGATAAATTTTTATTCTGATTTATATCTGTTGATACAGTGTTCTGGTCTTTTTTTATGATACAAATATTAAATATAATTTGTCTAATATTTATTTATCATTATTTTTTATAATAAATGCATAAAGTCTAAAATGTCACACTGCCAATCAATAAATTAATAAATATTTAATAAATTAATTTAAATAACGACACTAAAAAAATAAATAATAAAATAAATTTTATTTATTAGAATAAATTACTTTGAGCTGCCTCGTTGTTTTATGAAATGACTCTTGATTCTAATTTATAGTTAAAATTGCTTTGTACCCCATTGACCTAGTTTGATTAGTATAATTTGTTAAAACTGATTGAAGTATTCTATTTGACGCTAATATAATGTGCTAAGCATGATGATGAAATGTAGAATGTTAATCTCCAATTGTTACCCATGATTGGTGGCAATAATTCCTGCTCTATTAACTTTGTACTCTCGAGTAAAAGTGTCAAAAGGATTTTTTTTTTAATTTTTTAGTTGTTAAGCTGTCAAAAGGTTTGAATTGGCTCATTTAAGCTTGACTTGCAATGGCCAGGACAAAAATACATGCAAGCTACCAAAAACACAAAAGCTACACGTCTTCTCTAAGCTTGTAGACCTAAAACGGCCTGGCCAATTAACAACAATTCTTTCTATAGAAATTCAAGGGAAAAGACAGTTGGGATGGCAAAGGCGCGAGGCCTTCAGCAAAGGCATTGGGATTCGAACTACCCCTCTCTCCTTCCTTTTTTCAAAATCTCCCTCCCTTATTAAAAAATAAAAAAAATGAGAAATAATGAAAAAGCAACACTAGAGAATTTAGGGTTAAAGAGTGAGTACAAACTACGAATAAAGAAAGACTAAGACTGTTAGGTTAGAAGATAATTGAAAGGAAAACAATGAATATTGCATTTTAATTCAAGAAAACAAAAACAAGTTTGGCCCATTTAACTATAGGAAAAACCTAGTTGAAGAAAAATCTGCATTTATATGGGCCACTAAAATATAGGCACGACTCATATTAACTATGCGGTTAAAGGAATTAACCTAATGGGTTAAGCTTATTTTGCCAACCCTCTCCAATGCCAAATGATTATTGCTAAGTGCTGAGTAGCTATTACAATGTTTTGTAGCACCTTTAAAAAATCATCATAAAAATGGCTGAAAATATCAATCTAATTCGGAGTAATTGAATGCGCTGATATAGCTTAGCAAGATCTTGCACACCACCATGCTCGCTCCAACACTGTTTTTGCATGCCACTTTCCACAAATTTGCACATGCAACAGTTACAATAATTGTTGCCAATGGTCATGGGAAACAATCGACGATAAATGATCTAGATTTTATCATTAGGATTAACACAAGTTGCAAAGCTATAAAAAACAAGCCATGGCTATTACCTGTCGAGGTTGGGCAGAATATTCCATCTCATTATTAACATATTCCATTAGTCAAAAGAGATCAATAGGGTGGAGTGCAGTTTTAGTTGCAAATTGGGGTGCGAGTGTCATTTCACAAAACTTTGAGAAAGTTAATGTAATTTACTCTATCTATTATTATAACTACTTATAAATGTTCTATTATTGTTTAGATGAATTTATTATAATAATTTTTAAAGAATAAGTTTTTGTATTAGCTTAAATAAATTCAGTGGCAGAGCCATATTGTCCCCAACGTGAGCACGTGCACTCATTGAACTTATGTAGTTTTAATTAAATGAGTTAGTTTTAAATTAAAATATTTGTCTTCATAGTTTAAATGTGACCCTACTTAATTTTTTACAAGTGTGTGTTGAAGATTTCAAATTTTTATTTAAAAAAATAAAAGACAATAACTAAATGACTGTTTTTTTTGGTACAGTTGAAGAAACTCAAAAGAAAGAACAATAACTAAATGATTAACAAATCATATCTTTTTTGAATCCTTTTAAGAAGATAAAACATTAAAATATATAACAAAAATTACCAAATGTTAGTAAAATGACTCAAACCAACAAATTTATTTTAACTATTTTCATGATATCTTCTCTAGTAAGTATTTATATTTTTCTTAGTCAATCTTACGTTACTTAAGCTATTATATGTAATTAGAATGCTATTATATGTAATTAGAATGCTAGCAAGAGAAGTAACAAAACTTTATGGACTTATTAATTATTTTATTTTTTATTTAAATTTTTTAAACTGCTTTTCATTTGACTGTGTTTCATTATTTGTTATTTATTTTGATTAGGTATGGATAAATTTCTTGAAAGAAAATTAATTTTTAACTTTGTTTTCACAAACTAATGAAAGTAATAGTCATTATGATGTATAAAATTGTTCAATGTAAAATCAATTTGAGGTAAATTAAGGAATCTTCCCACAAATATGTTCTTTTTCAATGAATTATAAAACATAAGTTTTTCATTCACAATGACTAAACTAAAATGTTTTTTTTTTCTATCTATTAAAATGTCATTAATAAGTTAATGCTTTGCTATTTTATTATATATTCCCTCTTATCATGTATAAAAAAATTTATTGATAAATTGATGTTGTATTATTTTGTCATCTTTTCTATTATGTCTAAAAAAATTATATACAAGAAATTAATTATGAAATGAAATTCAAATTGAATTATATTTCATAAAAGAGGACTCACTAACCTTGGGGTCTTGACTCTTTAACTGCTTCATGTCATATCTGAAAGAGTACCTGGAATTATATTTCATACAAGTTTGTTTTGGCCTATATCCAAGGTGTAAGGGTTACCTAGAATTTATTCGAAGTGCTCCGAGATAGTTAACTCCAAAGAGCAATGAGAAGATTGGGTTAGCTGCAAAAATCACTTCAATGCTCAAGTCAAAAGAGTACTAGCATGATTATAATGAGAATGAATTGAATTGTACTTGAGGGACTACCCTTTTTATATAGGCAAGGTAATCTAATTATTTTATGTAATAACCTCATCATATTTTGAAATGTCATGTGTTGAAAATACAGTACAAGTAATTAACAATTTGTAAATTTATGGTTAATTTAATATGAAAAGTGGTTAAATAATCTCATTATAATACTTCGGTCTTGCGTAGGACATTTTGGGGCTATATGTGGTTTCTTTTGTGCTGCCTGAACTCTTAAAATTGACCTTGTGAGCCCTTTTATTTTAGTTATGAGTTTCACCCAATTAACTCACAATATTAAAATATGTCCGAAGCCATCTAGTTATAATTAGCGACCACTTATCAATTCAGGTCTTGAAAATTTTCTATGCTTGGGATTGGCACCTATCTGGAAGGCTATATAAAATATACATTTTCTTGAAAGCAAAACTCTCGGTAATTGATTCTTAGATATTATAGAATTGAAAAGTGATTTTTAATGAATTTTTGTGAACCTTTAACTCATTCGTTTTGAAGGCTAAAAGTTTAGAAAGTCAGGACTTTCGTAAATTTGAATTAGAGCTTGAGTTATTGACTGTCTTTTCTTAAGGATTTTAATTTTTTTTTATATTTTATTTGAATCCAAATGGGAGTTATTTCTTTATTTACATTTATGTTTTAAAGTTAACTTAAAATAAAGAAATATAAATATGTTAAATATTAAGTAAGCCACTTGTTCCCCTTCCCCCCCTGCATAGTCAACAGAACCAAACCTTCCCCATACCATCACGTCACTGATAGCCACCACAGACCCAGCACCTTCGTCTTCTCGTCTCCCATTCATCCTCCCTTTCTTTCACACGAACTAGTTGCCCAACCCACCTATTTCTCATCGTCGAAGCAGCTGGTTTGTCCCTATTGTGGTATTTTGAGTGTTTTAGAGTTTTGGTGTGGAAGCAACGGCTTGGAAGAGACCCAAGCTACCCACTCACTCCTTTCCATTTAATTTCTTGGCTCGTAAAATTAATTCCAAGGCTCACAACACTCCCTATTTTGTATATTTGGTTGACGATGTTAGTGCTAGAACGTAGGGTTTAATTTGGGGCTTTCTGGAATAGAGGTTATAATTGGTTCATCCAAGGTTCTAATTAGTAATTCTTGTTATTGGAATCTTGTTTGTGATTATAGATTCCCTTGAAGATCCTTCCATCGCTTCCAGTGTTGTCGCAACATTGCCAACTTAGACCCATTTCTCTTAGCTTGTGTTATGAGTAGACAATATGCCTATAACTTGTTTTTCAGTTTTGAATATATTTTTTATATGATGATCTCCAATGTTATACACTTTAAAATTTAGAAATAAAAATTGTCATGACATTATGATATTTTTAGCAAGCTCTTATGAGTATTTTTATGATAACCACCTTGGAAACTTATTATATCTTCATGTTAATTATGTATGGAAAATTCTTGGAACAAGCACTTTTGGAAATTTTCTTGATAAAGAATATTTTATAAAAATGATTTGTGTACTTGGATTATGGAAAGTATGATTTGTTACAAAGAATCTTTGACAAATGCTGCAGTTGACGACAGTAGGTGTCAGTCTTAGTGCACCAAGTTTTGATACTCTAGTTAGGAGGGATGGTGCTAGCCCGGTATGTAAGGCCAACGCATTCGGTTTTGTTGAGGCCCCAAGTGGGTGGGCATATATTTGTTTGAATTTGGTGGATTAGTTTGGATTTGAAACCTCCCCACTTGTAATTTTGGATAAATTTTGCATAATCAAAGAATTTAGTTTGAAAGGTTTGATGTTTATATCGATGAATTTTCGACGTAACTTGTTATAGATTTAAAATTATTTTGCTACTCTTTAAAGGTTATATTAATTTTAAGTTTTGTATACAAAGACAATTTAAGTTTAAGCTTGTGCTTGTTCTTTAATTTGTTATAGCATATATTGTTTCTCTCCGAGTCTTGTGACTCACTCCGTTATCCTAACCTTTTTTAGATAGCATTTCTATTCTGGGTCCAGATTCTCCAGCGATGTAGGAGACTATTATTAGATAGCCCAACATCTTGATCATGTGGGAACTTCCTTGTGACTTCTAGTCTTGTGTTTATTTGGTTATGTTTTGTTTATGTATAAAACTTTAAATGTACTCCATTTATTAACAAGTAGGACCTAGCTTCCGTTGTGTTGATGTGAATATGAAAGAGTTCAATATATATCTATATATGTATGTGTGTGTACCCTGTTAGCATCATGTAGATGCTTTGCATGTTGGGACTTCAATTGTGTGGGGATATGTTGCTTTAACTATATTATAATATTTTTAAATGTCCAATTTTTAAGAAAAACTCTTCCAAATTTTTGATAGAAACAATATATTTGATCTGTCATGTTTGTTAGTTTTGCTATGCTTATTAGGTTGAATAATCTACCTTATGCGTTGATCACGAACACAGTTTGGGTCGTGACATTTTAGGAGAGACTATCTTCAAAAGATCATGATAAGCCTCCAATTTGGGCTTATTTCATAATAAGTTTATCATAATCTCTTAAGACTTCTTTTTGGATTATCTATTATCGCCGAGGTTGTTATTAGGGTCTCATTAACCTAGTTGTTATCCACATATCCTCAGTAAGGCCCTCTAATAATTGTATCAAACAAAGTTCATACCTCTGCACAGGTTCTCCCTATTTATAGCTGGCCATTTACCTTTCCTAATGGAATTAGGAATTAAAATTGGGATTAATCACAAAGGGCCACTAATTAATGATTATCTTCTTAGTTAATCTTTTGTTAGTTTATGTAGTATATGATAATTAAAAAGATTATTTGCTATATAATAATTAATAAATGATTACTTTATTTTGGATAATTAAGATTATTTAATCTATGATAATAATTTTCGAAAGATTGTGTTAAAAAACTCTCAATGTACTAGCCTGATTTTCAATCTATTAATCCACAAGAACACACAGTAATATTTGTTTTTAACTCTTCTTTGCCTTCTTTCATGAGTTGTATGTCAACAGAAATTTGAAAACTTTTGCTTGCTGCGCATGCACAGTAAAAATATGTTTGATTACATGTCTAGTGTTTAATACAAAACAGCATTTTAATTTTTTTTAGGCTTTGTGTTTTATTTTGAATAATAATCATTATTATTTTTTGCACTGAAAAAATAATATTCGTTTATTGTAAGTATTCATAGTTTAACTACGCTTAGGATTATATGCATCCATCTTTGAGATAGAAAAAAATATAGAAACATAATAATTAATGCCACTTGTTTTACTTTATTTTTATTTTAATTTATTTTAGTAAAATTATATTTTAAAATAAAATAAGTATTTTTTATCTCAGGTTTCATATATTTAATACTTTCTATTTGTTGCCAGATTTCATTTGCATTTGTGATAGGTTTCAACCTCATGATTTCTTTGTTGATGCAAACTTCATCCCGCCATTCTTAGATTCCACTTGTTATGTTGTATTGTTGCGTGAATGAACACAGACAATTAGGATTGTTACAGAATTATTACAAATGTGAACGTTTTGATTGGGATATGATTAATTTCTTGTGAATTTATTTTAATGTGGCAAAAATCAAAACAAAATCATTAGTAAACATTTCAAAAAAAAACATTTCATAAAAAATCCTGGCATGTTCACAATCTATGTGAAAGATAAGGATATGATGGTATTATTCATTATTGTCTAAATTGATTGAACTAGTCAGTTGAATCAACCGGATGTTAATTTAAAAAGAAATATCAATATTTATCATATTTTATGAATGTTTTCATGCATTTCATATTGAGTGTAGATTATTTTAATAACATCATGTAGTTCAACGACTAGTCAATTTAAATGGTTAAACTAGTTAAACCTAAATTAAAAGCAGTGTTATAAAACTTGACTCAAATCCACCTATACATTAGTGAGCCATTGAATTGGCTAGTTTTGAATGTTGCATGGTGCTGCTACTTTTTACAGGTGTTCATGGCCAGGCTAGGCCCAAAAACTTACCAAAGTTGCTTGGGTTAGGCGATGAGCTTGTTTTCCCTCACATGTCGGGTTGAGATTATGCCTAAAAAATTCAAATGGTTGTTTTCCTAGGATTAGGTTGTTAGAAATGTGTCTCATGTTTAATGGAAATTAAGTGTGATTTAATTAAAATATATTAAAGGGCTAAAAGATAAATATAGTTGTAAGTTAAGGGAGGTTATGAAAAGGATAATTAAGTAATTGATTGATGGGAGCAATTATCTGATGATTGTGGGATATTATCTTAGTGATAACTGATGGTTTTGAAATTCAAAAGAAACCGATAACTGATGGTTTTGAAATTCGAAAGAAACCGATAACTGATGGTGCTATATGATGGTTTTGAATTTTAAATTAAACCCCCATATATATTCAGTCTCTACCCATAAGGATACGCTAAGAGTTTATTTCCATCAGAAAGTGAAAAGCGTAAGCACGAAAGGAGAAGGGACCGATAAAGATTCAACAGCCAAGAAAGTTTCAGATCTGAAGTTTCATTTCGTATTATGGATAAAGGTCAGTATTCATATTTTGATTTAATTCTTATGTATGTGAAAACCATGAATTCCAAGATCCTAATTGGGTTCTAGTATGATAGACCATAATATAAAGGACATAAATTTATGTTTACATGTGGTATCAAAGCGAGGTTTGGGAATTCATGATTTTTCATGTATGATAATTTTTAAATCGTTCTCACAAAATAAACATCAAAGACAAAGATCTGATAAATCCAGATCTGAGAAATCATTCAAAAAAAAAAAATCAAAAGAAAGTGGTTTCTCCAGCGTCTCCCCTGTTTTCCGGCGAAGGGTTTCGGCGCACTATTCCTGCTACTTCTCTTCACGGACAGTCGCGCACCATCGAAGTACAGACCCTCGTCCAACCAAATCTTCTAGTTTCGACTGGAAATGTTGTTTTCTGACGGGAGTTCAACGATGGGTTCAGAGGAAGTGCGACAGATCGGTGAGACCGAATCCTGGCGAGGATGAGTTGGCCGTGGCTCTGTCGACCACCGTGGACCCCTTCTACTGCGCCGATGGCAGTTATTTGCCTCTAAAATGGTGTGCTGGAAAACCAGGAACTGCAAAATCGTTGCTGTGGAAATTCCTCTGAAAATCAATCGGTGCCTGGTACGGTGGAGAGACAACCGGAGATGATGGTTCGTGACCGGAGATGACAGTTCACGACCGGAGATGGATGACGACCGGACTGTGATGGTTCGTATGATGTTGATGGGATTAAAAAAAAAATTAAATGTGAAATTTTAATCCTATAATTATTTAGAAATTTTTTTTGTTAGGAATTAAGTATGGTGGATTTGTTAGTCACCAAAGTGGCCAAATCTTATGAATTGTTTTAATTCCGAATATTATGATTGTGTTTCAATTACCCATAATTTTAATGCTATAAATAACATGAAAATTATTGTTTTTATTATGGGTAAATTGAAGTTCATTATTATAAGGGAGTTAAGGATCAACCCAAAGGTTGATTGCTTGTTTTTATAATAAATGAGCATGAATGTTGGTGATGTGAATATACTATTAGTTATATTTATATATTCAAAGATAATAAATATTTCTAATTAGTGTATACATCATTGCCAAATTATGTGAAATTTCTATTAGCATCATTATGTTGAATATTGTATATTGATGGATTACCCAAAGGTGAACATCAATATGCATTGTATGAAATGTATCTGAATCTGTGAAGCATGTTGATGTGTATGTATGTATAACTCAAAGTATTAATATTTTTAAATTTTACTCCTTGCTGTACCAGTTGCTACACATTCACTGTTCTCAACTGTTGCAGTTTTTAATGGACTTAACTTCTCTTAATGGAGTGAGCAAATCCAATTTTACCTTGGGGTAATGGATCTGGATTTGGCTCTTAGAGAAGAGAAACCTGGTGCTATTACTGCTATAAGCACTGAAGAGGAAAATGTCCACTATAGAAATTGGGAAAGATCCAATAGGTTGAGTCTGATGTATATACGAATGAGCATTGGAAGCAACATTAAGTCAGCTCTTTCACAAACTGAAAGTGCCAAAGAAATGGTGAAGCTTGTGGAAGAGTGCTCCCAAACTGCTGATAAGTCTCTTGCTGGGACACTAATGAGTACACTGACCACCATGAAATTTGATGGTTATCGTACAATGCATGAGCATGTTATTGAGATGACAAACATTGCAGCAAGACTGAAGTCATTGGGGATGGATGTGCATGAAAAATTTCCTGGTACAGTTCATCCTGAACTCATTATCTGCTGAGTATGGTCCTTTCCAGATGAACTATAATACCATGAAGGATAAATGGAATGTGCATGAATTGCACAGTATGTTGGTTCAGGAAGAGACCAGACTCAAGACCAAGAACCAGGGAATTCATTCCATCAGTTATGTGAAAGGTCAAGGAGTTGAAAAGAAAAGTTTCAAGAAACATGAGAAGAAAGGAGGAGGACCTCTGAAGGTTAATGAGGCTTCTTCTTCTAAAATTCACAAGAAGGAACATAATGGAAATAGATGTCATTTCTATAAAAAGGCTGGGCACTTCCAAAAGGATTGCCCGAAACGTAAGGCTTGGATCGAAAAGAAAGATAAGCTTAGTGCTTATGTATGTTATGAATCAAACCTAGCTGAAGTTCCTTATAACACTTGGTGGATTGATTCTGGATGTACTACTCATGTTTCTAATATGTTGCAGGGATTCCTTACAACTCAGGCCACAAGGCCAAATGAAAAAGTTTGTCTTCATGGGCAATGGAATGAAAGCTCCAGTGGAAGCTGTCGGGACTTATCGTTTAATCCTTGACACTGGATATCATTTAGATTTATTGAAAACTTTGTATGTACCTAGTATAAACTAGGAATTTAGTTTCAATTTCTAAACTTGATAAGGTTGGATATTCCTTTAAATTTGGTAGTGGTTATTTCAGTTTATACAAGCACAATCATTTGATTGACAATGGTACCTTATGTGACGGATTATATAAATTATGTCTTGATAATCTATATACTGAAACACTTATGACCTTGCATCATAATGTTGGCATTAAACGTTCCTTAATAAATGAATGTTCTGCTTACTTGTGCTATAAACGTTTGGGACATATTTCCAAAGAAAGAATGGAAACATTGGTAAAGAATGAAATCCTTCCGGATTTAGATTTTACTGATCTGAATGTATGTGTGGATTGTATTAAAGGTAAACAAAGCAAAACACACAAAGAAAGGAGCCACAAGAAGCACTTAGCTTCTTGAAATTATACACACTGATGTATGTGGGCCTTTTGATGTTAATGCTTTCAATAAAGAAAGATACTTTATCACCTTCATTGATGATTATTCATGTTATGGTTATGTCTATTTGTTACATGATAAATCTCAGGCTATAAATGCTTTGGAGATTTACATTGATGAAGTTGAAAGGCAACTAGACAGAAAGGTGAAAATTGTCAGATCTGATAGGGGTGGAGAGAGTATTATGGAAGATATGATGAAAGCGGACAACATCCGGGTCCATTTGCTAAATTCCTTGAAAAGAGAGGACATATGTGCTCAATACACAATGCCAGGTACACCACAACAAAATGGTGTGTCAGAAAGGCGTAATAGGATCTTGTTAGATATGGATTAGGAGTATGTTAAGTAATTCATCTTTACCCATTTTGTTGTGGACTTATGCTCTTAAAACTGCCATGTATCTGTTGAATAGGGTTCCTAGTAAGGCAGTTCCAAAGACTCCTTTTGAACTGTGAACTGGAAGGAAACGTAGTCTAAGGCACCTGCATGTTTGGGGTTGCCAGGCAGAAATTAGATACTATAATCCACAAGAAAAGAAACTGGATGCAAGAACAATCAATGAATATTTCATTGGTTATCCAAAAAAATCGAAAGGGTATAGATTTTATTATCCTAATCATACTACAAGGATTATTGAAACTGGAAATGCTAGGTTCATTGAGAATGGTGAAGTTAGTGGGAGTGAAACACCACGTAAAGTGGAGATTCAAGAATTGAGAGTACAAGTTCTCTTGACTTGTGTCTCTAATAAAGTTGCTGTTCTTCATGTTGTTGTACCGATTAATAATAATGAAGAACAACAAATAAATGATCCCACTACTCACAATGAAATTATAGTAAATGAAACGAATAAGCTCATAGTATAAGAACCACAACAAATAGCATTAAGAAGATCTCAAAGAGAAAGGAGATCCGCTATTTCTAATGACTATGTGGTATATCTACAAGAGTCTGAATTTGACTTGGGAATGGAAGATGATCCAGTTACGTTTTCACAAGCCATGAATAGTAATAATGATGAAAAATGGTTAGATTCCATGAAAGAAGAGTTGAAATCTATGGAACAGAATGATGTTTGGGACCTTGTTGAGTTACCAGAAGGTTGTAAGACAGTTGGATGTAAATGTATCTTTAAGACCAAACATGACTCTCATAGTAACTTAGAACGTTACAAGGCCAGACTAGTTGCAAAAGGATTCACTCAAAAAGATGGCATCGACTATAAGGAGACCTTTTCACCGGTATCCAAGAAGGATTCTTTAAGAATCATTATGGCATTGGTGGCTCATTATGATTTAGAGTTATACTAAATGGATGTGAAAACTGCCTTTCTAAATGGGAATTTAGAGGAAGATGTGTACATGGACCAACCAATGGGGTCCATTGAAAAAGAAAAAGAGCACATGGTGTGCAAACTTAAGAAATCAATATACGGACTTAAACAAGCTTTAAGACAATGGTACCTTAAGTTTAACGATACCGTTATTTCCTTTGGATTTAAAGAAAACACCATCGATCGGTGTATATATCTAAAGGTCAGTGGGAGCAAATTTATATTTTTGATTCTGTATGTTGATAACATCTTGCTTGCAACTAATAATCTTTGTCTTCTGAGTGAGACTAAGATATTTCTCTCTAGTAACTTTGAAATGAAAGATATGAGTGATGCAACCTATGCGATTGGGATAGAGATATTTCGTAACAGATCACAAGGATTGTTAGGCTTGTCTCAGAAAGCATATATTAATAAAATTTTAGAGAGATTTGGAATGGAAAAGTGCTCATCATCTCCAGTTCCAATTCAGAAAGGAGACAAATTTAGTCTCATACAATGTTCTAAGAATGATTTGGAACGGAAAGAAATGGAAGCAATTCTATTTGCATCGCTTGTTGGGAGCCTTATGTATGCTCAGACTTGTACGAGACCATATATCAGTTTTGCAGTTGGAATGTTAGGAAGATACCAGAGTAATCCTAGTATGGATCATTGGAAAGCTGCAAAAAAAGTTCTGAGATATTTGCAAGGAACAAAGAATCACATACTTACTTATAGGAAATCCAACAACCTTGAAGTCATTGGATATTCAGATTCAAACTTTGCCGGATGTGTGGACACAAGAAAATCCACTTTTAGGTATTTGTATCTTTTAGCTGGAGGAGTTATATCATGGAAAAGTGTGAAGTAGTCTGTAATTGCTGCATTCACTATGGAAGCTGAATTTGTGGCATGCTTTGAGGCCATGGTTCAGGCTAAATAGCTACGGAATTTTATTTCAGGAGCTTGGATTGGTCGACAGTATTGATAGGCCACTAAAAATTTTATTGTGACAATTCCGCAGCAGTCTTCTTTTCTAAAAACGACAAGTATTCCAAAGGTGCTAAGCATATGGAGTTGAAATACTTTGCCGTTAAAGAAGAGGTTCAGAAACGTAGAGTGTCAATAGAGCATGTTAGCACCAATCTTATGATAGTTGATCCCTTGACGAAGGGATTACCGCCTAAGATATTTATTGGTCATTTGTATAGTATGGGCATTATGTCAGCTAATGACTATTGATCATTATTGTAATTATTGACTATTGACGCTCTGAGCTCATTAATATATAAGTTTATGAAATTTTTCTATTTTTCAAATTTATGTATACATGCATATATGAATGATGATGTTGAAATACAGGATTTGTCCCTAATGAAGACATTATTGTTTGTTATGGGACATAATGTATACTTCCATTAAAGTATCATATTAGGGAGAAGAGCTAATATAGTGGTACATGGAAGGAATTATGCCGATTTGATAGTGTATAATCGCCATGACTCTTGTTGGTTTTATTCTTAATTATGAATTATTATGCAACTGATGTATGAAACCTTTAGCCGGATTTATGTGCATTAAAGTTGATGTTTTATTAAATCATGAAATGACATTTACCACATGAGCTAAGTGAGAGAATGTTAGAAATGTGTCTCATGTTTAATGGGAATTAAGCATGATTTAATTAAAACATATTAAAGGGCTAAAAGGTAAATTTTGTTGTAAGTTAAGGGAGGTTATGAAAAGGATAGTTAAGTAATTGCTTGATGAGAGTAATTATCTGATGATTGTGGGATGTTATCCTAGTGATAACTGATAGCTTTGAAATTCAAAAGAAACCGATAACTGATGATTTTGAAATTCGAAAGAAATCGATAACTGATGGTGCTATCTGATGGTTTTGAATTTTAAATTAAACCCCTATATATTTAGTCTCTACCCATAAGGATACGGCAAGAGTTTATTTCCATTAAAAAGTGAAAAGCGTAAGCACGAAAGGGGAAGGGACCGATAAAGATTCAACAGTCAAGAAAGTTTCAGATCTGAAGTTCATTCCGCATTATGGATAAAGGTCAGTATTCATATTTTGATTTAATTCTTATGTATGTGAAAACCATGAATTTCAATATCCTAATTGTGTTCTAGTATGATAGACCATAATGTAAATGACACAAATTTATGTAAAGGACACTTCAAGCAAACTTTGTTAGACCTGATAGTATACGCGTATGATATTTTAAAAGTTTTTAAATATGTCATTAAAATTATACATTTTACATTTTTTTTTACTTAGACGGTTTACACATGCACATGGATATGCTTATGCAATGATTTATTTCATATGTAAAGGATTAATTTTGGCCAAATTGATTGATTGTTAATTTTGTTTGAATGCAAGGAAACTAAAGAAAAGAGAGATGGGTTAAGGCTCCCTAACTAGGGTCTATTGATCAATTATTATTTTTTTTCTATTTTTTAATTGTTTTCCTAAAAAAAGAGTTGAAAAATGTGTAGTTATTAAGCAGGTAGAATGTAATTCGGGAGCATTCTCAAGCTTGGCCCATGAATTCAAAAGAAGACGCTGAACAAATAAATCCAACAATCTCCTTCCCAGTATCACTCGAGGGATTTGAATTAAGTACTTATCATTGGGCCAAAAGTTATTGCTAATGACAAAGGTGCAAATTTATTTTTTTATAGTGTTTGAGAACCATATCAAGTATTAAGAGACTCACCCATTATAAGTATAATAGAGCAGGCTATTAAACCCACAAATCCTGGGAGAGGCATTGAACAAATAAATCTAACAATGCCCTTTTTCCTACAACCCATGCAAACAGGTCTTTGCTGTTTGTCATGACAGTACTTACCCATGTGAGCGTGTCTTCTGTGGTGTAAGTGCTCTTATCAGACGTCATGTGAGAGAGCCAAGACTCACTCTCCCCATAGTGTTTAGCATTGTCTCTTAGAGCCACACTTGTTTGATCCAATGGGCTTCCTGAGGCGTGCAATCTCACATATTCGTCAACCCAACTCTTGGCTTGTAAAACCTGGGCTTGGGCCAGCTGAAGAACCTCAATTTCTTGGAGGCAGGAGGTGGTGGTGGCCGTGGCAAGGTGGAGGAGCAAGGCAGTGGCATAAGTGGCCATTTTTGGATAGAGGGTTGTGATGAGTTGCATGACTTGGTGTTGTGGGTTGCTGATTTATAGCCAGTTGAGGAAGCAGCACATGGATGCTCCAGGTGTCACTGGGATTGTATGATCTAAGTGCCAGGCATGTATATATTGTCTTGGTGGACTAGCAATAATTTTAAGTAAATAAATAAAACTTGAAAATTTTGTACCAAAGAAAATGAAAATTAATTGTAATATTATTACTTTTTGCTAAAATTAAAAGAAGTCACAAACGTATAAAAAGAGTATAAAAATCATACTAAATTGCTAAAGAGTTAAAGTGATGTTAGATTCTTTTTGGTGACTGCTCAAATTATATTAAAACCGTTTTTTTTTTAATGTATTTTAACTTATTATTTCTTTCCTTTTATTAAATCTCTTGAGTCTTGACCTCTTTTGTAAAAGAAATAAAACAATTACACTAAAGTTTTAATGAATAAAATTTAACTCATTTGAAAAAAATAGCTTGAAGAATAATTATTTATTGGAAATATTTAAATAATTTTTTATGGCAAATTTATTGAACTTATAAAATAATTATTTCAATAAATTTAAAGTACTATATTAAAAACAAATTCTCTGAAATGCTAAAGAGCTGAGTCTCTTTCAATACTTAGATATGTTTTGTTGCCTTGATGGCGGGACAAAATTTAGACTTTAACAAAACAAATACTTCAATAATTGGTTGTAAAGTTATATTTTTATTTTTTTAATCACAAGTATATACCATTCATTTCAAGTATGAATTGAACATCATTTATGAATTTTGTTTAAATAAATGAACGAATGATGAAAATATTTAGATACTTTTAAAAATCAATTAGATTGATATTTATATGTTGAACAACAAAAATAGAGAAAAAAAAAGAGATATATATCAAATTGACTGACCGTTAATACACTAATAAAAATTATCTTGTCAAAAATTGACAAAGATTATTCAATTGTTTTATTAAAAAATTAATTATAATTTTACTTGTGCTATATTTAAGTAATTATGTTTCTATTCTATTTCAGGGTTCTAGGAGATTGATTAATGGGCAAGAAGACGGTGAATGGTTGGAAGTTCGTGTTTGAAGATAGAGTAGGTCGATTATCTGCAAGAAAGGAGAAGAAAACATATTTCGCACAATATTTATTACAAATTTACAATAGAGTATATATAATAATAATCATAAATTTGACTCAAATAAATACTTATTTTTATATAAAAAAACTTATTTAAATTCACAAAGCCATTTCTACCCAAAAAAAATTAACAAAGCCAAAGTAAGACTGAACAATTCAATTAGTTATTGGAGAATGACAATGATGAAGGATCGATGAACTAGAAGACTATATTCGTGCTTTTTAGCTAGTATCAAAGTCTAACTAGCCAATTTTTTAAAGCGGTTCTCGTCCATTGATCCTCAAGTAAATGTATTTAAACTCTTATTATATTTAAATACATTATATTATTCAAATCATATAAATACTTATTGAATATCTAATAAATATTTTTGTTAATCCATTAACTATTCATTAATTAAAACTAATCTAATTTATTAATAGAGAAATTGAATTGGATTTTAATATAGATAGATCAAATGAATCATAAATTAATAGATTCAAATGTCACCCTCAGATTTGAACAATTCGATGCTAGTTCATGATTCAATTAGTCAGGTCAGTTGATTCAATTTAATTTTTAAAACATTGAATAGAAGTTATATCCTTATTAAGCATTGACTCTTATTTATTGGTACCACTGGTTAATTAAAGTTGATTGTGTTAAATTATTATAGCGAGGGATCTTTCCTTATTGAATTAGAGTGGTGCAAACTTAGTGAGGCTGAGCTTTTAAGTTGGATCTGAATTTTTTTGGCATTTGTCGGTAATTACAAGAAATATTTTCAAAATATTATTAGTTCGATTAGTTGTTAAATACATATTAATTATTAATTATATTTTATGAACTTTAACTATTTAATATATTAAATTAATAAATACTTGACAACTACTTATCTTACCTTTTCATTTTTTCTTCAGCTTTATAGTTCTACCTTTTCATTTTCCCTTCTTATTGATCTAATTTGAACATAATCTGTAAATAATTTTGAAATTTTTTTTATCAAAGTAAAAAAATGAAATATATAGTCTCAATGAATTCATAAACTGAGCTATCATTACAAAAACATGTATAAATTCTATTGAAATTATTTTTACAAATATTAATATGTAAGTGCCTACACATATTTAGTCTATATACTAATCTAATATTATAAAATATTCATAAATTATATTAAAAAATTAGTTACAAATATTAATATACAGACATTTACAAAAGTATTCATAAATTATATTTTAAAAATTAACTATAAATATCTATATGCCAAGAACTGCACATTGCTTGGGTTAATATATTAGTTTGATAAATAATAAAAAATGACACATGAAATGGATGTGTACCGTCACATTAAATTTATAATATATAATAAAATTTATGTAAATACCATATTTTTTCAGCTCCAAGTATTTTATTAAGGCATTCAAAATAAAAAAGAAAAGAAAAATAAAATTATAATTTGTATCTTGGTAAAAAAATATAGTATTATAATTTCTTAAAGATAATAGTAATAAAATAATAAATAATAGATAAATCTCAATTCAAATAAAAGACCCCATCGGTATAAGAGTAGATTCAGGAAGAAATGATTTTAAAGATGAGAGGTTAAGTTGTAAATAAGATTTGACTCTATTTGATGGTTAAAATTAATTAGTGGCGGAGCCACATTGCCCCTAACATGGGCATGTGCACGTGCACGTGCACCCACTAAACTTTTGTAGTTTCAATTAAATGGGTTAATTTTAAATTAAAATATTTACCTGATTGTTAAAATGTGACTCCACTCTAATTTTTATAAGGGTTTGTTGAAGATTTTATATTCAAAAATAAAAGACAATGACTAAATGATTAACAAATTGTATCTTATTTAAATCCTTTTAAATAGATAAAATGTTAAAATATATTACAAAAAATACCAAAAGTTAATAAAATGACTAAAAGAAACAAATTTATTTTAAATATTTTCATTATATATTCTCTAGTAAGTATCTTTATTTTTCTTAATCAATCTTATGTTACTTAAGTTATCATATGTAATAATTAGATTGGTGGTAAGAGAACTAACAAAACTTTATGGATTTATTAATTATTTTATTATGTATTTAAAATTTTTAAATTGTTTTTCATTTGACTGTGTTTCATTATTTGTTATTTCTTTTGATTAGGTATGGATAAATTTCTTAAAAAAAAATTAATTTTTTTAATTTTGTTTTCACAATCTAATGAAAGTAATAGTCATTATGGTGTTTAAAATTGTTCAAAGTAAAATCAATTTGAGATAAATTAAGGGAAACTTCCTGCAAATATGTTATTTTTCAGTCAGTTATAAAACATAAGTTTTTCATTCACAATGACTAGACTAATTTCTTTTTTTTACTATCTATAAAAATGCCATTAATAAGTTAATGATGTGTTATTTTATGATATATTCCCTTTTATCATATCTAAAAATTTTTATTGATAAACTGATGTTGTACTTTTTATGATACTCTTTTTTTTTATTATGTCTTAAAGGAATTATGTACCAAAAATTAATTATCAAATAAAATTCAAACTGAATTATATTTCATGAAAGAGGCACTCACTGACCTTGGAGTATTGGCTCCGATACTTATTTGACAAAAAGAGTATATATATATATATATATACACTTAAAAATTATTTTAAAATAAAATACTTCAATTGATCATACGAAAATTAGATTTTAGGAGGCTTTTTACATGGGTATACAGATTCAAGACCAAACAACCCTCTAGAACTTGGTGATGTTCACATTCTCTTTGTCACAGTTTCCAGTAAAATAGACATCTCTAAGCTTTATAAAAGTTTGCATGGTTAGTAAACTATCTGAACCAGCCTGGTGCGCCTTGCTAGCAATATGATCAACATTCAAAGTCTTGGCCACATTCTTTAAGCCACCATACAGGCCATGGCAGAACTTCATCATGTGCTTCATGTCATACACTTTGGGGCCAACGAAATAAGAGACCAAACATCTTAAAGAGGTAATATCATGGGGAAGTTCTCCAATAGTCAATATTTTGATTAGATACCCAAAATCATAGCAACCGTGGAAGGTGACCCATGTCGTAGGGTATGGGGACCCATTGAATAGGAACCCAGAAGAGAGAAAGAGCATTCTAAACGCCCCAGATGGAACACCCTCTACCCTATTCCTGGCAAAATCGATTCCCTGTTCTTGTAGTAGTCGAATGGACTCAGGGTTGAAGGGGTCATGCTTAATGTCAAAGTCCGTGAAACTGAATTCCCAGATGAAACAAGAGTTGGTTCCAAGATCAGGCAAGGCACCAGAGTAATCAAAGAGCGTGAGACCCAATTGGATGATGTTCAGTGCATCAATGCTTGCCTTCATGAGTTGATAATTGTCGGAATGAGGATGCTTGGAGTAGTGGCACTTCACCGTGGGAGCATAGATGAAACCAGGGAACTTTGTATTAATGGAGGCATAAGGGTAGCGAGGGAGAATCTTGTTTATGAGAGCAAATTCAGACTCCAAATTTGATGCCCAAACCTTACGAACCACGACTTGCTTCTTCTTAGAAGATGAAACCATTTGTTCTTCCACTATGGCTTCTTGGCTTTTGCTTCAAACTTGAAGGAGATAGAGTTACAAGTTTGTTTTGGACTAAATCCAAAGTGCAAGGGCTACCCCATGATAGTTAACTCCAGAGAACAATGAGGAGATTGGGGTAACTGTGAAAAGCACTTCAAGATTGGGGTAATTGTGAAAAGCACTTCGACTCTCAAGTCAAAAGAGTACTAGTAGGATAATGGTGAGAATGAATTGAATTGTACCTGAGGGACTACCCTTCTCATATAGGCAAGGTAATCTAATTGTTTCAGAAGAGGTTATCTTTCAAAGATCATGATAAGTCTCCAGTTTGGGCTTGTTTTATAATGGGATGAGTTTATCCTAATTTCTTAAGACTTCTTGGATTATTGTCGAGGTAGTTATTAGGGCCCTGTTAGCTTGATTGTTATCTATATATCCTTAGTAGGGCCCTGCATCAAACAAAGTTTGATTTGAGAATGAGGAAAAAAGGATATGGCAAATAGCATAGCAAAAGTTGTTTTTTTTTTTTTTTGGACCTTTTAGAACCTAATAGTAGCACGACTATTTAATAAATAATAAAAAATGATACATAAAATGGATATGTACCGTCACATGAAATTTATAACCTCATATAATAAAATTTATCTAAACACCATATTTTTTTAGTCCTTTTTATTTTATTAAGGCATTCAAAATAAAAAAGAAAATAAAATTACAATTACAATTTTTGTCTTGATAAAAAAATATAATATTATAATTTCTTAAAGATAATAGTAATAAAAATTAAATAATAGATAAAGGCCAATTCAAATAAAAGATCCCATCTAAATAAGAGTAGATTAGGAAGATGTGATTTTGAAGAGGAGAGGTTAAGTTATAAATAAGATTTGGCTCTATCTAATAATTAAGACTATATATATTTGATCACTAATTGTGTTTATAATTTTTTTATTATATTAACATAATTATCAAAATTATGTGCACTCATATATGTTTGTAATTTTCAAACTGATTATCCAGGTATTGTTCAATTTAGTTTATATCGCACTTGTCTTAATAATAATAATAGTAGTAGTAAAATTTATCTAAACACCATATTTTTTTAGTCCTTTTTATTTTATTAAGGCATTCAAAATAAAAAAGAAAATAAAATTACAATTACAATTTTTGTCTTGATAAAAAAATATAATATTATAATTTCTTAAAGATAATAGTAATAAAAATTAAATAATAGATAAAGGCCAATTCAAATAAAAGATCCCATCTAAATAAGAGTAGATTAGGAAGATGTGATTTTGAAGAGGAGAGGTTAAGTTATAAATAAGATTTGGCTCTATCTAATAATTAAGACTATATATATTTGATCACTAATTGTGTTTATAATTTTTTTATTATATTAACATAATTATCAAAATTATGTGCACTCATATATGTTTGTAATTTTCAAACTGATTATCCAGGTATTGTTCAATTTAGTTTATATCGCACTTGTCTTAATAATAATAATAGTAGTAGTAGTAGTAATAATAATAAGAATATAATTTGTTTAACAAATAATCCTTATAATCTTAGTTGGAACATTACTCATTGGGCAGAAAATGATTAAACTATTCATGAAGTTAAAAAATTTGGGTCTGATATTGTAAGAGCCATCGTTCAATAGATATTAATTATTAAGTTTTTTAAGAGATTGTTTGATGACTTTAGTTTTGAAATATCAATTTACCTAAGTTGCTATACATAAAGTTTAGCACACCCTTCTGGTGTAAGATTTGATATAATGACACCATGCAATAACTTTCTATAAACTATAATTTTTATCAATCCAGTCATCGAATTGTAACTATATAATATTGATCATTCACTATAAATTTTGAAAAAAAATAAAATTTAATAAAATTATAATCAAATAGTTCATATTTCTATATATTTCAAAAGCATATATTATGTTAATTTTAATGTACATAATGAAGTATGAAACTACAGAATTAATGTGAAATTTTATACATATAATTTACAAATGGGAACTTGTAATTTAATGGTGGATTTTGTGAGAAAATTATTTACATAAAGTTATTTAATTATGTAAGGTTTAATTTGACACTGATTTTAATTGGTTCTAAGTGGGATGAGGTAACCACAATGGTCTTGCAGTATTGTTTTTAATCCATTGGTGATATTGTTTACTTGATTTTTGAGAGAGATAAGGAGATAGGAATAAGAAAAAACAACAGAGCGAGTTGAAAAAAACTAAGTTAAAATAATGAGCTGAGAAAAACAAAGGGGAGAGAAATAATGATTAAGAAAAAAAAGAAGAAGAAAAGAGATTGATAAAATATATTAAATATTCCTTAAGTTTTTATTTTTGAAACTAAAATAATAAACATTATTTTCCAAACAAAAAGATGGAGGTTGCTAATCTCCATCAATGTTAAAAAAGTAGTAGGATGTTTAGAAATCCCATATGTGTGTTGGGGGAGGGTTGATTTTTAGTATTGGACTTAAGCTCAAGTTTGAAGTTTCATTACTCTTAAGATACATCATCTGTCAAACTAGGTATTTTTGTGACAGTCTCTGAATTCTAGTCCATAGGTCATAGACCTTTCCAAAACCATCAATGGTTTAGTTTAGACAAAATAGATATTGGCTAAATTATCTTGAAAGTTGAAACATTGTATTTTCATGACTATATATACCTTAAACTCGCCAACACATTGGACTCAAGTGGTAAGCAATATTGAATTAAGCGGTTGAAGGAGCTTCCACAATGTTAGGGTTCAAACACCAAGCGAAAACTAAAGGCAGCCTTAGTATCCCAAACGGAATTAGTCTCACACACAAAGGGTGTGAGGATATCTAGATAAGGACTAAAAAAGAACCTTAAACTCAAGATTTAATTCATAAATTAAGAAAAAAAACCATAAGGGCCTGATTGGTTTGATGGAAAGTGATGTGTTGTCTTAGTGTTTATAATTAGTGTTTGTTTTGCCTTAAATAGGGTCTTTCTTAAAAGAAATTCTATGCCTTTTGTGTTATATTTAGTTAGTTTCCCTTTCTTGTGCACTTTAAGACTTTCTTTAATATTTTCGGGTGTTTAATTGATGCTTTAGATTAATTTTATAGAAGATTGTGATAAATCATATCTTACACATTTATTACAAATCTTTATTCTTAGATGTATTGGATCTTTCTTTTTTAATTGACTTGCATTTATGATTTACTATAGGTAAGTTGATTTGGAATTGATTCTGCATGCAATTTAGAGAAATCAATCAAGGAAAGTCAACAAAGAATGAGATGAGAAGATTTAGTCAAAAGCTACGTAGAGAAACTTTTCGTTGTGAAATCTGTTATAGTATTTTGGGCATGACTTTCGCTTTAGAGATCCAATTGATGTGATTCTAGTGGTGTTAGAAAGCTAAGAGATACATTTACAAATCTCATATTGATCATTTTTCCTAATTCAACTATCTTCGGAGAGAAAAATCCGCAACAAGTTAGTGCAAGTCATTAGAGGTGCTGATGGCTTGTAATATAATTTCCTTAGATTTTCTAAAGGCTATAAAAGGCAAAGTTGGAGTAACCACAAGAAGGAGGAGGAGACTGAGAAGACTCTTGGAGAGATCAACTACATAGAGCTTAGAGATTGTGGGTTTTCATCTTTCTTTTACTTTTCTAATTTTCTCATGAACTCTTCATGTTTTCTATTTTCGTTTTCATGGTTTCTAACACTACGTTAGGTTAGATTTTCTTTTGGTTAAGGGTGAATTCAAAGCCCTATACATGGCTTTGTAATTTATTTTCAGATATTATTCTTTGTTTTTTAAATGAAATTGCTTGTGTTCTTCTATTTGAATTGTTCATGAAGTTTATAATGATTTGTCCAGGAGCCAACAATATAGATCTTGATGAATTTCTAATGCTAGATTAGGAGGCTTGATCAGTAACTATCTTGTTTTCTTAATCACAAACAGTAGTATGCAGTTATTGATTATGCTCTCAATTTTTGTTAATTGTGATGGGGAACATAACCTAAGTTAAATAATGATTGTGTGTTTATTGCTTAGATCAACCTATCTTTCTTATCTTAATGCGTCCATTGAATTAAATCTTACGAGCTTTTTCTAGGTTGATTAATGGTTTAGGATAGACAACTTATTCTATTTAATGACAAAACTAAGAAAAGATTGGGGTTGCAAAGCTTGTTGTTATTTACAGTTGCTAGTTTCAATTGGAAATTTGGAACAATACTAATAACAATATTCTTGTCATTGTTTATTGACGGAGACGAAATCTCTTAACCATTCTTCATTATCATTGTTTTCAATTTCATCTCGAGTTTTTATATTTGCAACTTAAATTCTCTTCTAATTTTTGTTCTTAGTTTAGTTAAACAAAATCCTTGCTTTATTTTTATTTAAATTTGATAGCTTATTGATTAGACCCAATTCTCTGTGGGAGTGACCCTTATTCATTACTATACTCAATAATATCTTCTTTTGGCAGGTTTTTATTTGGTAACCCTTCCAGGATCATATCAAATTTTGGCACTGTTGTAGAGGATTAATCATTTAATTGATTTGTTTTCTAATTTTGCTAATTTTCCTTTTTGTTTAGATTTAATTTCTTTATTTTTCTTTTTAGTTTAGGTTTATGTTTGGAGAAGAGTTGGAATTGCGACTTTGAAGAATTAGAGATTTCATGCAAAAGCAAGAACCGCATTTCGTAGCCTTCCCACCTTCTTTATCTTTACATCCAGTTTATAGCCCACCTTCTAAATTCAATCAAGCAAGACACATTACCCTTTCATCTAGTGATCATTCTGAAAAAGAGGAAATGGCCATGCAAGACTATAGTCTTAAGGAGTTAGCTACTCCATATTTGGATTGACAGCCATTGTGCATTGAATATCCTCAACTTGAAGTGTGTTTGAGCTCAAGTTTTGCACGATACACCTTTTTCTTACTTTTCATGGATTGGCAGGAGAAGAACCAAACAAGCATTTCAAGGAGTTCCGTGTTGTGTGCTTAAGCATGATGCCTACAAGCATATTAGAGGAGCAAATCAAGTTAAAAGCTTTTCCTATCTCCCTGGCGGATTTTGCAAAGGATTACTTTACTATCTACACTCTAGATCTATCAACACATGGAATGAGATAAAAAGGATATTTTTAGAAAAGTATTTTTGGGCATCTAAGGCCACTAATATCAAGGAGGAAATTTGTAGCATTTGACAATTCAATGGATAATCTCTATATAAGTATTAGGAGCGCTTTAAGAAGCTTTGTACAAGTTACCTAAATCTTCAAATTAATGAACAACTTCTCATCTAATACTTCTATGAAGGTTTCATGCTCATGAAGCGAAGCATAATTGATGCCACAAGTGGAGGAATTTTAGTTAATGAGACTTTCAAAGCCTCAAGAATTCTCATCTCTAATATGGTGGCAAATTTCTAATAATTTAGCATTAGACATGACACACTACTGCCTAAGCAAGTAAAGGAGGCTAATATATCTTCTATTGAACAATAATTAACCGCCCTTACTTCTCTTGTGCAACAAATGGCAGTAGGGAACATGCAACAAGTAAAGGCATATGGAATTTGCGCTATGGTAGGACACTCCACTAATACATGCCTAACACTTCAAGATGGTAACATGATGGAGCAAGCTAATGCCATGAGAGGATTTTCAGTACAACCATAGAAGTATGATCCCTACTCAAACACATATAATCCAAGATGAAGGGATAATCCAAGTTTCAGTTATATAAGTAATTCACAACAAGTAGCTCTTAATCCTATTCCAAATCCCTATCTGCCTTTCAAAAAATGCAACAACCATTCTAGGTTTGACAACAACATGCTCCACAAAATTCAATATCATCTCTTGAAGGCATAGTCAAAGCCCTCGCTTTTAATTCGTTGCAATTTCATCAAGAAATCAAGACAAGCATCCAGAATTTGGAGAACCAAATAGGATAGTTGGCTACTGCATTTAGTCTATTAGAGGCTCAAGTTTTGGGTAAACTACCTTCCTAAACAATGGTGAATCCAAAGGAGAATGTAAGTGCTATAACTTTGAGAAGTGGGAAGACATATGAGACACCACCCATTGCATAACCATTAGAGTCACCTAAAGAAAAGGTTCATCAAGAGGAAAGTGATCAATCACCTACTCCATAAGAGATCACGCCACCCTCTAAGTTAAGCTCTAAACCTTCTATTCCTTCCTATGTTACTCCTCCACCTTTTCTTAGCAGGTTTGCAAAATCTAAGAAGGAGGAACAAGACAAGGAGACTCTAGAGAATTCCACAAGGTAGAGGTCAATATACCTCTCTTGGATGCTATCAAGCAAGTGCCTTGCTATGCCATATTTCTTAAAGAATTGTGCACTATCAAATAAAAGTTAAAAGGTAATGAAGAGATAAGTGTGGAGGAAACGTCTCTGCTATTCTTCAAAGGAAAATCCTACTTAAGTGAAAGGATCCATGTACTTTTACTATCCTTTGTACCTTTGTGAAGACTAGGTTTGAAAGAGCTATGTTAGATTTAGGAGCATCTATTAATGTTATGCCTTACTTTAATTATGCTACTTTTAAGTATTGGTCCATCAAAGGAAACTGGTGTTATTATACAACTTGCTAATCATTCTAATGCTTATCCTAGAGGAGTTGTAGATATGTCCTTGTGCAGGTTCATGAATTGGTCTTTTCAACTGATTTCTATTTCTAGAGATAAAGGATGAGAAGTCTCCAAATCCAACACTAATTTTATTGGGGAGACCTTTCTTGAAGACAACTTGCACCAAGATTGATATTCATGAAGGCATACTTACTATGGAGTTTGATGATGAGGTAATTCATTTCAATATCTTTGAGGCTGAGGAGGAACCCATTAGGGACAGTGTCCACTACTTGGAATTTTCCTCTTCATGCTGTAAGCTAGACTCTCCTAAATTTGATCACCTTAAGGCCTTCTGACTGAATGAGATCAGCCATGACAAACGTAAATTAAAAAACGAATTCAAGCCTAGTCAAAAAGTCCTTCATTACAATTCAGATTTGAAGTTGTTTCCAAGATGGTTTGAACCTTTCATGGTGACTAAGTTACTCCTTCATGGAGCCAATGAACTAGCGGAGGAAAGTTCAAATAGAAAGTTTAAAGTGAATGGAAAGCATATAGAGTACTATTGAGGAAACGAAGTTAATTGCTAGAAGTCCTCAAACTCCTTACCCAATCTAGGATGAAGATGGGTCCAAATCTAACTAAGGACAATAAACTAAACGCTTATTGGGAGGCAATCCAATGGATGGAGAGCATGTGATAAATATATTTGATCTTTCTTACTCCTCTCCAATCTATCATTTGTTACATTCTTTTGTTTGTACTTTTAGTTTTATTCCTAACTTTTCCTTTCGCATTTCTACCACATTCATCCATATGATACTTTTCTTGCTTTGTCCTTAGTTTCTAACTATTAAATGATTTGAGTTCTTCTTTATTATTATTTTGAGCTTTCTAACATTGAGGACAATGTCCAGATTAAGTGTGGGGATGATGAGTATTCATGTTTTTATCTTTTCCATTTTTAATGCTCTAGCTTGATTCAACTATCACATTTTTATCTATTTACTTTCAATTTGTAAGCTTTACTATTATTTTTCAAGTTTAGTGTTTTATTGAGTTAGCTTAAGTGCTTGCTAGAGTTCGAAGCCTTTGTATGGAGAATTTTATAGTGTCGATAAGCAAAAAGATTTTTCTTTTCTTTTTTTTTTCTGTTTTTAGTTTATTTGGCTTTGCATTTGTTTTGTATTAGGTTAGCTAGTAATTTTCCAAGTTCTTCTCAATTCAAACACTAATAAAATTTTTATTTGATGAGAATTGCTTTAATAGATTATCACAAAGACCAAGAAAGAGTTTTTGCTTCGTAACTTAGAAAAGTATTAATGGAAGGATTTTCATGATTCATTCTTATTTAACATTGGGCATTCTATTTTTGTGGCATGTTTGATCAAACCTTTCGCATTGAATTTTTGAGTTCATAGAGAAGGTTTATGTGCATGAAAGTAATCAACAATTGCCTTGCTAATCCTAGAACAATTCCTCTGCCCCTTGTAAGATGAAATTATAGGCATCATTATGTTGAGAAGATTATTTAGGTGATTAAAGAACTTGTAGTTTTTTACCTACGAGTAGAAAAGTGAAAAGTGTGGTGGTGACAAAAGAGTCTCCGAAAAAAATGAAAAAAAAAAGAAAGTATTGGTTTGGATAAAAGTTTATGATATGTGGATCAGGTACACAGTCATGAATTTGAAATCCTAAAGTTAGAACTTTTGATATGTAGATTGGGTGCAAGGTAATGAGTTCAAGCCGCATTAAGCCAATTTGAAGAAGAGAAGAGAGAGAGAGGACACGAAAAGGATAACTATGAAGGTTTGAAAGTTTGATAAAGTCCTAATGATCATTAATCAAGTGTTTGCATTACAATAGGTGCAGGGGTAATGGTTTTTCCTTAGGGACTTTAGGAAAAGTAGTTTATCTATTCATAGAGGCATTAAAGGATTGCTTGTTGTGCATATTCTTATCTAGGAGCAAGAGGATTATTGAGATTGATTTGTGAGAGCATGTTTTGACTAGTAGTTTACACTTTGTTAAACATAATTGTTTGATTGTTCAACCATTTGATGCATCTATCAGTTATTCTTTTATTAATCTTCTTGAGCGTAACTTTTAAAATCTTGATTTGTAATTCTTGTCATCTCATAAGAAAATACCTTCCCGTTTGCATTCTAACTTCTTTTTCATTGCTTGAGGAGAAGCAATTTTTCAAGTGTAGGGGTATTTGATGTGTTGTCTTAGTGTTTATTATTAATGTTTGTTTTTCCTTGAATTAGGATCTTCCTTCAAGAAATTCTATGCCTTTTGTGTTATATTTAGCTAGTTTCCCTTCTACACTATAACATTTTCTTTAATAATATTATCATGTGTTTAATTGATGCTTTGGATTGATTTTATCGAAGATTGTGATAAATCATATAGGTAAGTTGATTTGGAATTGATTTGCATTTATGATATACTATAGGCAAGTTGATTTGGAATTGATTTTGCATGCAAATTAGAGAAATCGATCAAGGAAAGTCAACAAAGAAAGGAAGAAGAAGATTTAGTTAAAAGCTATTTAGGGTAACTTTTTGTTGTCAAATTTATTACAGTATATTGGGCATACTTTTCACTCTAAATATGCGATTGATGTGATTCTGGTAGCATTGGAAAGCTAAGAAATAGGTCTACAAATCTTATATTGATCATTTTCCCTAATTCAGCTATCTTTGAAGATAAAAATTCACCATAAGTCAGCACAAGTCATGGGAGATGCTAACAACTTGTAATCTTAATTTTCTTATATTTTCTAAAGGTTATAAAAGGCAAAAGAGGATCAACCACAAGAAGGAAGAGACTAAGAAGACTCTTGAGAAGAAGTCTTTTGGAGAGATCAACTACATAGAGTTTTGAGACTGTGGTTTTTCATCTTTCTTTTACTTTTCTACTTTTCTCTTGAACTCTTTATGTTTTCTATTTTTGTTTTTATGGTGATAAATCATATCTAACACGTTTATTTCATATCTTCATTATGTGATTTATTGGATATTTATCTCCTTATTGATTTGAATTTATGACTTATTATAGGTACATTGATTTGGAATTGATTTTGCATGTAAGTTAGAAAAATCAATCAAGGGAAGTCAATAAAGAAGGAGCAAAGAAAATTTAGTGAAAGACTATTTAGGAAAACTTTTGTTATCAAACTTGTTATAGTATTTTAGGCATAACTCTAGCTCTAGAGATCCAATTAATGTGATTGTGGTGACATTGGAAGCTAAGAGATAGACTTACAAATCTTATGTTGATCACTTTCCTTACTTCTATTATCTTCAAGTAGAAAAATCCGTAACAAATCAACGCAAGTCTGTGGAGGTGCTGACAGCTTGTAACTCTAATTGCCTTAGGTTCTCTAAAGATTATAAAAGGAGTAAGGAGATAGTAGTTTAGGTGTGCCTGGGGTTCAGAGCCCGGCTATGAGTTTTGAGTGTTAGTTTTTGTGTTTTCTTTTCCTAATGTTCTAAGTTCGTTATTTAGGGTTTAGATGGATTCAACTTAAAAGTTTTATTTATCTTAGTTAATTCAATTACATATTTCTTTTCTTTTGAATTTGAATTCAAATTTAATTTTGTTCTTAATGCGTCTAATTGTTTGAGGACTAATTTAGATGATTAGATGACATACATAAGATCGAGAGGTAATTACACAAAAAGCATATTGAATTGAGTTCCATGAATCATGTGCATTGACTGTTATTCATGGTTTGTGTAAATCATTTAATAATCTCTCATGAGCACTAATGCATGCTTAATATTGATTTAATCTATACTTGAGAAAGATAGATTAGGCTAGTATAAGCATAGTTTTAATATCTGTCAGAGAGGAAGTACTAAATAACTTAAAATATTGGATCTTGAAATTTATAATTGAAGAACAAGTATGCAAATTGACTAAGGAATCAAAAGGACTATCAAGGTGAAATCAAAAGCCTTAGATCTCTCTTATTGATTGAAACTTCTTCTATTTTGTTTAAGCATTACTTTTATATTAATTTTCCTCTTTAGTTATTCTTCTCAATTAAAATTAAGTAGTTTTAACTTTGGTAATTAAATTCAATCCTTGTGAGACAATAATGAGTACTTTTGGATTCCTTTATCACTTGAACAATCTGTACATTTGTAGAAATCTCACAATACATGGTTTATAAAACTATGTTAGGCTAGATTTTGTTTTGGTTAAAGGTGAATTCAAAGCCTTAGACATGACTTTGTAATTGACTTTTAGATATTATTCTTTGATTTTCAATTGAAACTGCTTTTGTTCTTCTATTTGAATTATTCATGAAGTTTATCTTGATTTTTCTAAGTGGCCAACTAGGTAGATGAATTTCTAATGCTAAATTAGGAGGTTAATTCTCTTTTTTTTTCTTAACACAAGTAGCAGTTTGTAATCATTGATTATACTCCCAGTTTTTTTTAATTGTGATAGGAAACACAACCTAAGTTAAATAATCCAAACTTGTGTGTTTATTGTTTAGATCAACCAATCTTTCTCATCTTAATGCTTCAATTGAATTAGATCGGAAGAGCTTGTTCTAAGCTATTTGATGGTTATGGACTAAATGGAAAGTTTATTCTATTTAATGAGAAACTAAGAAAAGATTGGGAGTAGCAGAGCTTATTGCTATCCACGGTTGTTAGTTTCAATTGAAAATTGGGAATAATATTGATATCAATGTTCTTGTCATTGTTTAGTGGTGAAGAAGAAATCCCTTAACTAATCTTCATTATCATTGTTTTCACGTTCATCTTGAATTTTTATATTTGCAACTTAAATTCTCTTTTAATTTTTGTTCTTAATTCAATTAAACAAATTTCTCCTTTATTTTTATTTAAATTTGATAGTTTATTGATTAGACCTAATCCTCTACTGGAGTGACTGTTACTCATTATTATACTTAACAATATCATCTTTTGGTAAGGTTTTATTTGGCAATCCTTCCAGGATCGTATTAGAAAGGAAAGGAATGGGAATGGAAACACCCAATCCCTAAAGAATGCCATTCATTTTATTTTTGGAACACTCATTTCATTCACATTCTTCCACTCCCATTTTTATTCCTTTTTTTTTTCTTTTGTATGTTACCAAACATACACTAAGAGCATCTAAATAATAATCATAGCCTCTTAGGTTACGAATTTGAAATGTTATTTATGTACTACTTCAAGTCATATTACTTATATACATATCAATGAAGATTTACCCCTCATAAAATATAAATAAATTGTGAAAACATAACATAAAAGCAAAGATTTCACAAATAGCATAAAATATCATTTGAAAAATATAGGTTACATAAGCAAGAGACTGTAACAACTAAAATTTCATAGATTATAAAGGTTAAAAGAGATCAAAACTAAGCTTTCTTTCCCTTGATATATCATTGTCAATGGTGAAGCCATGACCTCAAAGATGCATTTTTGTGAGATGAAATTCAGTTAAAATTTTAACAGACATTTTAGTATGCTTATTGTAAATGAAAAGTTTACATTTTATAATTGACTGAAAAATATATTAGAAGACATCTTTAGTTTAAATCAATTGCGTTTTCTTTTTAAAATTTTTTGCACATCTTCATAAAAGTTAATTACATTTAGTAATAGAATGTTTACATTGAAAAATATAGATGTTTATTAGAGAAGTTGTTGCTATACCTATGTTAATTTTTAGTGATAAGTTGAGTTAGTGTTTAAGTAAGAACATCTAAGGAGCAAAGTGAGCATGAACGAGAAAGAAAAGTTTAAATATCTAAAAAGAAATTGTATTTTTTAGTGATTTACTATCTTTTGGTGATTTTTTAGTCATAGTTTATTAATTATTGTCATTGTCTTCTATTTTCTAACCAAAAAAATTAATAAAATTAAACAAAAGTTGAAAAAATTAAGCGGAGTCACATTTAAATTATAGGGTAGATATTTTAAACTGAAAATCAACATATTTTCATTAACTTAAAAATATTTCAAGATGCACTCCCTCATTATAAACCTCAACATGCAAAAGACATTGACATGATTATATGTTCAAAAATTCCTGACAAGTCAACTGATAGAGATGAGATAAACGTATATTATGATTGCAAATATCTTTAATCATAAGAGGCAAGTTGAAGGATTCAGGATATGATATTTTCATCATAGAGAACTTGTCACGACAGTCTTTGAAGGGCTATTGCAACGAAATGGTGAAAAGAAATTAATTAAATAAATAAAGTCGACAATAATAATTATTTGGTAAGAATATTATTGAAAAAACTCTTTAAATAAAATAAATTGAAAAATGATCTCCAAACTAAGTCAAGTTCAAAAGCCTATTTATACACATAAAATGGTAAAAACTTAATTTTACTATGACCTTCATATATTTTTCTTGAGATAGTTATCTTAAATTAATTGTGTAAATTATTAATAATCTTAAAATATTTAATGTACCCCTTTAAATGAAAATAAAATTTAAATAATAATAAAAATAATATTAACAAAATCTATATAAAAATATTTACAGTTTTAACTTGTTTGAAGTGATTACTTATGCTTAAATTAAGAAATCAAAGCCTAATAGTTCTTTTAAAAAATAATTGTGAGTTGGGTGATTTTAATTAAGGATTTTGAAAATTGATTTTAATTTATTGATAAATTACATTCAAGGAAAATTGATTAAAAGGACAATTAGGCCAAAAGATTTTTGGATGGAATTGAAGATGGGGCCCAAAGCAATGCAATAAGCTTCTATGCACTCGAAGAATGTTGAAGATAACACATGTCAACTTAGCAAGACAATATGTGAACAATAAAATGCACTTTTAATGGGATCCATGATGGTAGAAGTTTTATAGCTTGTCTTCTACTTTATGGCCTCCTCTGCCTACTTCAACCTCCTATAGTGAGGACGATGATAATGATGTTGATAGTGATGATATTGGTAATGGTGTTGGTGATTTTGATAACGATGATTTATGTTAGCTTTTAATTTGGCATTGGATATGTATTTGATTACTAATTATGACTATGGTAAACAATGGAATTGATATCAATTTTATAAATGTATATGGCATAGTCAAAAGTGAATAGATGTATCAAAAATTAATTTGTAACTGATTTTGTGATTAATGGTATCTTAGTTACTATCACTTTTTAATAGAAGTATCGGTCACAAATGAAGTTACAAAATTTAATTTCTGACTAATAATTCAGTTAGAAATATATGTGATCAATATTTTTACCGCAAATTTTAGTTACAAAATCCACAAAGCAATCAAATTTTATCCGTTTTTGGTGACTGATTTTTCAGTCAAAAATATATTTCTAGCTTCAAAAAACACAGCCGAATTGGTCACAAATCGGTCAGAAAATTAATTTGTGACCAATTTTTTTATTTTTTGTGATCAATTTGTCGGTCACAAATCAATAATTTTCTTCTTGTGAATTAATCCTCATAACCCTGAGCGGTGTCAGAGATGGCACAAAGTCATACAAATAAACTCGTCAGTCATTGCATGGATAACTAAATTTTAAATTTATTATTTAGGAAATTATTGATAAGGAGAAAAAGGAATTCAAAATGTTATTTGCATACCAAAATTCCTACATTATTTTTACATCGGTTAATTGTGTGCAAGTTTGTAATTAAATAAATATATCGAGTGGTTAAATGAATTGGTAATTAATTACCAATAAGCTGTGATCGATTACTAATCCGTTTAACCCATTGATACATGTATTTAATTATAAATTTGTACATATAAGTAAATTGTGACATATCAAGTAAGAGGTGTATTTATTATGAAAAGTGAGATGAATAAATTTTGACCAATAGATCTCATATGAATGGTCAATATTAGAATATAAAGGCATGTAGCTTTTTTAAATGGTTATATGACATTTAAATAAAATTTAATTATAACCATTCATGTTGTTAGATCTAAGGTTAAGATTCATTCCTCTCATAGTTCATAATAAGATAGTGCTCTCACAGTCTCACTTGATATGCCCTTACATATATATACAATGGGAGGATGTTGGCAGTCTCATATATATATATATATATATATATATATGGAACATATCAATTGAGAGGAGTGGTTTATTGTGAGAATAACAAAAGTGAATCTTGACTATTAGATCTTGCATGAATGATCAATATTAAAACTTAAAGTCATGTGACTTTTTTAAGTAGTCATGTAACTTTTAAATAAGATATATTCTTAACCATCTATATATGGTTTAATGATTGAAATTTACTCATTTCACAATAAAAAATGTTCTCATTTGATACATTCCATATATATACGTATATATATAGGGAATACTAACATCCTCTCACTATTTTTTATATTGGTGGATGTTAGCAAACTTCACCTTCTCATTAGCTAGTATAACACTCGTGTAATACATGAAAAATTTTAAAAAGAGAAAATAATGTTACTTAAAAATAATATGTTTTTTAAAAATCATAATATAATATTCTAAAAAATAAAAATGTCACTTATAATAATTTTAAAAGAGATATTCAATAAATTATTACCTTTTTTAACTTTACATAATTTAAAATTGCCTATTCATTACCTATTTTGAGCTTATTTTTAATATTTTTCATTATTTTTAATATTATTTTAGTATTTTCTTTTATTCAAGAAAATTTAGTTAAGAGATAATTGAAATATTAAATTTAATTCATAAAAAATATCAAAAAATACTTTAAGTATTGATGCTTTAATTTCTTAGTGATACAATTTTTTTAATTTATATGTTAAGATATTAGATCAGTTTATTTTCTTTCGAACAGTTTAGATCTTTTGTATTTTAAAAGATTGGAGCTATTAACACTCTTATTTATCTATTCACATTCTCTTTAAAAATCTTTTAATTTTTATTTTTTAGTTAACCTTAAGAAGTAGTTCTTTTAAAAAGTCAAGCTTTTTTTTTTATTCTCCTATAATTTATTCAAACTCTCTATTAATTTAATTTATTGTACTACATATTATATTTTCTTTCTTTTTAAAATAAGATAGGATAATATTTATTTAAATATAAATTATATAATAATATATTTTAATTATTATTATATTTATTGGAATTTTTTAAGTTGACACATTAAATTTTTTTTATTTTTATAATAAAATATGATTTAAAGTATGTACCCGAAAAAATATCATTTAAAGCATTTAGAATGCCATCAAGTAAATAAATTTTTAAAATTACTTTAAGAACCAATTTTTTTAAAAATTATTTATTAGAAATTTTGGTGGTTATAAAATATAGATGTTGGAGATTATTTTTAAATTATAATAAAGATTATATTTGTTTTTCTTTTACAATTAAAAGGTTTAACAGATGAATTTTCTTTCATTGAGAATATAAAACCATGACTTATCAACTATTATAAAACAATAAATATATTACGAAATCTAATATCAACATTACCATTAGTTATCATATAATCATTATTTATTGGAGTCAAATGTTAATTTTATTTTTCATATGGCATAATTAAATTCTAAATGACAAAGTCAAACTATTGTTCTCCTTTTAAATATTATAATAATAGATGTCCAACTTTTTTATTTTTAAAAACAAATAATTGAAGAAGATTGAAGACACTTTATTAATATTTCTCTTTTTTTTTAATGATTAAACCTCTTCTGTTTTATTTTTTTTCAACTTTCTGTTTTTTATTTTTTTTCAACTCATTCTTTCTCTCCCTTAATGAAAGGTAAAAAAATATTATTTTTATTTCTTAACATGTGCCTTAAGAATACACATTAATAAAACCTATTATATATATATATATATATATATAGACACAATATTATGGACCGCTAATGCTACTCAAAATTCCACTACTAAAACATATAAAATGAGTTAAGGGAGGTCTCAACTATTTGGTATATCTTTATTCTTTTTATTGCTTAAAAACAAAATTGCTAGACATCTAGATATTTTAGTAAATGCTGGACTCCTACACATACATATATGAATCAATGAATTTTTTTTCTTCTGACGTGCAGCTTAATGGCAAAAAATAAGGAGGCTTGACCAAATTGTATACCACAAAATGATGAACTTTGCAACATTGATCTACACTTCAGACAAAAAAAAAAAATCTTGGCTGTATGACCTAGCCATATTTGATACACTAACCAATCCATTCCCTATTCAAACCTTGTCCTCACCATCATATCCAGCTCCTAATGTTCGTTCCACTTTACAAAATGAACTTCTTCAATTTTAATGGAAGAGTGTCATTCGTTACATGTGAACTTAGAACAAGCTCCACCACCCCATTTCAAATTCCAGCACCTACTATAATGATTTGCACAAAGCACTAACTACGTTATAGCTACCTCTAATCATGGACGCGTGGCCGCTTGTTTAGGCCAAAGCTATGAAGCTGTGTGTTAGTTTATTCCGTTAGATGCACAAACCTAGAGTACTCCCTCACGTTTCCTACTGGTAATGAAAGAAATAGGAGTCTAAAACTTCCAGAAAAACCCAGGCTTGCCTTTGTTCTCAGGCCTCACCAGGCATTAATGGAAGAAAGAACAAAACCAAACCAGAACAAACTTCTGGAATACGAGAGATAAACTGGGTGAAAGTTGTGTCTTACCTCTCCACAATCACACTAGGGAACCGAGGAGACCAATCTACCAATCTAACTTTTCTCTTCTTTTTTTCTTTGCTCTCACGATTTTCTTAGGAGAAAATCACTAGATTTTCTAAACTGATGGATATCTCTAACCCTCCAAAGGTCTCTCCTCCTCTCAGCCACCCAAATTCTTTGTTTTCTTTTTTTGTTCTTTTTGTCCCCGCCCATCCCCTTTCGGCTCCAACGTGATTTATGGGTATATGAGATTGTATGTGTATATGATTAGATTAGAATTTGCAAACTTAATTTTAATTAAAAGTGAGTTTGAGTGAAGTAATTTATGTTTAGAGAAAAAATATGTTCAACTCAAAAGTATAAAATAGTTACTTCAGACTAAATGTACTTTTGAGAATAGAATCACATTTGAGAAATGATGTAAATGACAAAATAAATAAGATAAAAAATAAATAAAAGTACAGTCAAACATCTAACCTATTTGGATGGGGCAAACGCCCACTCAATTAGTCAAGGAGAAATTCTTAATCCATTCAAAATGTTAACAACTGTAAAATTTGATGGGCAATTTATAAATATATACTACTTTTTAAAAGTTATAACACATGTTAATTATTAAATATAGTGTCTAAGGTAGATAATGTTTACTTAAAAAATTTTCTTATATTATATTTAGATGGGGTTAGGGAGGAATAGTGAGGGAAGTGAGGGTTTTATCATAAATTTTTTCTTTATTTAAAAATTTTATAAGAGAATGTGAAGGAAATAAGAATTTTTAAGTAATCATTCAAAACCCTCTTTAACTCATTTTCATAAACTTTTATGATTATTTTAAAATTTCTTATTTAAAAATTTTAAAACATTCAAATAAAAAAATTATTAATTAATATTTCATTTTCTTACCTTTCACTTCTTTTTAATATTTTTAAAAATATTTTTCCTTTTCATCTCCTCCAAACTTCACTTAGTCAACCCAATAGCATGTGTCTCTTTCCAAATCCTTTCTTAGCTCGACTTCTTGTTCCTCGTTTTTCTCCCTTTGCTGGCGCTCTGCTCCTTTCCTTATTCCTTTTAGTTTTATTGATTCAATTTGGTGCCGGGACACAGTCAAGGGACTGGGATGTAGAAGAGCAATATTCTGTGTGTATATAGTCTACTTCAATTTTCCCCTTTTTGCTTAATTCTTCATCCCTCGGTTCCTCTGCTTTACTGTCTATTTCCTTTCGTTGCTCTTGTCATCTTGAGCCTTGGGTCTTGGATGGAAGATATATATGCAAATTACAGTATCTTCAAGGCTTTCCTTTCCTTTGCTTGATTCAGGCCTTTCCATTTCCTGCCCTTGTAATTTTTGTCTTCAATATTCTCTATTTTACCTCTCTTTTTTCGGTACAGTCCTAATCTTTGCCTCAATTCTGGCTCTCTTTTTTCTTCCCAATGGGCTCTGAAGTCAAACACTCTCCTGCATCTCTTCTGTTTTTTGTTTGGTTTCAATTCTGATCATGTTTTGTTTTTACTATCATTAATATTCGTAACTTGACCGAATTAAATGCTTGCTTCAGCTTTTTCTTGCATTTTGTCTTTTTTGTCAATATATGTCATTATTTAATTTTTTTACTTCTTTTTGTTTTTATGATATTATTAAAAATAAAATAGTCATGGACAAAATTAGAGACTCACATGCAATTGGATAAAATACGGTGATCATGAACTTTCCATCAACAAATTGTATTCAAAGATAACAAGCCATTTCAATCAGTTTTGAACAAGTCTTTTGCCAAAAAAAAAAAAAGTTTCTGGCTTGGTTTGATGCAATGCAAACAAGCAGTATCCTGATGCTAAAACTATCAGATACGCATAATTTCTGGAAATGTTTGTGTATAAAAATGATGGCTTAAATATGTTTTTAGTCCCGATAAGATTGAGTTTTTTTGGTTTTAGTCCTTACTATTTCAAAATTTTTATAATAATCCTCATAAATTTTATTTCTTTTCAAAATTATTCTTCCGTCACACTTTCGTCCAAATTGTTACGTTATCTTTTTACGTGGATACTATTTTGTCATAGTAGACACATTGAATCTAAGATGGAGAACGACATACCAAGTTATGTAGAGTTAACCCAAGTAACTCTTAAATTAGCGCCAAAAACTCCGTACAACTACGCTTCTATCTTATGAAACCATGACCCAAAACCCCAACCCCATAGCCATTCTTGAATCAGCACCAAAAAACTCCAACTTTTCCGTGAAGTAACACAGAAAGCACTTCACTCACAATCCTCACCTCCGCACACTCACTGTTCTCAACCACACCCATTCTTACCACAGCTCTCACTCGTACATCACTCTCCCTGACTCCTTACACAGCACCTTCAACGTCACCTGGTACACAGTCACACAGACCTCACCTCTGCTACTCCAAGCTCAACATAGCACCCATTCACTCAACCTTTAACCCACAACAGTGCGCATTCATACACGGTCTGGTTGATTCATGCACAAAGGGAGCGAAATCTCTAAGGTAGAAAAAAAAAAGAAGAGAAAAGAGAAACCAAGAGTGAAAGATAGCACGAAAGTGAAGGGGGAGCAAGAGAGAAAGGAAAAAACAGAGGGCGGTTGAGAGAGGGGCTATGAACGCCCACTCAAAGGAACAACAACCACTGGTTTTGGTTGAAGTAGAGAAGGAGAGAAAGGATTCTAGAGTGGGAAAAACAGAGCATGAGACTAAAAAGAGAAGGAGGCTGAGAGAAACGAAGCTCAAAACAATGTAAAACACTCCCTATTTTAACTCCCAAAACAGAACACATACCTCCTCAGCACAGCATTAAGATCCAACCTCACAGCAAATTCGTTCCTTGCGACTCCAAATGACCATTCCATGGCAAGAAACAAAATAACCCCTTGCTTTTCTTGACGACACCCAGCCCCTTTGAGGTCCACAATTCTACATAAGTGGACATGCTCTCCCATAGAAGAATTGCAGAGATGAGTTTGGGTTATGAAAGTTAGGGTTTTTAAATAATGAAATTTGGGAATTTCATGAATATAAAAGTAATTGATGCTGACCCTAACTACACCGTGAGAAAATCCTATCCACGTAGGAAGATAACATTGTACTTTGAATGGAAGTGTAACAGAACGACTACTTTGGAAGGAAATAGAATTTATGACTATTATTATCAAAATTTTAAAATAATAAAAACGAAAAGCCAAAACACTCAATTTTATTGAGACTAAAAACATATTTAAGCCAAAAATGATTTGAACAAATGAAAGCCAAGAAAGGAAGGTTCCTAGATTGGCAGAATAATGCATATTATGCCTCCTGGAAATGCGATGATTATTATCTGAGATCATTGTGTTTTCTTCTTTTTAAGAATGCATGCTATGCATTAGAGTCGTTGGATGATGACAAGGAATAAATTAATGTAATCAATCAAGTCTATGAGCTAATAGAGATTACATCATAAGGTTATTTGTTGTTGTTTGAGCAGCCCATTATATTCTAACCTAAAACTAATTGATAATAAGTAAAATTACCTAATAAATACATCTCAAAAATTGACATAAACGATGTGAGACTTTAACAGTTAAAAAAGTTATCAGACAAAAATTGAAGAGGACATATATTCAGTATAGAATGAGAAAGCGACACAATAATCCATGTATGTTTTATATATGAAATTTCCATCAACGAAACTGCATTTGAAAATTAACATCATTTTAGATGTCAAGTTAAATATTAGTAAAGATTAATTGTTTTCGTATTATATATTCAAAGTCAATTTTTCTTTGATTTTTTAGTTGGATATATTTTATTTTTATTTATTACAAATCTCTCTATTTCATAATCAGAATTTTTTTAAACCTATTAGCAGGTAATTTTAATACTTTGCTAGTCTTAATTTTATGTGATGATAGTTTAAAAAATTATGCTCTGTTTGAATTATAGAAAATCTTCCAAAGCAATGGAAAGTCTTAAAAATTTGGCGTCAATGCCAATTCCTTTTGGGTCTAGTTCACTAGAAAAAAGCAACAGATTAATTCTTGATGAGTTGGCTTATAATAGATTTAAGCTAGAGTAAGCACTAAAAGTTTATCTATCTTCTATAACCCATGAACAGAAGCAAGTTTATAATTCAATCATGCAAGCTATTTCAAATGACAGAGAGGAAAGTTTTTTCTTTGTGGTCATGGTGGAACAAGAAAGACATTTATTTGAAAACCTTTGTCAGCAACAATTCGTTTAAAAGGATAAATTCTTATTAATATTACATCCATTAAACATCAATGAGAATTCAACGGTTTTAGGCAAATTTTGGCTTTCATTCCAAAAGCCTCTAGGCAAGACATTATTCATGCTACTATTAATTCTTCTTTCCTATGGTCTTTTTGCAAGGTTTTGGATTTAACAAAAAAAAATGAGACTTCAATCTGGTCGTCTTCCTATAATTTTCAAGAGATGAAGGATTTCTCATATTGGATATTAAAGATAAGAAATGGTGAGGTTGGAGAAGCAAATGAGGGTGAAGGTATATGGTTGAAATTATTGATGATGTGCTTATTCAAAATTCAAAAGATTGATTTGTTGATCTTATGGATTTTGCTTGAGAATATATCAAATCCAAAATTCTTCCAAAAAAGAGCAATTCTTGCTTCAACAAATGATTGTTTTGAATTTAAAAAAACCTTTTGGATGTCATTAATTCCTTGAGAAGACTGGCCGGTACCGGACCGGTCAGACCGGCCGGTCCGGTCCAGCCCCGCTCCTGTGATCGGTTCAGCTTCACAATTTTAACAAAAGTACTTTTAGAAGAATCGAATACGGGTGACAGAGAAATAAAGCCACCAGCTTTTACCACTAAACCAACTGCACTCTCATTATATAATGGGTCTTATTATATATTTAATATAAAGTAAGTACATAGTTACAACTTCTAATAAAAGATCCTTAGTTCGAATTAGGGATAAAAAGCCAGATGAAATAAATATTATCACTATTAATATTTATAACATATGAATTGTAAATTGTGAATTATGTTTATTTTGGTTAATTTGTATGCTATATTACTATGTGAATTAATATTGTGTTGCTTACATGAATGTAATATTTTTTTATTTTATGAAAATATTTTTTTTTATGTTTCAAATAATTTTATTATTGATTTATATTATATTTTTATAATTTTTATTTATTTTATTAATATATAAATAATTATATATATATATAAATATATTTATATTTTATATATAAATATAAATATATATTTAATTATATTCTGATTCGACCATGATTCGATTACAGTTGAACCATTAAATCTTAAATAAATACCTCGACCAGTTTAATAATCGATTCGATTATCATAACTTGTCAAAAACATATCATAATTTCTAGGCCTATAGGCTCTTCTTCGCTACGTTGAGCATACAGCACCTATGAAAGGTACTAATCAATTTACAATTTGCTGAAATGGTTATAGAGCACGTTTATCTAAGATGTGAACAGCATAGAACACCTATAACGAAATTGAATTCGTTATTAAATTATACTTTTGTGAGATTTTAAATTCTTTATTGGCTTTGTCCTCGATAATTGTTATATACATAACCTCTTCTTTTATTTAATTTCAATGCATCTGTTCTCGTGTTCTCTGCATATGCATGTATGTATATAATAAGAGAACCCACTCATGAATGAATTTTACATATATCTCTCCATATTTTTAGCAAAATTAATTATATACACATTTGTTTCTTCTTTAAGATTCTATATACACATACTTTTTTTCATACTTGTATGGATCGGACTGGACCTGTTAGTTCAACCAGAAAAACTTATGAACTGACCACTAAACTAGTCCAATTGAGACTTTCGACCATTTTTTACATCGACCTGCTTTGACCCGTTCGACCCATCTGATTCAATTGTCTTGATCCGCTCGACCCATCTGATTCAATTGTCTTGACTCACTCGACCCGCTCGTTTGACCTGGTCTTAATATATATTTCATTATAAAGTTTTTAAATATTTTTTAACATTTTTTTCTTGCATTTTATGCTGATAAAAGAAGTAAAGAATTGGTGAATTTGAATAGGATTATTGAATTTATATTGTTCTTTAAAAATATTTATAAAATAATTTAATTATACTATTTGTTAGTTAAAAACATGTTTTTCTATTATATTGAATTATAATGTTTAATAATATATGCTTTAAATATTATAATTAAATTGTGTTATATTAAAAATATAAAGTACTTTTTTATATAGTAAGTTCTTTTAATTTATTTTTTCTTTATCCTAGTTTTCCTGTTCGACCGCGGACTGCTGACCTGATAACTTAGTACTCTAACCGGGTTGACCTCCTGCCCATGTTATACAACTATGCTTCTCTCTTTTTAAAAAAAATTTCATGAAGACTTCTCTTGACTCAAGAATTTAATATATGCACATGGTTCTCCTTTTAGATTTTATGTAGACTTCTCTCCATAGAATTTTAGTATAGATGCTTAAATATAAAAATTTTAGCATATTATATACACATTTGTTTCTTCTTTTAGATTCTATATGCACTGACTCTTGTCTCCTTTTTTAAAAAAATGTCATGTGGGCTTCTCTTAACTCAAGAATTTAATATATGCACATTGTTCTCCTTTTAGATTTTATGTAGACATCCCTCAATAGAATTTTAGTATAGTATGCTTCAAAAATATAAAAATTTTAGTAAATATATACACATTTGTTTCTTCTTTTAGATTCTATATACACAGACTTCTCTCTTTTCTGGAAATTTTTCATGTGGACGTAACTCAAGAATTTAATATATGCACATTGTTCTCCTTTTATATTTTATGTAGACTTCTCTCAATATAATTTTAGCAGAGTATGCTTAAAAAGTATAAAAATTAATTTTAGTAAATTATATAAACATTTGTTTCTTCTCTTAAGATTATATGTACACAAACTTCTCTCTTTTTTGGAAATATTTCATGTGGACTTAACTCAAGAATTTTAATATGTTCACATTTTTCTCCTTTTATATTTTATGTAGACTTCTCTCAATATAATTTTAGCAGAGTATGCTTAAAAAGTATAAAAATTAATTTTAGTAAATTATATAAACATTTGTTTCTTCTCTTAGATTATATATACACAAACTTCTCTCTTTTTTGGAAATATTTCATGTGGACTTAACTCAAGAATTTAATATGTTCACATTTTTCTCCTTTTATATTTTATGTTAGACTTCTCACAACATAATTTTAGCAGAGTATGCTTCAAAAATATAAATCTTTTAGTATATAAACTATTACTGTTGGCTTTTAGTATGTAAACTATTACTGTTGCTCATTCTTTTTTTTTTTAATCACAATGATTGGACGAAGGTTTAAATTTATAACTTTATGCAAATTATTCAAACCTCTTCACTACTTACTCACTCCTAATTGTTTTGTTCTTACATTTTTTTGACTTGCCTATTTTAATCAAATTATTATTATAGATCTTATAAAAATATATTATTGTTAGGCATGATGCTAATATTCTGACATAATTTGGTGTGCTCGTTAGTACATTTATTTGAGATCATGAACATACAAAGAGTTCGTGGCATGGGGATTGTTAACATTCTTGTATTGTATTTTACATTAGTAGATGTTAGCAAGTTTTACCTTTTTATTTGGATAATATTATCTTACTTTTTTTTTAATAAATCAGGAGTATTTAAGACATTTTATTAATATACTAATTTTTTTTTTCTAAATTATTATCTCTCTCCTTTTTTTTTCAACTTATTAAAAAAGAGAGAGTGAGTAATAAAAAAAAGTTGAAAAAAAAGAGAAGATATAATGATTATGAAAAAAGAAGAAAAAAGAGATTAATAACATGTCTAAAAATTCTCTTGATTTTTTTTACTTTTGACCATTTATGTTAAATATAATACTCTCTCCATTTACTTTTATTTATCGTGAAAGAGAATATTTTTGTCCAACAATATTTGTCATTTGAGAATATTAAAGAAATATTAATTAATTTTTTCTAAATTTACCCTTAATGAAGAGAGAAAATTAAAGAAATAAATAAAATTAAAAAAGAGAAAAAATATTAATAAAATAAAAAAAGATAATTTAATTATATTAAATTATATTTTTTTATAATTGAGACTATTTATTAACTTTCTTAATTTTTATACATAACAAATAAAAATAAATAGATAAAATAATTAAAATTTACTCTTGTCACACTTCACAATAAATACTCTGACTTGATATGTCCCGTATGTATAAGCATGTGTATATCCCTCGTTCCGCAAACTAATTAATCAGCAATTACGTGTTATTGCAAATTCAAATGCATATATGAATATGAATATGCATATGATGCACGCCCCTTCTATAACTGCCATTCAATGGCTCGCCAATTTAATGTCACATTTATGTACTCTTCCACTGAAAATCGTAACCTCTTCTTAATTGCTAATTACTAATTTGCACCTCTTCCCCAAGTTCAAAAACAAAGTGCATATGTGAACGTGAATAAGAATATGAATATGAATATGATGCAGCCGCCTTCTATAATTTCATTTCAATGTCACAATTAAACACACTTCCACTGAAAATCGTAACCTCTTCTTAATTAACTTGCACCTCTTCCCCAACTTCAAAATCTTCATCTCTCACTACCCTTTACCTCCAAATACAACTAATATCTATAAACGTTCTTCGTCTTCACCCACACTCCAACCCATTCTCTCCCTCATATGGACTACTCCATCGATTTTGACTTGCCATGGACTCCGAGTCCTCATGGTCTCAACTGCTTTTACTCTGTTCAACAAACAGAAAGAGACAAGTAAGGAGGGTGAATAGTTTCATCTTGAGCTTTAATGTTATTGCTTCTATTTTTATTTTATTTATTTTTGGTTCACTTCAAGTTATTTGGAGCATAACCCACCAAACTTTCTTGTTTTTCCTTCATTATTCTTCTTCACTCTTACTAAAATTTTCTATTCCTTCACTCCTATGATGTTTTCTGAATGACCGAGAGAGTTTTCCAAGAATGATTTCTTGGACATTCTCTCGCTGCTTTGATTAGAGGTTGAGAGGGACTTTTTTTTTTTTTTTTCTTGTCTTGTTCATATACTGTTTTCCATTTTTTTTTTAATTATAACTATGCACAGAATAATGGAGATTTCATCCATTGATGGTTTCTTTGAGTTTGATTGGGCACCCCAGATGCCGTACCAAAGCAAGCAACTTTGCTGCAGTGAATTCCCAGATCTTGAAATTTTCAACCGCGACTTCGAACTCCCACCACTTGATGAACATTTTGTGGTCGACAAAAAGCCTCTGAACATTGTTGCCCCCACCACGGGGCATTGCACTCGTGAGAGCTTTACGAGTGGCTTTGGAGAACCTTCGATGATGATTGCAGGTGGGTTTGGAACTTTGGTAAAGAAAGAGGAGGAGGAGGAGGAGAATCCAGAGAGGCCTAGAAATGGCAGGAACCATCGCTCTTTTAGGCTGAAATTTGAGGAAATAAAGAAGCATTTTGATGTTCCCATCACAGAAGCAGCGAGACAAATGAATGTGGGGTTGACCCTTTTGAAGAGAAGGTGCAGGGAGCTCAACATCATGAGGTGGCCTCACAGAAAAATCAAGAGCTTGAATTCACTCATCGACAATGTCAAGGTACCTAGGTAGATTGGCTGGTTTTAGATTGTGGCAGCATTATTGCTATTAGGGAGCTTTAATCTTATTTTTTCGCAATTATTCATACCGTAACCACATTAGTAATCACAACTTAAAATAATGCATTAGATTATATGCCCCACAAGTTTTAAGAGTCTGAAAACAACACTCCTATGGATTACACAATTTCCTGTGTGCCTTTGGGTGAAAAAAAAAAAGACAAGCCCTGTTAATACCCTGTTTCGATTTGGAGCAAGTAGAATGTAAGCAGTAATTATTAATGAAAAAAATAAAGAATAAATTATAACAGATTATTTATGTACTTTTATTTTATTAAAATCTAAACCGTTAATTCTTTTAGTGATTATAAATGCTGCATTTTATTTAATCCTTGTTTATAATCTAGTGCTCATTGGTTCAAAGTGTTTGTTCGGACGCAGGAATTGGGTTTGGCAAACGAGGTTGCCATGTTGGAGCAGAACAAAAGGTTGGTGGAGAAGCTACCTCATATGGAACTGAATGAGAAAACCAAGAAGCTGAGGCAGGCTTGTTTTAAAGCCAATTACAAGAGGAGAAGATCATTGGCCCTTCAAGCTTGACCTTCATATTATGCCCTTTGAAGTTTGCAGCTGATGACAGGAAAAGAAATCAATATAAGAACAACACAAAAGAGTATAGGGATTAGGGAGGGGACACAATAGTAGATATTTTTGGTATTATTCTATAGATTAGAAAACTAGTAGACTACTAGTACTATAGCAATAGCACATTTTTTTCTGTTTAGATTTGCAGCCGTAGTGTGGAGGCTTCAGCTTCTCATATATTCTCTGTCAATTATTGAATGTGTAGTTTTTCGATTAGCTTTTAGGGCAAAGTTACTTTTGGAATCTTGGAAAAGATTTTTTAAGTATTTTGATTTTGTTGACTAGCCAATGAGTATGATGTGTTTTATTTTTATTGACAAAAGAAGTGAATGGAACCACTCAGGCATATTCCTTAAAAAATAAAATATTATACGAGATTATTTTAATCTTTAAAAAATTATCAATATTTTGAAAAAAATTACACATTTTAAAATAAATTTACCTAAAAAGTTCATTTTATTTTACGCACGGTATGTCATTTCTTAAATAGCACACCAAAATGTACCCTGGAAGTGAAATGCAAATATTTTAGGTACTTCCTTTATAAACCAATACAAGTATTTCTAATCAAATTAGACCATAAATCTCAAGTCCATTTGTGAATATAACAAAGTGAAAATAATAACTTTAAGGAATCAAAATGAAACTATATATGGAGTCAATTAAAAAAAAAAACTCCGAACAACTAAAATAAGAGTAATTACATATGTGAGATATCAAAATAAAAAAATAATTTTTCAGACTAAAATGAAAAGGAATAAATGTGTGAGAGGTCAAAACACGGTTTTTAATCTAAATTTTATTGAAGTCACTTTCTTTGAAGGTTCGTTTCTGTTCTATCGAAAGCTTTGCTCGAAACAAAAGAATTATTCAATGTGTAACATTCCGAGGTTAGATGGGGTTGTGGAGTATATACGCAGCTAGCATCAAACAATGTAACCCTTTATTGGGAATTTGATCAAAATCACAAATACTAATTGAAGCAACAAGTGATAATAGAGAAAAGAAACATAAAATAAAGATGAAAGGAGCGACTCTCGAGAGTCCAAGATCATTTAAAAAGGAGTTTCGCTACATCTCTTAAGACAAATTTTTAGATAGGTACTATCTATTAACATATGTAAAATTTGATGAGGCTTGTTAACTCTTTAAAGAGTTGACAACACATGTTAACACGTTTTGTAATGCAAAATCACAACTTGAATATTCATTGATCTAGAACTGGTTTATATACAATCAAGTAACTACAGCTAAACTACCATAGACTATCAATACATGATTCTAATCATATAACAGAAACAACTGACTACATGACGGTTTACACACGAGAGCTATTAGAACTAAGTTACTAAGCTACTTAAGCTATCAGTCAAACTATCTGAATAATTGATATTCTGTATTACCCCCCGCAAGCTGTGGAGTGTAAATGTTTAATAGTCCCAGCTTGGAATGGATATGTAGAAAAGGTGAAGGAGCTAATGGCTTGGTGAAAATATCCGCAAGCTGGTTTGCTGAAGAAACTGGAAGTAAATGCATCAAGCCTGCTTGTAACTTCTCTCTGACCAAGTGACAATCGAGTTCTATATGCTTGGTTCGTTCATGGAATATTGGGCTTGCAGCAATGTGTCTAGCTGACTGATTGTCACAATATAAAAGAGCTGGTTCTGTAAATGGAATTTGGAGATCATTTAGCAAATACTGGAGCCACTGGATTTCACAAACTGTAGTTGCCATTGCACGGTATTCAGCTTCTGAGGATGATCTTGAAACAGTACTCTGCTTCTTTGACTTCCAAGACACAAGTGAGTTGCCCAAATAAATGCAAAAACCCATTACAGAACGTCTGGTTGTTGGACTTCCAGCCCAGTCTGAATCTGTAAAAGCCTTTAATCGCAAATCTGGCGTTGAAGGAAGAAAAATTCCTTGACCAGGAGATCCTTTGATGTATCTCAAAATTCTGGTTGCTGCTCTCTAATGAGAAATCATTGGCTTTGATAAATGTTGACTGAGCTACTGCACAGAGGAAGTGGTGTCCGGTCTTGTTGTCAAGTACGACAATCTCCCTATGAGACTTCTGTAACCAGGAACATCATCATAAGGTTCAGCTTCATTCTGCAGATTCAACTTGCTGTCCATTGGTGTTTTTACTGGCTTGGATTCCAGTAAACCATTATCAGATAACAATTCAAGAGCATATTTTCTTTGTGAGATGACAATGCCTTTGTCTGACCTTGCATTCTCAGGTTCCAAGAAGTATTTTAAGTCTCAAAGGTCCTTAATTTTGAAAGAATCATCAAGTAGCTGTTTGATAGTGTCAATTTCTGAGATATCATTCCCTGCCAAAATTATATCATCTACATAGATGAGCAAGGCTGTAAAGGAGTTTGCTTTGCTTTTAACAAACAAAGTGTAATCAGCCTTGAACTGTTGACAACCAGAACTTATAAGGGCATTGCTAAACTTAGAGAACCACTGTCTGCTAGCTTGCTTGAGTCCATATAAAGATTTAGTAAGCTTGCATACTTGATTTGGTTTTGGTGGCTTTACTCCTTGAGGAACAATCATATAAACATCTTCATCTAGATCACCATGTAAAAATGCATTGTTTACATCTAATTGTTTGATGTGCCAATGCTTAGCTGAGGCAATTGAAAGGAGCATTTGAATAGTTATCATTTTCGCCACCGGAGAAAATGTATCAAAGTAGTCTGAGCCTTCTGTTTGAGTATACCCTTTAGCAACTAGCCTTGCTTTGTATCTTTCTATTGTCCTATCAGATTTATGCTTAACCTTATAGACCCATTTGCAGCCAATGGGTTTTTTTTTTTTCTCTGTGGGAGATCGGTGAAAACCCAAGTTTTGTTCAACTCTAGATTAGCAATCTCCTTATTCATAGCTTATTGCAACAGTCAGACTTTTAGCTTGTGAGTATGATTTAGGTTCAGTAGGTTCAGAAGAAATGGACATAACAAAATGTTTATGAAGTGGTGACAGATTATTGTATGAGAAAACAGAATGGAGTGGATATGGAGTGTTACCTGCAAGCTGATGATGATTTGGTTCTGAAGTTGATGATGCCAGACTGCATTGATAATGCCTTAAGTAACTTGGAGGTTTTCTAACTCTGCTGGAATGTCTTATGGGCTGTGCTACAGGAACTGGTATCAAATCTGTGTTGAAGGACATTTTTCTGCAGCTGGTGAATGTGGTTGTGACAGATCTGTGGCGTTGTTCTGAGGTGTTGCAGTAGGCATATTTGATGTGTTTGACAAGAAAACGTCATCATCTAGTAAAGAATCATATGAAGGTAGTGGTATGCAGGGTTTTGAGGTATTTTTGTCACTACTCGAATTTTGATGAAATGGAAAAATGGATTCATAGAATATAACATGCCTTGATAAAAATATTTCCCTGCTAACTAAATCAAGTAGTACAAAACCTTTTGTGCCATGTCTATAGCCAAGGAAAACACATTTTCTTGCTCCATAATCAAATTTCAGCCTGTGTGCAGACATGGTAGATGCAAAACATAAAGAACCAAAGACCTTAAGGTCATGAAAATTAGGTTGCTGATTATGTAAAACTTCATATGGGGGTTTGTTGTGCAAAAATGGTGTAGCAATTCTGTTTATAAGAAAAACTGAATATGCAATTGCATATGACCAAAAAGGCTTTGGAAGATTTGATTGAAAGAGTAATGACCCGGCAACATTCAATATATAATGGTGTTTTCTCTCCACCACTGCATTTTGCTGTGGTGTCTCTACACAAGTTCGCTGATGTATAATTCCTCTAGATTCATAGAAATTGTGCAAATTGAATTCTTGTCCATTATCACTTCTTACCTTTTTTACTTTGATATTAAACTGTGTTTCTACTAACACTATGAATGCTTGGAGATGAACTTTGGCTTCAGATTTTTGTTTTAATAAGAATATCTATGTGTACCTAGAATGATCATCGACTATGCTAAGAAAATACCCATGTCCATGAATAGCAGTGAGTGAAAATGGTCCCCAGATATCTACATGGATCAAATCAAAACAATTATCACTGACAGTAGAGCTGAGAAAAAATGGTAACTTTCGTTGCTTGGCCAGATGACATGTATTATAAACTTTGTTTTTATTACAAGAAATATAGGGTAAAATTTTATTCAATACATGAACTCTATTGTCTGAGGGGTGTCCTAGACGATAGTGCCACAAGTCAAAGTTACTAACAGAACATGACTCTGAAACTGAGTCTACAGTTAGCTTTAGCAAAGCTGGTCTGATCGGATTTGCAGAATGGAGTTGGCATTATCAGCGTGTACAGGCCATCTTCAATCTAAGCTGTACCAATCATCTTCGAGTTGCATGTATCCTGAATCAAACACTTCAGTTGTGAAATACTAGCTGACAATTCAAAGAAGATGTTAGCCTTGTAACTGAAATGAGATTGAATTTAAATTCTGGAATGAAAAGGACATCAGACAAGAACAATTTGTCTAATAAGTGCACTGAACCGAAATAATGTGCTGTTAAACAATGACCATTTGGAAATTTTATCGAAATTGGATTAATTTTCTTATATACTGTGAAATGGTCTATAGAATAGCATATGTGATCTGTTGCCGCAGTATCTATAACCCACCTAGATGAAGCTTTTATGGTAGAAACATTAAGGAAAATGCCTAAGGTTGACATTGAGTGGTTTTCCGTGTTTTGGGTGCTCAGAAGATTAGCAGAATGTGTTGTTGGCTTAGAGCTATTATCTGAATGTTGAATCAAACCAAGAATCTTTTGATACTGTTCAGAGGTAAACGAAAAACTTGTGTCTTGTTGATCTCTCGCATCAGAAAACAAGTCAGTAGATTTATCAATATCAGTCTTTTGTGATACTGCACTGTTGACAGTAGAAGTTGGGTTCTTGAACTTGAGCCCTGGTGGGAACCCATGCTTCTTGTCACAGGTCTCCACAGTATGGTTTGTCCTTCCACAGTAAGTGCAAAGCTTGGTCACATTCGAGTTCTGTCCCCTACCTCTTCCAGCTTGTCCATTTCGAGCATAACCTCTGCCATATGATGGCTTCCTAAAGCCAGGATTGCTAACCATCAAGACTTTGTTTTCTAGGTCATTGGACATCATCCATTCATTCTTCTCTCTTCTTGAATTGCCATAGAAAAGGCTTTACTAAGAGTAGGCAAAGGATCCATCAGTAATATTTGTGACTTCACATTATTGAAAGCTTCATTCAAACCTTTTGCAAATCTAATGACATAGTCATTCTTTCTATACTTCTTGATAGCAATGAAAGAAATACAGCATTTATTGCAAGGAATTGCAGAATTGCAGTCGGGAATTGGCAGCAAGTTATCTAATTCCTCCCATAACATCTTTGATGCAGTAAAGTTTTGTGATACAGATCTTTCACCTTGCTTGTGGCTAAAAATCTCTTCTTGTAGATCCGAAATTCTGATCACAACTCCTTGAGAGAACCTATCTTTGAGATCAGTCCAAGCTTCTGCAGCATTTTCAATCCAGATTATACTCTGGGCTATATCAGAAGAGACAGAACGCAGTATCCATGACATCACTTAAGTGTTACACCTATCCCATGCATCGTACACGGGGTCTTCTTCATTTGGAGCTGAAATCGAGCCATCAACAAATTTTATCTTGTTCTTGGTCCGCAGAGCCATCCTCATTGCTCGTGACCAAAAATGGTAATTGGTCTCTGTCAACGCATTTGAGACTATCATCGCTGCCGGATTTTCACTTGGATGTATATAATAAGGACTAGTAGGAACTTGCGAAAAATCAGTGGAAGGATCATAGGGAGGATTTTGCTGTGGAGGAGCAGCATCATCCATGAAGATATCATCCGCCATGAGAGGAAATGAGGAAGATTCAAGACAGCGGAAGCAGAGCTCTCAGAGAGAGAGCTTTGATGCCATAACAAGTTTTGTACTGCAAAATGACAACTTGAATATTCTTTCGATCTAGAACTGGTTTATATACAATCAAGTAACTGCAGGTGAACTACCATAGACTATCAATACATAATTCTAATCACATAAACAACTAACTGCATAACGGTTTGCACATGTGAGCTATTAGAACTATGTTACTAAGCTATTAAGCTATCAGTCGAACTATCTGAATAATTGATATTCTGTATTATATGTCAAGTGGTAAATGGAGTGTCTGAGTTGACAATGCTTACCTAAGAATTTCTCATCCTCTTGAAACTTCCTCCTAATCATTCTTTCTCTATTAAAAGATAAGGGTAAAATTAGACAAAATTAATTAATGCTTTTTGAATATTCTCAAATGACAAATATTGTTAGATAAAATTTTTTTTTTCACACAACAGATAAAAATAGACGGAGGGAGTAATACTTAATAAAATAAATATTAAATAAAAAATAAAGTATTTAATATCTTGAAAATATAAAAAAACATTTGATAATTCTTTATTAATTAATCATAGGAGAATAATTAAAATAATAAATTATGAGGATATAGGATTATTCTTTAAAAAGTTATGGGTATAAATGCCTTAAAAGTTATTGTTAAAGAAATATATAATATTCTTCATTTTAATGAATAATTACTTTAAAAAGAAAATATTAAATATTTTTGAATTTCAAAATATCAAATAATTATATTTTTCATTTGATACTATTTATTTTAATTTTTTTAACTATTGTACTTAAGGCATTTGTTACCAAATGTCAAAAGTATTATATATTTACACTCATCTTCAACTAATTATAATTATAATTCTGTATAATATTGTATTTAAGATATACAAGTCAAACTCTTTATTTTTAAATACTTTTTTGTCTATAATATTTTTTTGTTAGTTGATTAAAATTTACAAGGTAGATAAGTTATTATACAACTAAGATAGGACGCATAAATATCAATGGGAAATCAACATCAATAATCAAATCCAAAACCTTTGAGCTTTTACCCTATCAATTGAGTTAATTTTTCATTGACTTTCTTATCTATGTACTTTCCTAATTTGTTTCAATAAATTTAGACAAAAATACTTGTCACAACTCAATCTTGAGAGCCATTATTAGCGCATAAGATGGATTAGCCAACCTAGCAAGCCTAACAAAATCCAACAACCAAGATCGATCAACTACACAAACCCTACCTCAAATCTGACAGAGTTACCTCTAAAAGTCGAACATTCCACACTCACACTTGTACATCATCTTGCTCAGACCCAATTAATTTACCAAATAACCAAAGGTTTACATAAATTCTACGTCACAGATATTTACATATAGACATCTTGTAACTAGGTAAAATACAACGAAGGTTAAATCCTACCTGTAGATAATATAGAACATCTAGATTTTATTACATGAACCAAGTGTACAAAATAAACAAAATAACAAGCAGCCAAAAAAGTTGGCAACACAAACAAAGTGTTGGGCTCACCCAAAATGAGCAACTACTTCTAACAAGCGAAGGAGCCTAAACCTATCTCAACACTGGTATATGAAAAACATAAAAATAAAGGAGTGAGTCACAAGACCTAATGAGAGACAATATTAACTATAATAGGATCGGGACAAGTTCAGGCACAAATGTTTCAATCAAGAACATTCTTACAACGTTCCAAACAAAAGCAAAATAACATTTATGATCAAAGTAGTGGAACTATGTATATGCAAAATCATGTTCCTTTAATAGTTTCAGTTAAAATAATCTTTAAAATAATGACTGGTAAATAAATCAACTATAAGGTGCTAAATTTCAAAATGATCATATGTCCATTATACGAAGGGAGGTCTATAATTCAAAACTAAACATTTGCCCACTCATTCAAGACTTTACTAGAATTGAATGTGTACCAACAAGTCGAGCTAACATCACCCCTATTAACTAAGAAAACAAAATCAGCTATGTCGACCAAATACGCTGGGTTAACACAATCGCTGCTAGCTAGGGTGTCCAATCATGGTGCACCAAAACTAACCCCCGCTACCGTTAGCTATAATGTTTTGTCAAAGTTTCCTCTTATAAAACATAATGACATATATCCGAATTATGTCTCATTTCCTCATTCAGAGATATCCAAACAAAATTGATTGTCAGTATCATAGTAACTATGTCATATATCAAGACGAGATGTTCAAAGGTGTTTGTTCCAAAATTTACCAAAGTTTTTTCACCATAGAGGATAATATAAATTTCCAAGATCTTCACTAAAATAACATCAAGTTCAAACTTGTCAAAAAATTTCACTAAGTACATGTGGGAGAATTTGAAGAAAAAAATTTAAATAACAAGATAAATGAAAGTAGACTTATGAAAGAAGTTAGGAAGCTTAAAACATCTGGGATTTGGCTCCTCGTGTGGGTGTCATTTTAGAGATTTAAGTGATAATTTATAACCGTTGATAAGGAAACCAAAGAAGTAGATTTTAACAACTTCATAATTTGTTATACATGTGCATGTATCTTATAATGATCTTAACCATTAATTTCTTCATTAACGGTTATACATCATCACTTTACCCTCACTTTAGAGGAATCAAATCCAAACATTGGATAGAGCATTTCATCAACTCTCTCTAAAGGCCAAACCACTTGGCTTCAAAGGCCATGGAGCTACGAAACTAACGAAATGATCCTTCGACAAATCTATATATACAACAAACATCATAATCAAAGGGATAACCAACATTTACCAAAGATTAACGAAAAAAATAACTATTAAAAAATCCCCAACTCATAATGACACATAAATCACTCTAAGGTAACTTCTAACAAGATCATTGAGTTAAAAGATTACATAGATGAGCCACAAGATTGAAAGAATGAAGTGGGTAGCATGGGCTTTACCCAAACCACCCCCTCAAGCTCCCTAAACTATAACCCAGGCAAACAAGAAGTCAGAGGAAAGGAAGGTGCAGTGAATGATTGCAAACAAAGAAGAAAGGTGCAAAATCTAGTACGTGGCCAAGAAAGGGAATACAAAGAGAGGAGGAAGAGAAAGAAGCTAGCCAAAGGTTATAGATTTAGGGGAGGAGTAGTTGAATATGTTGTCTCAAAGAAGGCTTGTCCAACACACTAATAGAAGGCTTGCTCAACACACTACTTATTTGTTTTAAGTTAATACGCTTATTTATTTTACTTTTTATTAACTTTAGAACATAAATGTAGATAAAGAAATATCTGTCATTTGGATTTAAATAAAATATCAGAAAAATTAAAATCTTTAAGAATAGAAAGCCAAAACTTGAGTTTTAGTTCAAAATTTTCAAATATGTAACTTTTAATACTTTTCCTCTTCAAAATGCCTAGGTTAAAGGGTCTCAAAATTTTTATTAAAATTCATTTTGTGACTAACTATCATCCAAGGATCAATTACCATCAATTTTAGTTTTAAGAAAATTTATGTTTTATATAGCCCTCCATATAGGTCCAACTTTCCAGACTTAGAAAAATTTCATAATCCGCAATGGTAGATAATCACAAATTGTGCTTAATGGCTTTAACTAAATTATTGCATGGAACAAGTAGCTTATAAGGTTAATTCTAAGAGCTGAAATTCACACAATGAAAACAACACGTAACACGAAATCCTATACAAGACGACGGTATTGTATTATTATGATATCTTTAAAATACTTTTATTATGTTGATAACTAGAATTTCAAGACTATAAAAAGGATAAAACAACTTATTTACGTTTTAAACAAAATTAAATGATTATTTTTAGTGAAAATTATAAGTAACTTTTTTTATAAAAAGAAACAACATAAAATAAAAGAGAGACACATTACGATAAAGAATAAGTATTTAGTGTGTATTTAGATTAAATTTTACAAACTTAATTTTACAAAATTAATTTTAGTAAGAAATAAATTTGAATGAAATAATTTATATTTATAAAAAAATTATATTCAATGCAAAGTAAGAAATATTTACTTTTAAGCAAACAAAAAAAATTACGCTTAAAAAATAGTAATAACATTAAAATAAATAAAATAAAAAATGAACAAAATTCTGTCTTTGAATTGCCAGACTTATTTTTGATATTCTTTTCATATTTTTTACCAACCCTTATACAAATTTATACCTCCAAACAGCTATACAACAACAAAAATTGTAGTTTCATGCAGCAGCAGAAATTTTAACACCAATATGCATATTTAATACATATATATATCGGCGAAAGTTATCGCATGCCCTAATCAGATTTCTCCACGCTGCCTTTAGGAACCAGTTATGACGTTGGCTTTTTCAGTTTTCAAGAATTATAATTTTTAAAATTTACATGCCGGCTCCTTTTCTTTTGTCACATCTATTAATCACTTTTTAGTCAAATAAATAAGCGACAAGTGCTCACTCGTTCATTTTCATCTTTCTATAGTGATAGGAGTGCTGAGTAAGCAGAGCACAAAACTTCATTTTCATATTCATCTTTGGATTGTGATGCCTTCGTCCATCCATTCCGTTTGGTGATGCCTTCGTTATTCCATGGCTTTTGATCATGCCTTGGTCCTTCCATGGCTTTTGCCACTTTCATCCAAGATTTACTAAAACTTTTTCATGGAATAGATGTTTAGTTTTGATTTTGTTCATTTTTCAGATTAAATGGAGGTTTTACTAAAAAAATTTCATGAGAAAGAACCTTTATCCTTTAGGATGCCGCAACCTCACACTCCAAAAGAGTTTGAAGTAACTCGTTATTTTTATCTCCATTTTTTATTTGTATTTTTGCTCATTTAGTTCATTTACTGAAGGTTTTAATTAAACTTTTTCATGAGAAAGAATATTTATCCTCTAGAGTACCTCAACCCTACACACTGACAGAGGTATTAGCTTTGATTTGTGTTTCTATTTGATTTAGGTTTAACCCAAACCTTGTTATGAGGGAGAAGCTTTAAAGTATGACTGATTTAGTTTTTGAAAACCTCCAAACCATGGTTTTTAAGTACTAAAAGCTAAACAAAACACACTATTAATCTTGAGGGTACCTTAATCCAAATACAAAGTGAAGATTTAGCACTGATTACTGTATGTGTTTTTCTAATATCTGTATTCTTGTCCATTTTATGCATTAGAAGGAGGATTTACTCAAACTTTTCATGAGGAGAAAATTTATCCTTTAGGGTAACTCAACCACAAACCCCAAACGAACCTTTAGCTTAGATTGATCTCAATCTTTTATTTATCTGTATTCTTCTCCATTTCTTGCATTTAATTTCACTTAAACTTCTTAACCAGGAAAAAGATACAACTGGTTAGAAAAAGCTTGAACCCCACGTGCCAAAGGGTTATGAGTCGAAGGTTTTGCATTTGTAATTTTTTTAATATTAAAGTTGAATATTTGTTACTAAAAATATGATATTGTATTGTTGTTGAGCTAGCTGATATATCATTATCCTTTGTTGAGATAAGTGACAAGAAAATGAGAAAAGAAAGAAAATTTTAAAATTTTTTCAAAGAAAAACTTAATGAAATTGTTTTGAATTATTTTTTTTATAATTTTTTTTCGATATTTTCTCTTGATTCAAATAATAAAAAAATTTAAAATTTAAAATTTTTATTTTATTTCTTTCAATCCAAAACATAGGGTGATATGAAAAAATATATTGAAATAACATATCAATGACATGTTTGGAGCAAATCACATGCAATGCACAACTTGAACAACAGCAAGAAAAGCAAGGAAAGTAACTACACGTAGCTCAAGGTAGCAACAAAAAGTGACAGGCTATATTCATCAAAATTATATCAATTATTTTAATTGAAAGATGAAAATATGTGACTTTTTAAGGTAATTTTTTTTACTAGCTTCTTATAATAGTATATCATTAATGAATGAATTGACATAAGTTGATATAAGTTGACATGACTTTGCACCGGTTAAAAAAAAATGATATGACATGACTTAACATATTTTGTCATTCTGATTAAAGTTTATTTATCATATTCAATCACTTTACAACTGTACTTGTCTTCTATTTATTATTTAAAAAAATTAAATAATATAAAAAAAAATAATATTAATATGTCATTACATAACTTTTGAGAATAATATATGATATGATAATATATAATTTTTTAAAATAAAAGATGATATAATCATATATAATTTTTTATAACGATGAAAAGAAAAAAAAATAACTTTGTTAACTCAAAAGCAACTAAACAACTTATCTTATACTTATTGTCTAAACGTTTAAATCTCTCTCAAAAGAAATGATATGATATTGAAATGACATTGTCATATTAATATCTTTTTATTTTTTAAGTAAATTTAAATTATTTACCAATAAGTACAAGTCAAGTTGACTTGATAATTCTAAAAGTGAAACAACGAATTTTTTTTCTCATCATTATGAAATTGTATTTGGTTATATTATCTTTTATTCCTAAAAGTTATGTACGGTTATATCATCTTTCATTCACAAAAGTTATGCTTGGTTATATTAATATGTTTTTATTACTTTTTAGGTAGAATGGTCATATTATTTTTTACTTTCTAAAGTTGTGGATGGTTATATATATCATTTTAAAATCTTAAAAATTGTGTATGATTAAATTATTTTTTACTCTGAATCATTGTGTATGGTTATGTTATTTTTTACTCTAAAAAATTATGTATGATCAAATTATCTTTTACTCTTAAAAATTATGCATAATATAATTTTTCACTCTAAAAAATTATGTATAGTCATATCAATATCTTTTCATTTCATTTTAAAAAAATTTAAACATTCAAACCTTAAATACAATAGAAGTACTGTATATGATCATATCATTTTTTGTCCTAAAAAATTATACAATGTCATATCAATATCTCTTTTTCAAGTAGATTTAAATTTTTAACAATAGGTATAAGACAAGTTATCTTGTTAGTTCTAAAATTGAAATGATAATGTCAATTTTTTTTTCTTTTCATTATTATTGAAAGTTTTATCTGATCATATATATCTTTTACTCTAAAAAATTTTGCATAGTCATACCAATATCATATCATTTCTATTTAAAGAGATTTAAACTTGTAAACATTAAGTGCAAGAAACATCCTTTTTACCTTGAATATTGCGTAAGAAAGTCTCGAACATTAGACTCTATCAAAATCTTATTCTAGCCGTTATATTGTTGTGTCAAAAAGTTTCTGAAACCTCTATTACTTATTGGAAAGAGTGCTCTCTTTTTTCTTTCTTGACTTTAACGTTTTTTTTAAAATTAAAAACTTTTTTTTTCTTCTTTACTTTTATTTTTTAGGGTTTTTCTTTATAATTTTTAATTAAAAAAATTTTTTTTTCTCTGAAATTTACATTTTTTTCTTTTTTTTCTTATTTACTTTTTCTTGGCTAAATAGGGTAAAGGGTAGGCTGCGTTTTCTTTTTATTTCCTTTTTATTCTTATTTTTGTTTATTTTTATTTTAGATATTTTTATTTTTTTAAATAACTAGCATATTGTTATTCTTTTTTTTTTGCACTCTTTTTAATTACACATTATTCTATATTATGATATTATTTTTTTCTTATGCTTTACAGTAAACAAATGATACAAAATTGTCTTTTGAATGTCTATTTTAGAAGTTTGGTTCCATTGGTACAAGTAATCTATTTCACAAGAAGATTCATGACTTTTTTTTTCTTTTTTATTCTAATCTTTAATTTCAATCAATATTTTGATATTGCGTGTGTTGGGTTTCTTGTTTGGGAAGACGGTGTGTACAATTGTTATCTTTTGTTTAACAACAAGAAAATAGTTTCTGCAGTTATTTTTTTTTATAAACATGATACTGATTAAGTAATTTTAATGTCAAGAAATGACCAAAGACTACTATATGACGTTGCTATATTTATTAGAGTTGAATATTTGTTAATAAAAATTTGATATTTGTATTATTGTTGAGCTAATTGATATATCATTATTCTTTGATGGGATGAGTGAAAAGAAAATGACAGATGAAAAAAATTTTAAAATTTTTTGGAAGGAAAATCTAAAGAGAAAATTTTAAAATTTTTCTTTCTGTCATTTTTTTTTCTCAATGTTTTCTCTTTATCCCAATAAAAAAAATTTATATTTTAAAATTTTTATTTCATCTCTATTTTAGTTCTCCCATTCCAAACATAAGGTGATACTTAACAAAACATCAAAACAAAAAATCAATGACATGTTTGGAGCAAAATGCATGCAACGGACAACTTGAACCAAAGCAAGAAAAGGAAAAAAGTAACTGCACGTAACTGAAGGTAGCGTCAAAAAGTAATAGGCTGTAATGATAGAAATTATGTAAATTATTTTTATTGAAAGATGAGAATACGTAACTTTTCAGGTTAAATATTTTTTATTTACTTTTTATAATAATACTTTATAAATAAATGAATTGAATTGATTTGACATAAATTAATTTAATATAATTTGATTCAAATTTTAAAAATATAAAATTTAACTTAATTTGACACAACTTATTATATATTGTTTAAGTTTACTCATCATTCTCAATTTTTTTATAATGGTATCTTTCATTTATTGTTTAAAAGTTTAAACAATTGAAAAATAATAATAATGATATGATACTACATAATTTTTAAAAATAAAAGATAATTTTATTATGCACAATGTTTTAGATTAAAAGATGATACAATCTTACATAACTTTTAATAATGATAAAAAGATAAAAAATTGACTATGTTGATTCACTTTTAGAATCAACTAAACAACTTGTCTTGTGTTTATTGTTTAAAAGTTTAAATCTTCTTTTAAAAAATGACATGATATTAAAATGACATTTCATATTAATATCTTTTTACTTTTATGCAGATTAAAATTTTTTTTTCAATAAATACAAGACAAGTTGACTTGTTAGTTTTAAAAATCAGTTAACAAAGTTACTTTTTTTTATCAATATTAAAAGTTGTGCTTAGTCATATCATACTTTACTTACAAAAATTATACATGGTCATATCATTTTAAAATTTTAAAAGTTATGCATAATTAAATCATTTTTGACTCACAAAAATTATGATTGGTCATATCATCTTTCACTCAAAAGTTATACTTCGTTTTATCAATATCTTTTTATTTCTTTATAGGTAGATTAACTCTTAACAGTTGTGCATGATCATATTACTTTTTACTTTCAAAAGTGCATGGTGATATCATCTTAAAATCTCAATAGTCGTCAAATTATCTTTTACTCTCAAAAATTATGCATGATCATATCATTTTTCATTTGTAAAAATTGTGGTAAATTATATCAATATCTCTTTATTTCCTTTTAGGTAGTTTTACTCTCAAAATTTGTGCTAGTCATATTATATTTTAGTCTCAAAAGTTGGATATAATCATATATCTTAAAATCTCAAAAAGTTATACATTATCAAATTATCTTTTAATTTCAAAAGTTGTGCATGATCATACTATTTTTTGCTCTCAAAAGCTATGCATGGTCAAATTATTTTTTACTCTCAAAAGTTATGAATGGTCATATCAATATATTTTATTTCTTTTAGATGGATTTAAACTTTTAATTCTTATATACAAGAGAAGTACTTTGTATAATCATATCATTTTTTACCCTCAACAATTGTACAATGTCACATTAATATGTTTTTGTTTTTTATGTAGATTTAAACGTTTCAGTAAAAAGTACATGATAAGTTGTCTTATTAGTTCTAAAAGTGAAATGACGATGTCAATTTTTTTAATCCTTTAATTTTGTCATTATTAAAAGTTGTATCTAGGCATATTATTTTTTACTTTAAAAAATTTTGCATAGTCATACCAATATAATGTCATTTCTATTTTAAAAAATTTAAACTTTTAAACATTAAGTACAAGACAACTTTTCTTTTTATGTAATAAAACAATATTGACTTCCTTTTTACCTTGATTTTAGCGAAAAAATATCCAGCACAAAGAATACCAAAACCAACAGTAGCGTAATCCTATAAAATAAATACATTTCATTGACCAAAATGAAAATAATATCCAATCTTATCTTAAGTAATAATTAAAATCAAATTCCTCTTCATGAAGGGTATATAAATAAAATCCTTTAACTGCATGTCCATAAGATAAAACTAAAATAGTTCATGTTTATCTTATTTTTATTTTAGTTCCGTTACTTACTATTACCTTCAACTCTTCGTTACTTGGTTTTTGGTTACTTTCTTCTCAAGCCAACTTTTAAAGCCTCTATATTCAGCTTGCTTATGTCTATATTTGTCACAGAACTTGCGGTTGCCTTTGAAGAACTTCTTGTTTGGCCCAATTGCTAGCCTTGATTCTCATTCTTCTTACCCTTGCCTTTGAATCCCTTTTTGTCCTTGAATTGCTTCTTCTCTTCACCACTAGTTGAGCCTTGAGTCACAACATTTGCACTCTAATCTTTACCTCTCTTTATATTCTCTTTTTCTCGAGAAACAATAGTTATCAACTCATTAATGTTCCACTCTCTCTGGCTAGCATTATCAGTAGTCCTGAAAACATCAAGCTAAGAAGGCAGATATTCAATAACTTGCTAGATCAAAACATCTTCACCCATTGACACCTTCATGCCCTTTAATTTGTTATAATAATTTACCAGCTTTATTAAATGCTATCGTACACCACTATGGCCATCATACTTAGTTTTCATCAAAAGCTCAAGGTAGTGGGCTTTCTCAGCTTTATCAAATTTCATAAATTTCTCACCAACGGGCTTAAGGTATTCATTGGCATTCTCCACTTCAGATATGATTTCCCTAATAATTCTCTCCATATGGCACCTCATGAACATTAAACAAATCCTGTTGGATTGCTCCCACTTGAGATATTTATTCTTTTCAGCCGTAGGAGCATTATTCTTAGGTTTGGAAGGAGGAGATTTAGTTAACGCCATATCCGCACTCATAATAGCCAAGTTAAGCTTGATGGAATCAAACCAATCCTCATAATTGGTCCCATTCAAAATTTTGAATGAATTATATTGCGTAGGAATAGATACTGAGGAAAATTTATGAAAAAAATATGCAATTAATATGCATAAAACAAAATTATAAATTAACATAAATTTTCCCATAAGTCCAATTAACTGAGTTGGTAATTGGATTTGAACTTTTATGTCATTATAATCCTGCCAAAGGATCCTAAATTATAACACATAGACAAACTCACATAATTATTGCATATTATGTCCCTAAAATCTAACACCGAAGGGCATTAAAAATCCTAAGAACATAATATACGATCAATAGAAATTTCCTAATTTATTAGAGTCATATTACTAATGACACTTCGAAGGGAACGCTCATTAATAATATAATCTATAATATACAAATTACAATCGATAACATTCCTTTTGTCATGATTGGTCTTGTGAAAGCAAGTTCACAACCATACAAAAGTTAATAGTAGCATTAGAATTGCAAGAAAAAATAAAGCCTAGATTTAGGAATCCAAAATGATAGATTTATTTATTCTTTTTGTCATTATTGGTCTCGTGAAAGCGAGCTCGTAGCCATACAAAAGTCAATAATAGCCTTAGAATTACAAAAAATTAGAAAGCCCAAGTTTAAAAGTCACATAACAACATTTTACTTAATTTTACATAATGCATACATACATAAATGGCCATATAGAATCACAAAATTAAAAGTGGCCCAAAACAATTTCACAAGTGAGAGTCCAATTATATAATGCATATCAATATGTCATAAACTCCCACAACAAATCTCATAGAAAATTTCAAAGAGTACAATGTTCAAATCATTAGTCAAAATTTAGGAAAATTTTAAAAAAGAATTTCAAGAATAAAAATATTTCCAAAAAATAACCAAAATAACTAGCACAAAATATGGAAGACAACATTACAAATTTGGAGCAAAACAAGCTGGTGCATGGAGCGCACGTGCTTGCACGTGCATCTGTTGTGTGTGGGCGAGGTCCAGATGAGCGAAGCTCATCTTCCTCGCCTGTTGAGTTGGCAATCCGGGTCCTTTGACTCGGTTGCGACCCGACAAAATGCAGCGCTAGAAAACGAGTTTTACGCGTCTAAAAAATTAGAAAAAAATAGGATTTGTGATCCTTACCCACCGACTAGAAATACCACTGTGGAGATTTTCATGATTGTGTGATGATTTGGACGAATTTTTTTTTTGTAAAAGCTAGGGTTCATGAACACGCCAAAGCTGGACAGAAAGCCTCAATATCGCACTCGAAAATTCGTGAACAAAAATGTTTTGGAGATACTTATGCACCAATTAAGAACAACCCCATATGGTTTTTGGTTTTCTTTAACGATTTGACAGTAAAAAATCAGTTTTGCAAGTAAAAAAAAGCGACTCAAAGCATAGGATTGAAAACATATTCTAATCGTCCAAAAAATCACCAAAAATTGTATTTGAAGATCATTAAGAGAACCCCCAAGTCAATTTCTGGTTTCGTTTCATGATTTGTGCAAATCAAAATCACAAAGAAATTAGGGTGCAAAAGGAAAAACGCAAATAAAAAAGAAGGTTTAATATCTTAGCACCAAAGCCACGAGCAGAACAATTCATTAGGTTGATATAAACCCTTTCAATAATTGATCATTAATCCAAGCATCCAACATTTTTTTTATTGAACGAAATAGAAATTCTCAAAGTAAATTTGAGAAACCTTAATTGAACAACATAAAATAAAACAATCATATATTGAGATTAGGATGTTATGATATCAATTGATAAAATATCGTGATGACGTAAATTTTAATCTTAATCATATAACATGTATTTACAAAATAATTTAGGAATGAATTTAAGGTTACCTAACATGTTCAATAGATATGATCGTTGGATGCTTGAAGTATCCATAGTCATGGTCTTCGTGCTTGGTTTTGTCATCTCAAAATATGTAATAACTTAGAAAGATTGTATGCTTTTTTTCCTTTTTAATTTTTTTATATACGACATCAATGGGACAACCACACTATTAAAAAGGTGAGAGTATGACCTTCCTGTGCATACTAAAGTAAGTTAACCTATCCATTATAAAAAACCTACACACAAAGACTAATAATAATTCATATGCTTTAGTGATCCAATAAGCCTGAATACAAATGACCACTTAATGTGTTACAGAATTACTATTACAATTAACCAATATCAATATGGGCTTTTAATTGAAATATGATATATGCTAGTTCACTAAGATATTATTATTCTAACAGCCATATCATGTTTTACTCTAAAAATTTTTGCATAATCATATCAATATAATGTTATTTTTGTTAAAAAAATTTAAACTTTTAAACGTTAAGTACAAGATAATTTTTCTTTTCATGTAATAAAACAATATTGACTTCCTTTTTAGTTTTTACCTTGATTTTAGCAGAAAAAAGTCTCAACCATTAGATTGTATCAAACTCTTATGTTAGCTGTTATATTGTTATGTCAACAAATTTCTGAATCTTTTATTATTTTTTTAAATGGGTGCCCTCTTTTTTCTTTCTTGACGATAACATTTCTTTTTTAAAAATAAAAAATAAAAACTTAATTTTTCTTTCTTTACTTTTGTTTTCTACGCTTCGTCTTTACTTTTAAAATTTTAAAAGTTTTCTTTTTACGAAATTTGCTTTCTTTGTCTCGTTTTTTCTTTTTCCCATTTTCTTCTTATTTGCTTTTTCTTGGCTAAAGAGGGTAAAGAGCAGGTTGTATTTTCTTTTTTTTTTCCTTTTTTTTATTTTTGTTTTCTTTTTTTTAGTTTTTTTAAATTTTTTAAATAACTAGCATATTGTCATTCTTTTTTTTTCCTCACTCTTCTTAGTTACACACTATTCTATATTATGGTTTTTTTTTTCTTTTGCTTTACATAAAACAAATGATACAGAATTGTTTTTTGAAAGTCTTTTTAGAAGTTTGGTTCTATTGGTACAAGAATTCTATTTCACAATAAGATTCAAAACTATGACTTTTTTTCTTTTATAATCTTCAATTTCAATCAATATTATGATATTGCATTTGTGTGTTGGATTTCTTCCTTGTGTGCAATTGTTATCTTCTGTGTGACAAGAAGAAATTAGTTCCTTTAAGACATGTTATTCTATAAACATGATACTAATGAAGTAATTTTATTGTCAGGAAATTACCAAACACTACTTTTCAATGTAAAAGAGCAGTTATGACATTGCAGTACTTAATAGAGTTGAATATTTGTTAGTAAAAATATTATCATATTTGTATTGTTGCTGTACTGATTGATATATCATTACTCTTTGTTCATATGAGTAGAAAGAAAATGACAGAAGAAAGAAAGTTTTAAAACTTTTTGAGGAAAAAAATTAGAGGAGAAAATTTTAAATTTTTCGTTTCTATCATTTTTTTTTCTGTATAAACAAAGTTTTTGGTCTTTTTATCATTATTAAAAGTTATGTTTTATTGTATTATTTTTTATTCATAAAAATTAAATATGATAATATTATCATAAAATCTTAAAAGTTGTGCATGATTTACTCTCAAAAGTTGTGCTTGGCTATACCAATATATTTTTATTTTTCTTTAAGTAAATTAAATCTTAAAAGTGATGCATAATTATATCATATTAAAATCTTAAAAGTTACATATAGGTAAATCAAATTTTACTCTAAAAATTATGCATGATCATATTATCATTTAGTCTCAAAATTTATGTATGGTTAAATTATTTTTTATTTTTAAAAATTAAGTATAATCATATTATTTTTTATTTTAAAAAATTATGTATGATTATATTATTTTTTACTTTTAAAAGTTATATATAATCATATCAATATCTTTTTATTCTTTTTATGTAGATTTAAACTTTTAAACCTTAAATACAACAAAAGTACGGGGCATGATCAAATCATCTTTTATGCTTAAAAGTTGTACAAGTCATATCAATATCTTTTTTTAATATAAATTTAAATTTTTTAACAATAAATAAACGACAGTTGTTTTATTAATTCTAAAAGTGAAATGACAAAATCAATTTTATTATTATTAAAAATTGTATATGGTTATATCATCGTTTACTCTCAAAAAATTTGTATAGTCATACTAATACCATATCATTTCTATTTATAGAGATTTAAACTTTTAAATATTAAGTGCAAGACAATTTTTTTTGTCATAGAATAAAACAATATTAAATTCCTTTTTACCTTGATTTTGGTGAAAAAAAGTCTCAACCATTAAATTGTATCAAATTCTTAAATTAGTCGTTATATTGTTATGTCAATAAGTTTCTGAAGCCTTTATTATTTTTTAAGAAGAGTACTGTGTTTTCTCTTTTTGAAAATAATTTTTCTTTCTTTAATTTGCTTTACACGCTTCTTCCTTGCTTTTATAATTTTAAAAGTTTGCTCTTTCTCTAAAATTTGCTTTCTTTGTCTTCTTTTTTTCTTTTTTGTTTTTTTTTTCTTATTTACTTTTTTCCTGGCTAAAGGGGGGTAAAGGGCAGGCTTCGTTTTTGTTTCTATTTCCTTTATATTTTTGTTTTTATTTATATTTTTGTTTTTGTTTTTAGTTTATTTCTATTTTTTAAATAACTAGCAAATTGTCATTCTGTTTTTTTTGGCACTCTTTTTATTACACATTATCCTATATTGTGATACTATTTTTTTTTCTTTATGCTTTATATGAAACAAATTATACAAAGTTGTCCTTCGAATATCTTTTTTAGAAGTTTGGTTCTATTGGTATAAGTGTAATAACCCAATTTTTGTATAGGTAGTGGATGCCATATTTGATTGTTTTGAAGTGACCATGGACTTATAGGATTAACTTTGTGAAGCCAATTTATCTTATTCTTTAAGTTCTTTAATTTAAAGTCACCTTATGACTTGAGTCAAAGTCATTTGAATATTTTCAGTTATATTCTGTTTAGTTGGGCCTTAAAATTTTTCTAAATGTGAAATGGGTACCTTCGATTTAAAGGCAAAAAATTTAAAATATTAAGATTTTTGTAATTTTGAACTAAAACATGAGTTTTTACTTTTTTTTCTCAAGAATTTTAATTTTTTTAATATTTTATTTGAATATATATGGTGGCATTTCTTTATTTACATTACATTTTAAATTTAATAGAGAGTAAAATAAATAAAGACATTAACTTGATTAAGTTGTGGACCAATGGCTTGCTGAAGAAGCCTCCTGTTGTAACATCCTTTCTTTAAGTTATTGATAATTATTACTAATTTTAAAATTTAAGTGTAATATTATAAAATAATAATAGAAATTTAATAATTAGATAAAATTAGAATAAATTCTTTTCACATTAAATTAGATTCTTTTCATATTAAACTAGATTCTTTTTACATAATTCTAAGATTCTTTACACATTAAACTAGATACTAATTTGATTCTTTTTACATTAGTCAATTTAAGATAAAGTAACTAGTCAACATTTTTGAAGTCAAAGCTAATGATGGATTTCTAAAAATAAATTCAAAAATTACATGACTCATATTAATTAATTTAGTTTGAGTAACTAAATAAATTAAACTAAGTTATCTTGTTATTTAACTAAGTAACGATTGGTTAGCAGATTAAAGACAAAATAATAGACTTACGAGATAAGCTAGATTTGTTAGTGTAATAAGATAAAAAGAAACTTCCTTGACTTAAAAGTAAACTCACATGATCCTTTCTAAAAGAAGACAAAACAAGAAGACTTAGACTTGACTAAGAAAAAGATAAAAGAAGAAGACTTCTAGTATAGACTCACATACATATCTAAAATGAATTTAGATAAAAAATTAATCTAGATACATACAACTAGAAAATAATAAAGAATAAGATAAGAAGATAAGATTTCACCCTAGGAAGTAAGGACATGTATGGAAAGAGTCTAGATTGCTTAGCCAAGTAAAACAAGAATATTCTTAGAATTTACTAAGTCTTTCTAGCGTTGATGAAAAGGAAAACAAAAACTAACCTTACTTATTAAGTTTGCTATAGCCACGTGAAGTTACTAGGTTGATTGCTTGTTCAAGGAATTAGGATGCTTCTGAGAAGGAGACATGCATTTATGAAGAAAAGACGAAAAAAGAAACTTCAAGGTAAATTTCTAAGAAGAGAGGTGAAATTGCTTGCGTAAGAAGGATTAGAATATTCTTAAGATAATTCTCAATGAATTAATAAATATAAGGCAAAACTAGAATACTTACTAAGTTAAGACACACACATTTTACTTTTAGGAAACAAGAAAGCCTTGCAAGAAAGCTAACTCTTGCAAGAAGCTCACATAAGAAGGAAAGTCTCCAGTCAAGTCTTGATATGTAATCATGATTAGATAGATCAAGAACAAAGGCATGTGTGAACATAAGACAAAGTGGTTATCATGAACCAACAGGGAAGCTCATGTGAGCTATTAGGAAGAAGGGATGAAGTTTCTTAGGCAAAAGGAGAAAGAATATTCTTAGGATAATCCTTAAGAAACAAAGTAGAAGAAGACAAACTTGTTCTTACACACTTGGGAGGGGAGCACGTGTGATGCTCTTGAAAGAGCAAGAAGAAGAGAAAAACCTGGAAATTCACGTGGAGACTCAAGGAAGAATCTTAGTCTCATAAGCTAATCTTAAGTCAAGAATAACATATCATTAATGGCATGCAATGATGGTTACATAAACTAAGAAGCAAGGAATCTAGTTGAAAGCCAATGAAAAGAGTTAGAAAGTAACCAAATCAACTATGTGTTAAGAAAGAAATCTAGTTAAAGTAATCAAACTAAACTAACTTATTTACTAAGTAATGATAAGTAAAAGGACAAGGTGCAAAGTGGTAAGATTTAATTAGATCTAACCAAAGGTAAGCATTAAATGCTAAAGACCACGTGACCTTAATAAAGAAAATTCTCCTTCTTTTCCAAGCAAGCTCACGTCCCCATCTAGGCCAACATACACGGCCATACACCCTCTCATGAACCTATAAATACCCTCTTCCCATGCATAGTTTCTCACTCACACCCACCAAGAAAAATTCTTTTGAGAGAAAGTAAGGTTAGTGCAAGTGTGCTAGTGTATGGAGAAAGATTTGAAGTTTGAAACTTTCAAGTGAGGTAGGGAGTAATAACACTTCTCCTATATGTTCTTTTCCAATAAATCTTTGTTCATGTTTTAATCAATGTGTTTCATTTGCTACTCTTCCATGATTCTTAACTTATTATATTCCTTATTATTGAAAAATTAAACTTGAGGATATGATCTCTTTTGAAAAGGATTTTGAAAAAGACTATGAAAGAATAGAGTTTTATGAGGATGATATGAACTTTTAGGGAAAGGTGATCTTGAATTAGGGAAATGATCTTTAAAAAGGAAAGTTGATTTCAGGCTTAAGATAAAGGAATTCTTTATATAAATTATACAGGGAAACGATCTTTCAAAAGGGAAGGTGATCTCGGACTAAAAGATTTAAAGAAAAATGATCCTTCAAAATAGGAAGGTTATATCGAAAGAAGTGACCCTTCAACAGGAAAGTAATCTCACAGGCATGGCTCCTGGGAAATCGATTTCGGTTTAAAGTTAGGTGAGGGGACACCCAAACCAGGTAGGGTGTTACACCTGTGACTATAGATATTTGACAGTTGCCTTAGACATGTTGACCATACCACCCTTCACATCATAGGCTTTGATCAGTATGCCAGAGACGTCAACCCTTACCTTTTCATCCGTGTTTCCCTTGTTCTTCACAACTGGACTATATGGTCCCTACTAGACCTAAGCCTAATAACTTGCATCCAGCCCATGTTTACAAACCCAAGGGGCTTTGTCCCTCTATGTATACTCACTACGGAGATCACTTTTAGATATGTTTATTCTCTTTGCCTAAACCCCTACCTGCTATTTTGCTCTCACACTAACTTAAGTGTCGGAGTGCCTTTGTAGGCACTCCCACCATTGTGCATGGTTAACATGAAGTTTTCGAGCATGTCAAAATTAAGGTGAACACTACCTTATTGGGAATAGGCGAGAACATCTGGCACTATTTGTAGGACGAGATAAAACTCTCCCACCCTACCTCCGGTAAAACCAATTTCCATCCTCCAGCTAAAGGTATGCATCTCAATCATAGCCAAACCTTTGAAAGAAATCATATTGTCATTGGTTTTTACATGTTCAAAAGAACCTCAACTATCTTTAAGCAAGAGTCCTACATTACTCAAGCTATCCCTTGATGATAAATTGCTTTCTATATTGTTGTTTAATATTATGTCTCTCATGATATATAACTCTGTTATATTGCTCCACAATTTCTTCTCCTTTTATTGAATAAAAAACATACAAGTGACAGTCAATTCTTATCGATCTACTCGCCACCACCACATCTCACATACATATTAAATTTCAAGACTTACTAGTGCAACAGATGATCTACAATCTGCACTTGCTAGTAATCTTGTTAGGCTCCTTGCAAGAGTTAAGCACGGTGGGCTCTCGTTCTGTCTCAGCTTCATTGCTGAATCCTAAGGGAAGAGTTAAGCATAACAACATGGAAGTCAAATTTTTTCAGAGAAGGAAGTCAACCAAGTTATTACCTTTTACAATTCTTAACTACTATTTATTTTCTATGCCTTAATTAACTTCCTACAATTAAGGTACAAAAAGAAAAGAAGTCATATGTATTTCACGATATCAGCAACACACATACAAAATGCCATCAATTGCCATTGAATATGCTGAATTATTGTTTTTAATTTGTCCATGGATGACTAACATCTCACCTGTAGATTTAATGGAGAATGGGCGGCAACTGCCATACTAATTGCCAATATTGCCCTTTTTTTTCTTTTTCAATTCCTTCATGTTTTAAATTGGTTAATTGTCATATTAATAAATTGCCTACATATTTCAAATTCAAATTATTCTTATTATTTTATTATCTCCTTTTTCTTGACACATTGATCCGTATGACATTAATGTCATTTATATTATTGTCTCAAATTGGTTAGTTGCCATATCTTATTACATTAATTCCTACGACTTGATACGTTCAATTTTCCATTTTTTTTTAGCCATGTTATTTCGGGAAACATTTTATTATGTTATTTTCTTGTTGTCTTATGCTTAAATGCTATCATGCTTGCCTAAAGATACGATTTGCTAAAACCTTCCTATACTTTCAAGTTGTTTATCACGGCACTTAAAAACGTGTCTTTTTTTTTTTTGGGGGGGGGGTGGGTATTAACTTAAAAACGTGTCTTTGATTCGTTCAAATCGGCCACTACTTCAGCTAAATCTCCCCATTTGCGGCTAAGTCAATTTTTCCATGCCATCTAAAAGAAGCATGAAGTTTTTGCACTTATTTGCACCAAGGAAAGTTTCCTTTTACTAGCATAAAATCTATTGATCGATGCCTTTATTTTAAACATTGTTAATTATATTGACTCGATTTCCTATTTGTATTGACATCACCAACAAGACCTATTTGCAGCATTTCTTTTCCTGACATATCAAAGGTTGCAAAGAGGAACACACAATCAGCACCATATAAAGGCCATGTGGCCCTACAAAGAAAAGAAACTATCACTGCTTCAGCACCTGCAATTTCAAGGCTAAAAATAAACCACATCATCGTCTCTTAGCTCAACGATCCAGCGCGTGGTCTCTGATAAATTTTTAGATGGCATTTGGTCATCTAATTATCAAAGCTTTTCTAAATATATCACCTAGAGAATCATGAAAGGAATGATAACATATTGTTACAGGAATATAACTGCTATAGTTGATTCATTTACTTATTTTCAAATACCTTATTTGCGTTGATTTCTATTCCCCGCTGTTACCTACTACTATAATTATGGAATTATCATGACCTTTTAATCATTATTGCCCTTTGATATTAGTAGCCATTAAATGGCATGGTAATGCAGGAATGAAAAATGGTCAACGAATGGCCATAGAGCAATTGACACGGTTATCTACTAAATGAAACATCTCCATGTTACACGTTCATAAAGTTCTGGAGACCTAGCTGACGTGATCCATCTTTCATGCTATCAGTATTGGAGAAAATATGAATTAACTACTTTCTAATCTCGACAGCCATGATGGTTATTTCTATTCATTGGTTTTTTCTAATAATATATTTTCATTAATTATCATTTATTTTTTACTCTTATTACTTGTATGATATTAATTGCTCTTATAATTGCATGACATTATTCCTATTAATTGGCTTCGCATGATGCAATATGCCAACCTAGTCCAATTAACCTTTGCAAATGCAGCAACCACATGTGAAGAATCCCCTTCAATCCCAAGATTTACAAAATTCTCTGTATTGATAATGTATTTCTTTATATGTCAAGCACTAACTTTTACAATATTAAATATCATTATATACCTCTTGGATATTTATCTTCTTAGTTGATAATATCCTTGGAATCGGCATGGCATGATTTCCATGGGATGCATTCGTCTGCAGCTTCTAATTTGCATTATGGCAATAAGGTGACAAGAATTAGCATACAATAACTGCCTATATTTAATTAGCAATTCCTTTTATTTCATTACATTAATCTTTTCTTTTTACGAACCTTGCGTACCTATTAAATGCCAATTTTTTTATGTATTAAATGTCACTTTGTCAACAGTTACCAAATTTGGTATCTCTTTAATTGTCAATTAATTCATTTAATTAGCATCGATTTTTCTTTCAATTTAAATCTAATTTTACATTCATTCTCTCCTACCATTTGGGTCTCACATTAATTTTTTCCATTGTTTCTCTACTTCCATTTTCATTGGGTCTTACGTTAATTTTCTGCTTATATTAACTCTAATTTCTACTTACATGCCATTATCTATTCACACTAATTTCTACTCTCCTTTGACTGCCATATCTACCTTGGCTTTTTGGAAGATTAACCGATATGATATGATCTCTTGGTGTCAACCAATATTTTACTAGCAAAGCATCCAAGCTCAACCAACTCGTCCGAACATAATCGTCCGAACATAATTCAATATTGTTACAACAGAAAGATAACCTCATCACTACCTTGGAACAAGACCTCTATAACAAAATCTCCTAATTGCCTCTTGGTCGAGCTAGGTATCACTTTATGAACGAAAATGCTAACTCCCCGAGTTAGGTCACCGCAACAGTGTCCACCCTAATGCGACCAACTAAGGATGGAGTGAAGACAAAAATTCTAACTCCCTAAGTTAGGTCATTGCAATGGTGCCCACCTCGACACTTCTGAGCTAAGGATGGTAGAAAATTTTAAGGTCACGACAATAATGTTCACCCCAACGCTTCCGAGCTAGAGTAAAAAAAAATCCTACTTAAGGTCATTGCAATAGTAACCGCTTTGACGCTTCCGAGCTACAAGTGAAAGAAAAATCTAGCAAGGTTATCGTAATAGTACTCACCCTGACGCTTCCGAAAGGGCGAAAGAAAAACCTATTCAAGTTCATCGCAATGGTGCCCACCTCGACGCTTTCGAGCTAAGGGAGGAAGAAAATCTTGCTTAAGGTCACTACAATGGTGCTCGCCTTGACTCTTCCGAGCTATATGTGGAAGAAAAATCCTACTCAAGGTCGCTGCAATAGTACCCACCCCAACGCTTTCGAGTTAAGGGTGGAAGAAAATCCTGCTCAAGGTCGTTGCAACAGTGCCTGCCCCAACACTTCCGAGCTACTAGTGGAAGAAAGCATAGAGGAAAAGAAAGTTAGTGTTGGAATATATTTAGAATATATTGTGAAATCAATTAGTGCTCTAATTGATGAAGTAATTTAGGAGTTAAATCATAATTTTATTATATTTTCTGACTTATTTTCTTAGGGTTACTAGAATATAAATAAATGTTAATAATTTGTCTTTTGTATCATATCAAACACATCTTTCAAATACTATTGATTAATCTTCATTCTACTTTCTTCCTTCTCTTTATCTAAGATCTATAATTTTAACATGGTATCAGAGCGGTACCATCCGCCTTGAAGGTGTCTATGCTTTTTGCTGTGTCGAGTTCTATAGAACTCCTTTGTGAATTCTTCTCTATTGTTTTCTCAACCCATTCTCTCATATATTTTTTTTTAATTTTTTACTGTTTGACTCTTTTCCAATGCTAGCATAGCATTGAGGGAGAGTGATAATGATAGTGGTGACTTTTCAATACTAGTGTTCGTGATGTTATCTTCCCATCGATGATCATTTTGATGGTGATTTGTTTCCCACTGATGAATCATATCAGTGGTGACATCTCTTCAATGGTAGTGTTTGTCATGTTATTCTTTTTCCATCGACAATAATTCCGATGGTGATTTCTTTTCCACTGATGAGTCATATCAGTGGTGACTTTTTAATACTAGTGTTCGTGATGTTGTTCTCTTCCTATCGATGATCATTCTAACAGTAACTTCTTTCCCACTAATGAGTCATATCAGTGTGACATCTTTTCAATACTAATGTTTGTCATGTAATTCTCTTCCTATCGACGATCATTCTGATGGTGACTTCTTTCCTACTAATGAGTCATATCAGTGGTGACATCTCTTTAGTATTAATGTTTGTCATATTATTCTCTTCTTATTGACGATCATTTCAATGGTGACTTCTTTTTCACTTATGATTCAAATCAGTGGTGACATCTCTTCAATATTTGTGTTTGTGATGTTATTCTCTTTCCATGACGATCATTCTAATAGTGATTTCTTTCTCACTGATTAATCATAATAGTGGTATTTCTACTCAAGTTGTCTGAATTTTCTATTTGGTCAAGCAAATCCTTAAAATCTTTCAAGTCATTTGGGTCTGTTGCTAGTCAAGCAGAATCCTAAAATCCTCAAGTTTTTTTAGGTCTGCCATCTAGTCAAATAGAATCATAGAATCCTTTCTTCTCACGTAGGCTGATGATCATTTCTTACTGAGTTATCTCTCTAGTAATGTTCATTTCTCTAGTGTCCCCAGCATTCTGAGTTGTGTTTCAACTATGGAGTCCACTTTATATTTATGTTATTTAATTAAAGTATTATTTGTAACTAGCTTAAAGCTTAGTAAGCTTTAACTTAAGGGAGAGTGTTAGAATATATTTAGAATATCATTAGAAGATCTTTAAAATATATTATAGAATCAATTAGTGCTCTAATTGAAGAAACAATTTAGGAGTTATATCATAATTTTATTATATTTTCTGATTTATTTTCTTATTTGATTAGGGTTACTAGAATATAAATAGAGGTTAATACTTTGTCTTTTGTATCATATCAAACGCATCTTTCAAATACTATTGATTAATCTTCATTCTATTTTCTTTCTTCTCTCTATCTAAAACCTATAATTTCAACAGTTAGAGTACAAGGTACAAACGAGATACATTCATGAGCAATCAAAAGACATACAGAATCGAATGACATTCAGAATGAAGACAAAATTAAAAGAATTAGACATTAATTTAAACAACCAATCAGCAAATATCAGCACTTGTTCAAAGCATTAAAGCAAAAGTCATTATAACACTTGTTCTGATGACATTTCCCTAGGTATGATCGACCATATTATCTTAACTTGATCTCAATTACTACAATAACAAAGCCATGTATGATTAAGTTATTAAGCACTTAACATTTATTATAACTTATACACTTCGGTACTTGACTTAATGACTACCGGGCTGGGAGGCTTGTGAACCATATGGTCCCTACTGGGCCTAAGCTCAATAACTTGCATCTAGCCCATCTTTACAAACCCAAGGAGCCTTGCCCTTCTATATATATATTCACTATAGAGACCACCTCTAGGTATGTTCATTCTCTCTGCCTAAACCTTTAGCCACTGTTTTGCTCTCACACTAACTTAACCTTCGGAGTGCCTTTGCAGGCACACCTATCTCTGTGCCTCGTCAACGTGAAGCTTTCTGGTATGTTAACATCAAGCGAAACACCATCCCACTGGGAATAGGCAGAAACAACAACCCAACCCATTGTTTTTGAGCTGTCGATGCAACTAAATTGTTCTTCCTGCGGGATTGGATGTTAGAGTTATGTTTTTGGACTGTGAGAGTTGCAGTTTGAGAGAGACCCAAGCTACCCACTCACTTCTTTCCATCTTCTTGGCTTTTAAAGGTAATTATCCTAAGGTGCACACTTTCTATTTCATAGGTTTAGTCAAATTTCATTATGGGTGTTTGGATTTGATATTGTCAATGTTAGAACCTAGGATTTGGTTTGGGATTTCTGAAACAGAGGTTATATATAAGGTCATCCTATGGTTCTAGCCTTTAATTCTTGGTATGTGTACCCTGTTTATAGTTTTTGATTTTTTGAAAGATCATTTTGTCACTTTCGATAGTGTTGCAATATGGTAGACTTGGATCTCTTTGATTTGGCTTATGTTGTAAGTAGATAATATAATAATCTATAACTTGTTTTTCAGCTTTGGATATCTTCCTATATGATTATTTTCAATGCCCTAATCATAGAAATTTAGAAATATATTTCTGTCATTACTATGAACTTGTAGCAAGTTTCTATATTTATCTTCTTGAGTGTGAACATCGTATTTTGTCCGGATCATTAATTAAAAATAACAAAAAATGAAAAAAAAATAAAAAATATGAATAAATTCTCTTTATAAATATTGTTGACCCAATCTCATTTTTGATATAGTAGCACGCTAAGCATAATTCACTATGCACAACCCAATAAACCCAAGCCCAATTTCCTAAGGTTAAAAAAAAGAAAAGAAAAGAGGGAGCTAATTGATTAAAAAATTCAAATAATCTAAATAGGAATTAGTGGAGATAAGTTTTGAAAGAAATTAATATGAAAATTATAATCTGGTTAAAGGAAAATTAATGTTGATTAAAAGAAAATTTACATTGACTGAGAAGAATTACTACTGATTGGAAAATTTGATTAAAGAGACTTAATGAGGCTAGGTTTATAAATGAGAAGGGGAAAACCTAAAGAAAAGGGAGAATGGCTAGAAGAGGCTGGCCACAAGACACAAAAGGAGACAATTGCTAGAAAAGGCAAAAACAATAGACACATAGAGGGCAAACAAGTAACAAGGAGGAGGCAGCCAAAAAATAGAAAAGAGGAGAAATAGAGAGATGTAAGAAGAAGTAAAAGAGGAATAACTTTGCAAAAGGGGCGGAAACCTTTGGTGGTGATCGGTTAGAGGATAGAGAGAGGGAGGCATAAGTACTTCCTCTAAGGTATGCATCTTTTTGGCTTCCCTTACCAGCTCGTGATAGTTTCATTAGATCTTTGAGTTATGCATGACAGAATTTTATGCATGACAGAATTTTAAGCTTCATTTTTTCATCCACTCATATTTCTATTTGATAAGTTGCTTTTGTTACGTACGGTGGATATGAAATAATTCTGTATAGCTTTTTATCTAGGCCAATATTGAAGATGCTAAAGTGTAGTAGTCAAATTGACTCTTTAGTCTTTTACTTTGACTGGGATTTTTCTTGAGTGGAAAGTAAGAGGGAAATGTGTCCAAAGGACATATAAATATTTATAGAAAAAGAAGTAAAGAGATAGGATGTGTAAAGTTGTTACCAGTTGGGTTCAATTAACTAGAAAAATAAAAGAATAGTAAAATGAGCAACGGAAAAGATGAAGATTCTCATTTGGTGATGTGAAAAGCTTTTGATCTCCTTTAAAATCAATTACCTTAATTTGTTGTTGATGTAATACCGCTAGAGATTTTTTTTTCTTACTTCAATTACATGTTGCAGTTTATTTTTGTTAGTTTATTTATTCCTTTTTATTCATGTTTTTGACCATGCAAATTCAGCATTTAAAAAAAAAATACACATTCAATGTATAAAGGACAATTTTATAATTTTTGGATAGTAAAATAAAGATACATATAAAGCTTGAAACATAAACAATAAGGATAAATTGAGTTGTGACAACTTATTAACTCGAGACTCAAAAGTGATGCTTCTAGCCTTGCACAGGGCTCCACCTCCTAAAACTTATTTTCGATATACCTTTCAATTTTACCAATCAAATATTAAATTCGGTTTTCATGCTTTAAATTTCAAAATTAATTTTCAATTAATCAGAATAATTTTAGAAGATTTTATTTTGCAATAAATCACAGTAATCTCATAAAATCAATGACAGTAATTTTGAAAATTTAATTTTTACGTTCAATCACAATAATTCTGCAATCAATTGTAATAATTTTGGATCAACTGAGTTGTGATAGCTTGTTGACCTATGAGATGATATGTCAAATCTAGCGTAGACCTTTACCTCCTAAATGATTATTTTCAAGATTAATTGCTTGATAAAATCATTTTAAAAAATTAAAACAAAATTAAAACTAATCAATCAACCATTTTCAATTCAATCAATTATAAATCATTAATTAAAATCCATAAAATAGATTAATCTTTATGCCAATCAATCCTTAAAAATTTAATTTTCCAGTCAACAAAAATAATGTTAAGTCAACTGAGTTGCGACAACTTGTTTCACCTTTCAAATACTTATTTTCAAAATTAATCGTTTAGCATATTTTTTTAAATTAATCAAATATTATTAATCAATCAAATAACAATCAGAATCAATTACATTAATTTTGAGTCAACTGAGCTGTAATAGCTTGTCGATCTAGGGGTAATATGTCAAATTCAGCATAGATCTTCACCTCTCAAATACTTATTTTCAAAGTTAATCATTCAAATCAAAAATTTCAAATTAAAAATAATTAATCTAATCATTAATTTTAATTAAAACCATTAACCCATAATTATTTTCTAGATGAATCACGTGACTTTGATTCCTTACTTCAAGGATACGTAGGCACTTTGGACAAGTCAGTATTATAAGCATTTTTGTTTAATTTTTCATATTATTTTAGTTTCATTTTTGCTTTTAAGGGGTAATTTAAATATTTTAAGGTTATAAATATTTACATAATTAATTTAGGGTAACCATTTTAGGATAATGTATCAGGAGCACAGAAAGATGAAGTTCCTACCATTCTCTGTGAAAAATTAGACTCCCCAAACTCAACTTGGTCCATAAACTATTTTCTTTTATTTTTATTTTAAGGGTTTTTTTAATTATTTTTCTTAATAAATAAAAAATAATGACAATTCTATTTCTTTTCTGATTTCTCCTGCCATCCTGTTGCAGATGTTTTGTTTTGTTTATGTGATATTTTGTTAGATCATTAAAATGAGAAATATTTGCAAATGTTTATTAAATTCTGGGAACAAACACTTTTGAAACTCTTCTTGATAAGAGACATTTTGGGAAATGGATTAAGTATTTGATTTTGACCTTAGGAATATGATTCTAATGATGGACTTTTATGGAATATTTCTGATAAAATGATTATTAACATATGAGAATGTCTAGAAATTGATCTGTAAATCTAAACTACGAAAAAAAAGTATGTTTTGTGGGAGGAATCATTGACAGATGCTGTAATTGAGGGCAGTAGGCATTAACCTAAGTGTACCTTGATCTGACATGCTACCTAGCAGTGGTGGTGCTAGCCTAGTATGTGAGGCCATGTGCTTGATCTGTTCTATATCCTTGGCTAACAGGGGTGACATTAGCCTTTCGTGAGGTAAAATGGTGGATCCGTATTGGTCGTAGTAGGTGTGCATATATGTTCATATTGAAATTGAGACATCCCTATATATCTGATATAATGGATTTTTGTCGAAAATTCCTGACATTATGATTATCTAGATATTTTTTAATTAACCATGAACCTCAGTTTGAAGTGCTCAATACTTACTTGGTGTGTTCTGGAAACATATTTTACCACACTTCGATTGAGATTTTTCTTGAGTGGAAAGTAAGAGGGAAATGTGTCCGAAGGACATATAAATATTTATAAAAAAAGAAGTAAAGAGAGAGGATGTGTAAAGTTGTTACCATTTGGGTTCAATTAACTAGAAAAATAAAAGAATAGTAAAACGAGCAACGGAAAAGATGAAGATTCTCATTTACTGATGTGAAAAGCTTTTGATCTCCTTTAAAATCAATTACCGTAATTTGTTGTTGGTGTAATACCGCTAGAGATTTTTTTTTCTTACTTCAATTACATGTTGCATTTTATTTATTCCTTTTTATTCATGTTTTTGACCATGCAAATTCAGAATTTAAAAAAATTATACACATTCAATGTATAAAGGACAATTTTATAATTTCTGGATAGTAAAATAAAGATACATATAAAGCTTGAAACTTTAACAATAAGGATAAGTTGAGTTGTGACAACTTATTAACCTAAAACTCGAAAGTAATGCTTCTAGCCTTGCATAGGGCTCCACCTCCTAAAACTTATTTTCGATATACCTTTTCAATTTTACCAATCAAATATTAAATTCCGCTTTCATGCTTTAAATTTTAAAATTAATTTTCAGTTAATCAGAATAATTTTAGAAGATTTGATTTTACAATAACTCATAGTAATTTCATAAAATCAATCACAATAATTACGAAAATTTAATTTTTTTACATTCAATCACAATAATTCTGCAATCAATTGCAATAAATTTGGGTCAATTGAGTTGTAACGGCTTGTTGACCTATGAGGTGATGTGTCAAATTTAGCGTAGACCTTTACCTCCTAAATGATTATTTTTAAGATTAATTGCTTGACAAATCATTTTAAAAAAATTAAAATAAAACTAAAACTAATCAATCAACCATTTTCAATTCAATCAATTATAAATCATTAATTAAAATCCATAAAATAGATTAATTTTTATTCTAATCAATCCTTAAAAATTTAATTTTTCAATCAACAAAAATAATGTCAAGTCAAATGAGTTGCGACAACTTGTTTCACCTTTCAAATACTTATTTTCAAAATTAATCATTTAGCATATTTTTTTAAATTAATCAAATATTATTAATCAATCAATCAACAATCAGAATCAATTACATTAATTCTGAGTCAACTGAGTTGTAACAGCTTGTCGATCTAAGAGTAATATGTCAAATTTAGCGTAGACCTTCACCTCTCAAATACTTATTTACAAAGTTAATCATTCAAATCAAAATTTACAAATTAAAAATAATTAATCTAATCATTAATTTTAATTAAAATCTATTAACTCACAATTTATTTCTAGATGAACCACGTGACTTTGATTCCTCACTTTGAGGATATGTAGGCACTTCAGACAAGTCAGTATTATAAGTATTTTGTTTAATTTTTTTATATTAATTTAGTTTCATTTTTGCTTTTAAGGGGTAATTTAAATATTTTAAGGTTATAAATTTTTGTATAATTAATTTAGGGGTAACCATTTTAGAATGATGTATCAGGAGCAGAGAAGGATTAAGTTCATACCCTTCTCTGTGCATAATTAGACTCCCGAACTCAGCTTAGTCCTAGACCATTTTTCTTTTATTTTATTTTAAGGGATTTTTTTAATTATTTTTCTTAATAAATAAAAATTGGTGGCAATTCTGTTTCTTTTCTGATTTCTCCTGCCATCCTGTTGCTGATGTTTTGTTTTGTTTATGTGATATTTTGTTAGATCATTAAAATGAGAAGTACTTTGGAATCTTAAGTGATATTTTGTTTTGCAAATGTTTATTAAATTCTGGGAACAAACACTTTTGAAACTCTTCTTGATAAGAAACATTTTGGGACATGGAGTAAGTATTTGATTTTGACCTTAGGAATATGATTCTAATGATGGACTTTTATGGAATATTTCTGACAAAATGATTATTAACATTTGAGAAAATGCCGGGGCCACTTACCAGCGTGCCATGGTTACCTTATTTCATGATATGATGCATGAAGAGATTGAGGTGTATGTGGATGATATGGTTGCTAAGTCTAAAGAAGAAGAAAGTCATGTGGGGATATTACGAAAGCTGTTTCAAAGACTCAGAAAATATAAGTTGAGGTTAAACCCTGCAAAGTGCGTATTCGATGCCTCATGTGGAAAGTTACTTAGTTTTATTGTTAGCAAGGAAGGAATTAAGGTTGATCCAGACAAGATTAAAGTTATACAAGAGATGCCAACTCCCAAAACAGAAAAAAGAGGTGAGGAGTTTCTTAGGAAGGCTTAACTACATTGCAAGGTTCATAGCTAACTTGACTAGTACCTATGAGCCTATTTTCAATTTGTTGAGAAAGCGCAACCCAGGAGAATGGGATGAAGAATGTCAAAATGCTTTCGAGAAAATTAAGACTTATCTCTTAAACCCTTCAGTTTAATGCCACCTACACTGGGCCCATTGATACTTTACCTCACAGTGTTGCAAACGTCAATGGGGGCAGTGCTAGGATAACATAATGAGTCTAGAAAGAAAGAGCAGGCCATTTACTACTTGAGCAAAAAGTTTAATGAGTGTCAAGCTCGCTACATGGCTATAAAGAAAACTTGTTGTGCGTTGGTTTAGATGTCAAAAAGACTGAGACAATACTGTTGTACTATACAACTTGGCTAATATCTCGGATGGATCCTTTGAAGTATATATTTGAAAGTCCTCATATCTCCACCACGGTATCCAAATGGCAGGTGATATTGTCTGAGTTTGACATAAAGTATGTCACTCAAAAATCGATTAAAAGGAGTGCAACTGCATATTATTTAGTAGAAAATGTCTGGGAGCTCCCATATAGAGATATTTTGGCTATTGAAGATAAAGGAACTGAGAAAGAAGACACAAGGAAGCTGTACTTTAATGGAGCAGTTAATGTGCACAGAAGTGGTGTAGGCGCAGTTATTACTGCACCAGATGAAAAACAATTCCCAATTTCCATCAAATTAGAATTTGACTGCACAAATAATATCGCTAAGTATGAAGTATGCTTTCATGGATTACAGGCTACGATAGATTTGGAAGTGAAACAATTAGAAGTATATGGGGATTCGGCTCTCATAATCTATCAAATGAATGGAGAATGGCAAAAAAAGTTGGTACAATACCAAAAATAACTAAAGCAGTTGATTGAAAAGTTCAAAAAAATCACATTCTTGCACTTCACTCGTGATAAGAATCAATTTGCTGATGCATTGGCTACACTCACTGCTATGACCAACCTAGGTATCCACTTGAATGTTCAGCCTATCTATGTGAAAGTACAAAAGGAACCCACATACTGTTGCAATGTAAAGGAAGAAATAGATGGGCATCCATGGTATCATGATATAAAGCAATATATCAAATCCAGGGAATACCCAACTAGGACAAATGAGGCAAATAAGAAAACCCTTTGGCTGTTATCGATAGCCTTTTTCTTGAATGGGGAGATCTTGTATAAGAGAAATTATGATGGCACTCTTCTCAGATGTGTGGACGCTAAAAAGGCCCGAGCCATATTAATAGAAATCCAGGGGGGAATCTCCGGAACACATGTGAACGGTCACATGATGGCTCACCAAATTTTAAGGAATGGCTATTATTGGTCCACCTTGGAAGCTGATTGCATAGAATATGTTTGAAAGTGTCAAAAATGTCAAATCTATGCTGATAAAGTCAATGTACCTCCTTTCCCTTTACACAATTTAGTAGCTCCTTGGCAATTCTCAATGTGGGGAATAGATGTCATTAGACCGATTAACCCTAAAGCTTCCAATGGGCATCGTTTTATCTTAGTTGCAATAGACTACTTCATCAAGTGGATAGAAGCATCTTCTTATGCCAAAGTCACTCAAAAAGTGATCGTCAAATTCCTGAAAACAAACATTATCTGTGATACAGGTTGCCAGAAAGAATTATCATAGATAATGCGGCCAACATTAATAATGCAAAAATTCAAAAGTTGTGTAAAAGATTTAAGATCAAGCACCACAACTCGGCTCCTTATAGGCCCCAAATGAATAGTTCAATGGAAGCAGCAAACAAGAACATCAAGAAGGTCATTGGCTAAATTGTGGTCAATTATAAGGATTGGCATGAGATGTTGCCCTATGATCTTCATGCATATCTTACTAACATATGATCCAGTACTAGGGCAATGTCGTACTCCCTGGTGTATGGAATGGAGACAGTTTCTCCAATAGAAGTGAAAATTCCTTCTTTGAGATTTTTAATGGAGGTAGAGTTAGAGGAATTCGAATGGGTGAAGACTTGATATGAGTAATTGAATATAATTGAAGAAAAGCAATTGGCGGCAATTTGCCATGGCTAGCTGTAGCAAAGTAGAATAGCAAGATTCTTTAATAAGAAAGTGCGCCCCAGAGAGCTCCAGACAGGTGATTTGATTTTAAAGAAAATTCTTCCTTACCAAGATAACACCCGTGGCAAATGGGCACCTAATTACGAAGGACCTTACATTGTCAAGCAAGCATTTTCAGGAGGAACTTTAATTTTGATGGATATAAATCGACAAGAACTGCTAAGGCCAATAAATACTGATGCAGTCAAAAGATTTTATGCCTAAAAAAGAGAGCCCGCTAGGCTAAAAACCTACATAGGCAGTCTAGGCAAAAGATAGGGCAAATGAAAAAGAAAAAAAAGAAAAAGAAGAAAAGAAAAACCGCTAGATTGAAAACCTGTAAGGGTGGTCTAGGCAAAATTTAGGGCAAATAAAAAAAAAGAGAATAAGGAAAGAAAAAAAGGAAAAGCTCACTAAATTGAAAACCTGTAATGGCAGTCTACGCAAAAATTAGGGCAAATGAATAAGGCAAAAGCGTTGCTGGCAAAAGACTCATAGAAAGGATGCAATAGACTGGGGCAAATTCTATGTAGTTCAAAATTGGGGCAATGATAACCATGTTTAAGAAGTGGAATGTTGAGAAGGCCACACCAGAAAATCAATCAATGGCTACGATGTCTAGTTGCCGCAGGGGAATCAATTGAATGAGAGCTAAGGAATCCAAATTGGGGCAACTCCTCTTTATCATTTCACTTTTGCTACATTTCTTGTTCTAACATTGTTATCCCCTTGTACAGTTGAATTTTCAATTAAATGAAAAATTGTTTCTTTGTTCAATGAATTTCCTTGTGTTATATTTAAGAAATTGTGTTTGTCTATTAAGTGATGCTTCAAATAAAGTGGACATGAGTACAACAGAATGATTTTACAATTTAATGATAATCTGTTGATGAATGATTTTGACCAAAAATGACTCGATGAATATAAATACAAACCCAAAGAACAGCTCAGGCAAAAAGTAGTTGTGATACACTCTAGCATTGACTTTACCTATACACAAGTAGTAAATCAGGAAGAAAGAAAGAAAGGAAAATAGAAAATGTGGAAAGAAGGAATGGATGAGCTAAGTTTGCAGAAGATTGCATTCAGAAGAAGGTTTTGATGGATTAAAGTTTTTCGGGGCAACAATTGATCTTGAATTTCTCGGGTGCGAAAAGTTAAATTCACTACAATTTTAATTTCCTTCCATTTAAATTTAGGGTGTTTGTCTTTTAGCCCAATGTAATTTTATTTTCTTGTCTCTGTTTCTTGGCCCACTGTAATTTTAATTTCTTACCATTTAAATTTTGAGTGCCTGTCAGTTGGCCCATTGTCATTTAAATTTCGGGTGTCTGTCTCTAAAGCCAACACAATTTTAATTTCCTGCCATTTAAATTTTGGGTGTCTATCTTTCAACCCAATGCAATTTTAATTTCTTGTCATATCGGGTGTCTGTCTCTTGGCCCACTGCAGTTTTAATTTTCTATCACACAAATTTCGGGTGTTTGTCCCTCAGCCCAATTCAATTTTAATTTCTTGCCATTTAAATTTTTGGTGCCTGTCTCTCGACCCACTGCCATTTAAATTTCAAGTGTCTATCTCTCGGCCTAACGCAATTTTAATTTCCTGCCATTTAAATTTTAGGTGTCTGTCACTCAGCCCAATGCAATTTTAATTTCCTGCATTTAAATTTCGGGTGCCTATCTCTCAGCCCATTGTCATGTAAATTTCGGGTGTCTGTCTCTCGGCTCAACATAATTTTAATTTCCCACCATTTAAATTTCAGGTGTCTGTCTCTCAGCCCACTGCAATTTTCATTTCTTGTCATTTAAATTTTGGGTGTATGTCCCTTGACCCAATCCAATTTTAATTTCTTGCCATTTAAATTTTGGGTGCCTGTCTCTGCCCATTGTTATTTAAATTTCAGGTGTCTGTCTCTCGGCCCAACGTAATTTTAATTTCCTGCCATTTAAATTTCAGGTGTCTATCTCTTAGCCCACTGTAATTTTAATTTCTTGCCATTTAAATTTTGGGTGTCTGTCTCTCGGTCCATTGTCATGTAAATTTTGGGTGTTTGTCTCTCATCCCAGTGCAATTTTAATTTCTTGTCATTTCGTGTGTTTGTCTCTCGGCCCACTGCAATTTTAATTTCTTGTCATTTAAATTTCGGGTGTCTATTCCTTGGCCTAATCCAATTTTAATTTCCTACCTTTTATAGTTTGGGTATCTATCTCTCAGCTCACTGTAATTTTAATTTGCCGACATTTAATTTTTGAGTGTCTGTCAATCGGCCCTTTGTCTTTTAAATTTTTTTTCAAGTGTCTATTGTTTGACTCACTGTTATGTAAATTTACTTTCTTTTAAAGTTTAGGTGCCCGTACTCAACCCACTGGCATTTAAATTTACCTGTCATTTTAGTTGTAGGTATTTTTACCCTTGTTATGCATTTTATTTCATCTAAGCATGCTTGAACAAAAATGTGAGTTCACGTCTTTACTTGTTCCTTACCACGATAACATGAAAAATTACAATTTCACGTGTTTTCTGGCATGAAACAAGTAAAGAGGAATAGCTGTGAATACCTCATTTTATTCAAGAACTTAGAAAATTTTATTAAATAAATATATGTATATAAAATTAAAAATATAAAAAAATGAAAATGAAAAATATTTTTTTAAAAAAATTGATGGAGTAGGATTAATAATTCGGCTTTATTGCCCAAACCCACTTAATTTCTATAATCCAATCCATCTAAATTTCTATAATCCAATCCATCTAACCCAAAACATGTGAAAAAGACCAAAGCAACAAAAAAAAAAAAGAATCCTTAGCCTAGCAAAAATCATGCCTGCATAGCATAAAGGTCGGCTTCTATGTGGACTTTTGGCCCTTGCGTGTTCAGCCTTTGAAAACCAAAAAACAAAAAAACGAAAAAAACTTGGTCCACCAGCTCTTTGACCAGCAAACCTCAAAGCATCTGCAGATGGAAGCCAAAACCACATTACGTAACTGCCACTGTAGAACGAGTGAAGGTTGGAGGCTGAAATGAAAAGGAACAGTGCGTACAACTCAAGAAGAAAGGTAGCAGTGGAAAGAATGGGGGGAGATGACTTGAGAAGACAAGCAACTACCACTTACTATCCTAGGATCACAGATTCTCCCCTTCAACTCTATGGTAATGGGTTTTCGCTCATCACTTTTCTATTAATGCCGAGACCAAGAGAGGGGTGAGGGGCGGAGAAAATCAGAGAGAAAAAAAACGAGAGAAAACAGAGAGAATACGTGGGAAGGCTGAGAAAGAATAGAAAATCAAAGAGAGATTCAAAGAAGCAGAGCAAGGGTGGTATATATTCAAAACCTCTTGGCAGTGTAAGGAATTCGTCAAAGATAAGCCTCTTTGCCTCTAGGCCTCTCTTCTTAGCTGAACAGGAAATCATGGTAAATGCCATTGTAGTGTAGCTTTCGAGATGTATGCCTTCCTGCACCTTGTTCTATTTTTATGCTATTCTCGGCTCCTTATTCATATTAGCTGCCTACTTTTTGTTTTTCCTTGGTATCTTGGGCTCTATTAAGAATAAGTATCGAAGGTGTTAGTTGGGTTTTGGTCTTTGGTTGAGGCTTAAAAAAATAATAATAAAAAAAAAGAGAGAGAACAGATAGCAGAAAGAGGATAAAAACAGAGCAATTTAAAAAAGAGAAAGAGGGAGAGTCTACAAAGTTGCTGGGATGGGAGTAGTAGATAGCTGTATGCAAGCCTCCAATCTGTGTTTCAGTCAAGGTTCTTGAAAGATATGAATAATTTTATATTCTGTTCTCAAAACTGGAAAGCGAAGAACCAAATGTTCATGAACTGTGTGGCTTCTCTTGGGCTACGCATGAGTGTAGATCTTGCAGAGAGATTTTTTTGCTGTTTTTTTTCTATGTACGTGAATAGGCTTTTACTGCAGGTTTCTATATTCTTATCTTGAAAATGAGTTCTTTTTCCTGTGGTGGTTGTTGCGTGAGATAACTAGGGATGAGAGTCGCTTCATGGTTTAGGGAGCCGACCTGCAAGACAACATTTGCACTGTGGAAGTGGATTTTTTTTTTTTTTAACGTTAAGTGTCAGTCTTTGAGTTAGCAGGTAAGTTATTCATGGATAATGCTGGCAAATAGTGTTTTTCAACATAGCATCGTGTCTTTGTCGTGTCCTGCGCGGTGTGCTTGCAGATTGCAGAAAAATAAAGGTGTCTGTTTGTGTAAAGTTGAACTACAGTCAAATTGAAAAGAAACATAAAGAAGAGATATGGTGGGCAGTTGTTGAGATAGATGAGAAAGAAAAGAGAAAGGAGATACAAGATAAAATGTAGTTTTTTTTTTTACAAAAAGGATGGGAACGTTATGTAGAAGGCGGGAGGTAGAAAGTGCAAACAGAGAGGAAAGAATAAAAGCGAAGGGAAAGAGAAAAAGTATAAAAAAAAAAAAAGAAAGGAAAGTTAATAACAAAATACAGGCAAAGAAATAGGAAATGCTGACCGTATGGAATTGGCGAGGAAGAGTGAAAGTTAGAAGGGATAAATAAAGAAAAATAAAAAAACAAAGAATTTAAAGATGGAGAAGAGAGAGAGAATGAGTGCATAAAAAACTAAAATAAAAAACAAAAAAAAAGAAGAAAAAGATGTGTGTTTATGTTTTACAATTCTTTGGTGTTTATTTTGAATTGTGTTAGTTAGTATCTTAACATGATCCGAGTTTCTCAAGTTTTTCATTTATACTTAATAAATTTAATCGCTGCCCGTTTGTGTTGATTATATGGCTTTATGTCATTTTCAACTTTGTTGAAGTCAATGTGATTTGCTTTTATAAGAATTTATTGCATGGCCTTATGCCATTTTAAATTCTACTAAGCAAATTAAACAATTTTAATTCTTTTTTTTTAAATTAATTACTTTTCCTTTAAGCAATTTAACATTTTTTTAATATAAAATCAACTAATCAATCAATTATTTTCTAGACAAATTATGAGGCTTTGATTCTTCATTATGGGGATACGTAGACACTTTGAGTAAGTCAAGATTGTAAATATTTTTATTTAATTTTCTTAATTATTTTTGTGATTTTAAAGGAGTAATTTAAATATTTTTAGGCTATTAATCATTTGTACAATTAATTTAAAGTAATCGTCTTAGAAGGGATGTATCAAGGATGCAGTAGAATTAAGTTCTTATTTTTCTTTGTGCATAAATAAATTCCCGAACCCGACTTGGTTTGCAGATCAATTTCTCTTTTATTTTTTTTTCAAAAGGGTTTTTTTAATAATTTTCCTACCAAATAATTATTGGTGGCGATTCCCATTTTTCTTAATTATTCTCGCCATTTCGTCGCGGTAAACCATCTGGGAACGGTCGTGACATGGAGCTTACTCACTCAAACGATGTTGTTTTTGTGCAAAATCAAAAGCCTTCCTGAAAAAGTAGACAGCTGACATTTTGTTTCAAGCTCATCTCACTTATACGCATTCTACATGGCTCTAGCAAAGCAAATAATATGTCAACATAGTACTTATCACATCATCTATTTTGTTAGGGCTGATCTAACCATTTGGGCAAAATTACTAAATTGTTAAACGTTTCAAAGATTCAAGGACTAACATTTATAGGACAATACTTTCAACAATCAAAGCAACACATTTTATATTTTATGGACCAAAAAGTACATTTACTCAATAATTAAATGCAATCAATATGTACTAAATGTAATATGTATAATTGAGATTGTTGTTAATATGAAAAGAATAAATGCAAACAATTTATGCTAAATGCGCCCAAATCTATGCCTATATTATAATACATACAGAGATTGTCTGTAAGAAAATATATATGAAGATATATTCAGTGAGATAATATGAAGAGATATATATGCCATAAGATATTATGAGTTGCAAGCATGTGTTCTTTGACGTAATTATGATTGCTCTTAATATGGAAACAGCACTGCTATTTATCACGAAAAACTTTTCACGAATTCTCATACGAATATCTTCTTAATCTATTCTCTTAATAATCCTCTTAATTACTAAATGAATTAAGTTTTAAATGTTTTTTTTATATTTCTAAGATATTAAATACTTTTCTTTTTTATTTAATACTTACTTTATTAAGTATTAAGAAGACTATTAGAAAGAAATTTTAGGAGAATATAACAAAACTCATACAATAAAAATATAATGGTGAGATTTGGTGCGACAACATGTTCAGCAAAGTGTAGCATTTAACATGAGAAATTTTCTTACAGTGTATTCATATACTTTTGTTCGTGATAATTAGTATTACTGATATGGAAAACAATTAAATGCAATAAATGTGCACTAAATGTAATTAATTGTGAGATTGAGATTTTGAAATGAATTGTTTTCCTTCTTTATAACAATTTTGTTCACCTAAGATTTTCTACATCATACGGATGTTATTCTATTCTCCATAAAAAAAAAGGAGGGGTTAAATTCAATTTGTTTCCCTGTGATTTGGGGTAATATTTCTTTACCATCTTGTGGTTTAAATTTTGTTAATTTGTCCCCTGTGCTAAGTTATGTTTACACTTATCTTCCTTGTCGTTTATTATCCAAGATATTTGAGAGTTTTTTGTATTTTTTTTTTAAAATTTTACTGATTAAAAAATGTTTATTTATGTAATTTGAGTAGTTGATATTTTATTTTACTCAACAAAACTTACTTGGTATTAGAATATTCAATTTTCAAATCATTTTTATATCTGTCCATTTACTTTAGATAATATGCAGATAAATTGTTATATGAAATTTCATGAAGTTAAGGGACTAGAGAAATCCTAATTAAATTTTTTAGAGATTCATTAAGAGAAATTAATTGTTTTCACTAAAAATAATTTCACCTAGATTGTGTTAATATTTAATATACTTATTTTAGAAAGGAATTTGAAGGAGTGAGATCTAAAAATAATAATTTTATTTAAATTGTATTAGAATTCATTACACTTATATTAGAATCATTAGACATATAGTAATTTCAAATGAATTAGGTTAATATCAAATATACCTTATCTAATAGCATTTATTATTCAGTGCACTTATCTTGAAATCATGAAAGAAAATTTATGATAGTAGTATTTGATAATAATAATTTCATTTGTATTAGATTAGTGTTCAATACATATGTAATTTTATTTGAATTAAATTAGTGTTTAATATAGCTTGTTTAATAACATCTAGGAGGTGAGATCTAATAATAGTAATTTTATTTAAATTAAATTTGTACTCATATGATGCACAATGAATTTATTTTTAAAAATAAGTAAAATTATTATTAATTAGTAATAATTCACCAAGGATAATTACTATTTTTAATATAATTATTATTATTGATTAGTAATAATTCAGCAAGAATAATTACTCTTTTAATATATTATTATTATTTATTAGTAAAATTCTTATTTTAATTATTATTAAAAGATTACAAAATGCATAATTCACCAAGGATTCAACTATCCTTTTGTTAAAAAATTCTCTTTTAATGTTAACGACTACAAATATTTATATCAAGATGTAATAATTAATATTATTTAATTAGGTTTCTCGTGATTTGTGTAATCAAAATCAATTTCAGTGAAATACACCAAGTCTATGTTTCTGTCTATGACCAGAATGAATATTTTAGAGATAAGCTAATTAAATTTTAGTCAAATCAGAATCACGGTAAGTTTTGATAATAATATTAGTTATTATAATAACCATAATTATTGTTAATTTGGCTTGTAATCAAATTATAGTCAATGCTGAATCAATGTAAACTTTAACAAATCAAAATTAAAATTATGGAATTAAATATATACTTTAAAATTTGAGTGTATAGAATTTAAAATTTAAGTGCATGCAATCATTAAATCTAATAGTTTTATTTTACTAGTTTTCTCTTAATTTGTTTACACGATAATTTTTCTCATAAAATATTTTTTACATATAATTTTTTAAATAAATTTAGGAAAATATTTGGACAAAAAGAAGATTGTATGAAAAGTTTTTTAGTGAGAAAAGAAGTCTCCATAAATGCAAAAAAAAAACTATGCAAAAATTTAATAAATTTGTTTTGCTAATTTTCTCTTAATTTGTTTACACGATAATTTTTTCCATAAAATATTTTTCACATATAGTTTTTTAAATAACTTTAAAAAATATTTGGGCAAAAAGACGATTGCATAAAAAAGTTTTTAAGCGGGAAAAGAAGTCTCCATGAATGGAAAAAAAAAAACTTTTAGAGATATTATTACTTTTATATATTATAATAGATTAGGTTAGTATTTAATATATCTTATCTAATAGTATTTATTAAGTTATTATTTACCATTCTCGTGCAGTATATGAGTTTACACATAATTTAAATTATTTAGAGGTTCATTTAGATAAATTTTAATTGCTTTCACTAAAAAATAAATTTCATCTGGGTTGTGTGTACTTATCTTTAAATGGAATTTAAGAAGTGAGATTTAAAAATAATAATTTTATTTATATCATATTAGTATTTATTGTACTTGTCTTGATATCATGAGATATGAAAAGTAATTTTATCTGAATTAGATTAGTGTCATGTATCTTGTTCAATGTACCTATCTCAAAATTATGTAAGAAAATTTAGGAGAGATATTTAAAAATAATAATTTTATCTAAATTAAGTTATTGTTTGGTGTATTTTATCTAATAGTATTTTAGAAAAATGAGATATAATAATAGTAATTTCATTTGGATTGGCTGACGCCAACAAGGGATGGCTTTGCTGATAATAAAAATGAGGGTTTAAAATAGTGAATGTAAATATTTACAACCAAGAAAGAAGGAAATATTGGACATGGTAAACAGTCGATATAGTTGATAGATATAGAGAAAAAAGTATAATTTAAACAAACAATACCAGCTAGTTGAGCACACCAAGTAATACGATGGGAAATTCTTCACAATTGATAGTTGCCCTTTCAATGTCTCTGCATGCATTGTTTGCATCACATTTTGTTTCGTTGCCGCGATTTCAGCCAGCAACAGATGGATAGTGGACGAGGCCACAGGGCAACGTGTGAAACTAAAATGTGCAAACTGGCCAGCCCACGAGTCTAATGTTGGCAGATGGTTAAAACAAGCAACCCATAGGGAGCATTGTGTCTAAACTCCCTGAGCTTGGGCTCAATTGCGTTCGTCTCTCATGGGCAACTTACATGTTTACTCGTTACTCCAATCAAACCGTTCAGCAAGCCTCTTGACTCTTTGGCACTACCAGGAATCAAAATGGGGATAATCAAGAACAACCCTTCTGTGATGAACATGACCCACCCTCAGGCCTATGCTTATGTGGTTGACCAGCTTGGTGCTCAGAATATAATGGTTGTGTCTGATAACCAAATCAGCGAGCCCAAATGGTGCTGCTCTCCTAATGGCGGCAATACTTTCTTTGGAGACAAAGATTTTGATCCTAAAGAATGGGTACAAGGGCTCTCTCTGGCAGCTCAATTATTGAAGGGTAAAAGTCAGGTAAGTGTAGACGTGTTCATAACCGACTGAAGCAAATCAATCCAAACCGAAGATCAATGAATTGAAAAATTGAAAATAAAACAAAAATTGATTAACTTTGGTTTTGTTTTGTTTTTTTAAAGAAAGCTGATTGGTTCGATTTAATTTTCAATTTTTATTTACGAAATCAAATTAAACTAAATCAAATCAAACTCATATAAGTATGTATGTATATAAAGTCTTTATGGCATACATAATTGTATGGTATAATTGATGTTGCTTCTATGTTATTTTTAGGCTAATTTATTATTTATATTTATTTGATTGTGATTCTATTAGGATTTTTAGGCAATTTGTTGTTAATTTGGTCATGGGAAATAAAGTAAAGTTGGGTCTAAATTTTTTTAGAAAAAAACATTTGGCAAAAATCAATTGGATCGAGTTGAATCAAATCAATTGAAACTAATTTAGTTTGGATTCAGCTTTAAATCAAAACCAAATAAATTGGTTTCCAACACTGGAACACTGGAAAATTGATTGATTCGGTTTGAATAACTCCTGCTCAAAAATCAAACCAATCCAAAACGGAGACACCCCTGGATGATATTGTCTAGAACAATTCAAAACTTTTCTTTCCCATATACTGCTTTCTTTTATCTCTTTTGGCTCAATCTGGGTTAGTGACTTGAGGTAATTCTATCAATTTCAAAGGCTCTTCATTAGAGTTGTATAAGTAACATTATTATTATTATATTTTATTAAATCAATCAAATGACTTGGCTCTATTGTTATTTGTTTTGTAACTAATTTGAGTTGATTTTCAAATCTCCCCAAAGGCTGGTAGGAATTAGTTTGCGGAATGAACTACGCGGTCCACTTCAAAATCGTGATGGTTGGTATGGTAATGTAACCCAAGGAGCATTGGCTGTTCACCAAGCAAACCCAAATGTGCTGGTGATCATCTCAGGTTTAATCCATGACAATGATCTCACCTTCTTAAGGAAAAGGCCACTGAACCTAACCTTCCATAATAAGGTGGTCTATGAACTGCACACGTACCCTTCAACGGGTGCAAGAAAAGATTGGAGCAAGATATCTGCAAACTTTCTCTGTGGTGAGGTCAAGCATGAATTAGACGAAAATGGGTTCGTCACCACTGGCCTCAACCCCTCTCCTTTGTTCTTCAGTGAATTTGGGATTGACTTAATTGCTAGATCCGAGCCTGATGAGCGATGGTTGACTTGCATTTTATCTTACTTTGCTGCGGGAGACTTCGATTGGGCTTGGTGGGCACTACAAGGTAGCTATTATTTAAGATAAGGCAATGTTAACACAGGGGAGTCATATGGTCTATTGAACTTCCAATGGGATCAAACTAAGTTATCAACAATTTCCTCAGAGGTTTCAGCTAGTACTAAAGACACTTCAAGGTATGGCCTTAAGCAAATGTTAATTTCAGGGTTTTAAATTATAAATTGTATTACCTTATGAGGCTTTAACATCTTGGTCGTGACGGCTGTCACAATTACAATACAGCACGATTGCTTTTCGTATTAACTAGCATTAGTCTATATTACTTTGCAACAACCATAATGTAACCACCATTGCAATGTAATTATAACTACAATTTAAAACCTTGGTTAATTCTAATAGATACATAGAACATTGATTTAATTATATGATTTCCCTCATGCAGATCAAAGTTCAAAGTTGCCTTACTCCAATATCTTGTATCACCCACAAAGTGGCCAATGTATAGACGCAAATGAGAAAAATCTAGTTGAGGTTGGTGACTGTTCTAATACAAGTCGGTGGAGTCAGGAGAGAGAGAAGATCAAACTGAATGGGAAAAATAATACGTGTTTGAAGGCAGTTGGGGAAGGACTTGCAGTGATCCTCTCAAGTGATTGCCGGAGTGAACAAAGTTCTTGGAAATCCATATCGAGTTCTGGCTTGCATTTGGCTGTGGTCGGTGGAGAAGGCAATGGCTTATGCTTGGAGAAAGATGGCAACTCATCTAGGATTTTGACAAACAGATGCATTTGTGTGGAAGATGATCCTGGGTGTATGGACAATCCCCAGAGCCAATGGTTTGAGCTTGTTTCAACAAATGTCAATTAATTGGAACTACTATTAATTGTCAGGGACTAGATTACAACATTAAGTATAATTTTATTGAAATATTGATATTATGCTATTCCCACAATCCATGTGTGTATTGCAATATACTTTGAACATGAAAAATGCACTTTCGTGTTTTGCTTCTATCTTTTATCTATTAGGTATAAGAGTATAGCATATAACGTTATTGGACTAATAATTATATTCAAAATATTTAATATTGGTTTTAAGATATTCATTTATAAATTATAAGCTAGATAACTTTTATGACACACATGACCTATAACATTGTGGGTTAAAGAAAAAGCAAAACTATATCATGCCTCGTCTATAGACGATCAAACACTCCAATGAAATCACATATCCCATGTATGCCGTATATGTATATATACATACACTTACTCGAGCAATACTGTTTGAAATCGTCCTGATTGGTCTCATGTAAATATCTAGGAATATATCTTAGCTAGCTTTCACCAAGGCATTTGGAAATCTCATTTCACTTAGAGCATTACCTAATATCATGGTATACCAAGGGTTGTATTTTATATTTCAAGATATATTACCAATAAAATTAACAGCATAATTCACACATTTAATCACAAGAAAGAATATTCAAAATTATAAATTTGAATAGAAATAAATATAAGTACTCAAGATATGTTTATGTCATAACTGAAAATTTAGCTTAAGATATCAAAATTTGTATAGTTAGATATAATAACCTGTAAAATAACGATATATAAAGAAAAAATATATAGATTTAAAAACTAGAGTATTTAGCTCAAAGCTTATAAATCATTAAATCATATTGTGTATAGTAATTTCATAATATAAAAAATATCATGATTACCATAATAAACTTTTAAGAAAATTAAATTAAAAGAGGTGATACTAGCTAGAAAAGTAACGTAAAAGCATTCTAAGTACTCACGAAATACACGAAGGGAAGATTATAATTAATCAATACTTCTCTTTCTAATATCACCAAGATAATATAGAAGAAGAATATATTTGATTCTGCAACATAGCAAGAAGCCTTTATAAGCTTGTTACAAGCATCTCTTCCATTATCTTATTGTAATGAGAATATATCTATTTTGGGTTTGTTTTGATAGTGTTTTGGTTCCCATTTGGAATTGTTTTGCGTCTCTTTTATTTGGATTTATTAGTTCTTTGTTTCTAGCAGACTCTTTGGCTCTTTTTTATGTTTTCAGGGCTAAGATGATGATTTTTCATCAATTCTTTGGAAGAGTGGATGAGATAGATAGGTTAGAGTCTAGTTTAGAATGTTTAATTCTGTGTTTCATGACATTTGCAGAATATAATTTGATGATATCTTGGGTTATAGAGGTTCGAATCACGTGCTTCCAAAGCCTATAGTTAGATAAAATGAAGAGCTACAAGTTTCACTTTACTTCTAGAAGAATACACAATCTGGCTGTGTTAGAGAGCCAAATTACATGGCCTAGCTGTGTAGTGGTCTATGATTGCATAAAGTTATGAATATTTCCAAAAGAGGTATACAACATCACTACATGGCTGTGCCACAGGTTGGAATGCGAGAAAAAAAACAAAGAGTGGTACACGGCCTAGCCTTGTTTCAAGCTCAAATTACATGGCTTGGCCGTATTAATTGCAGGTTGTGAGTGCATAAAGTTACGAATATTTCCAAAGAGGTACACAGCATCACTACATGGCTGTGCCATAGGTTGGAATGTGAGAAAAAAAAAGAGTGGTACACGGCCTAGCCTTGTGTTTCAAGCTCAAATTACACGGCTTGGCCATATTAATTGTAGGTTGCCTATGAAATCATCAAAACAAGGTCAGATAACTCCTATTGGGATTGAAATTTAGGGTTTCTTAAGCCTCTAAGGGATTTTAATATATTAGATAAACAACTTTTTACAAAGAGGAGAGTCACTTATGAAGATCAAAGACACTTTTAGATCAAAGAAGAGCTCAAGCCCTTGATTGAAGACTAAAAAATACCTAAAGACAACTTTCATCATTCCTCCTCTACTCTTTCTTTTTTATTTTTAGTTTTCGAGTTTATTCATGTGTTTCTATCATTTTTCATCACTTATGTATTGTTTCTGAAACATGAGAGGCTAGATCCCTTTTCTAGGATTAAGAATGTAGCACATCTACAAATGCTATGACTTGATTTATTTCTTTCTTAATCAATGAATCTATTGTTTTCTATTCAATTTTAATATTTTTAATGTTTGTTGCATGTAGGATCCTATGTATACACGATCTTAAGATATTTGAGTGAAGGATTGGTTGAAGGAACCAAATATCTGAACTCTAATAATTGAACATAAGAATTATGACGTAGAGATAGGCTTAATCTTTTGAAGGAATCATAAATAATCACAAACATGGGATTTCATTAAGCTAACGGCCAAAAGGGCAGGATTAATTTAATTAAAGTACTTCTTTAGGTCTTGAAAGAGGGTAGAGAATAATTTAGAATAATTCACTTTCAAAAACATAGAGATTCAATACCTAGAAAGATTAATTTCCATCACAGTAAGTAGGTGCAGTGATACCTCCAAATCCTAAAGCCTTTTTGTCTGTTGGTTATTTGCATCTTTAAAAAGTGATTTATTTTCTAATTTTCAATCTTTTACTTGCATTAGAATTACTCAAGTTTCAAAGTGTAGATAATTAAAGTTGCTAAAGTTCAGTAATTACACAAACCTTGTGGGAACAATATCTTAATTTACTGCTTAAATGATTCGTGCACTTGCAGAAAGCACAACATATCCTTAAGTGAACAAATGAAGGAGGCCATTACATGCAAGAGGATTCTTGCAAGATTTCCCAAACCATTCATAAAACATGCACCATTTTTTAATTTTTTAGCCATGCATCGTATGAAACTTATCTATTGGCGTTCAATGAATCTAAATGAAGTGAATGAAATTTCTATTCATATTGCATGTTTTCTTCTTGCATCTATAAAAGTCAAGGCACCCTATAGTCTACAGATCTACACATGTATTAATGCTTATATGTTAATCTTTAATTAATGTAATTTCTATTCATCATGCATGTTTTGCCATAAAAGTAAAGCCATTTTTGTCTACAAATCTACATATGTATTAATGCATATGTTAATCTTTTTCAAAAAAAAAATAGGTTCTCACATATACGGTGCATTTTATGAGTATGACTATGTACATAAAAGAAATTTCACTAAAAATAGATGGGACTCATGGATAAATGGGGCAATCTAAAAAGTTTTGCATTTATACAAATCACAATTATAAAAACTAACCTGCATTTTTCATACGGTTAAATGAGTCGGCTCGATGGATTTAACCTATTTTGATGACCTTATTTATAAGTTACCCACAACTTAAATCATTCTATCTTAGAAGACCAAAAAAAAAAAATTAACCTGTCTTATGAAAGTTATTACGCTACTTTTTCTTTTATGCAACACTATATTAATTAATTATCAAATATTCATACATTTTTTTATTATATTTGGTGGTCTCTAAATATTTATTATGATAATTAGTAACTATTGAATATTTAATAACTGATCAACTTACCCGTACTAGAAAAATGCTACCTATTTTAGTTGTATTTTCTTAGTAAGCTACAAGGTTTTGTCCAGATACAAAAGTTGAATGGTAATTAGTGAAGGGAAATGTTCCTTGCACACCAATTATTCACACTAAATCATAAAACTTTTAGTTTGGGAAGGAAAAGTTAGAAAGAATGTGTATTGAAATATGTATTTCTCTTATTTTATTATGTAAAAAAGAAATGATTTAAGAATGGATGTAATAAAAATAATATACAAATAACATTGTTGATTAATGAATTCCTGATTTTCTCTCATGAACTTTATTTACTGTCGATGTAATTTGTTGAACTCTTAATTACAATACTCTTTATAACATCAAAATTAATTTTATAATAATCTAGTGTCGCGCCTCAGTTCCAATTAGCCCGTCCAATTTACGGCATATGGTTTGAGATCCTTTGAAAGAGATATGAAATATACACATGCAATTAAATCTACTAAGTACGCGTTAGTTCGATCTCTTTCCTTTTTGCTCTCTTCTAGTCCAGTTACAATGGAAGCTCATGCAATTGCCAAAGGATTGAAATTTGCTGCAGCTCATGACTAGGACAGCATTAATTATTAGTGAAAGTGACTGCAAAAAGGTAGTTGAAGACTTCAACGAGTTGCAGAAATCAGGCCGTTCCTTGTTTAAACTTTAATAAATAAATTAAAAATAAAATAATTCTTACTTTTATAACTGAATTTGACGTTCGTAAAATTTTCACAAAAACTTATCAGTGTGAACTATCATTTCCGTTTTGTCCATGTACACAAAAAGGCTAATGTTGCTACTCATTGTCGTGCGAAAGGAGCTCAGCACTCTATTGGGGTCCTGGCTTGGTTTCATGAACCTCTAGCCTGCCTTCCTTGATGATGTATTGTTCTTGGATTTTTCTAGTTAATAAAGTTTTGTTTTTCCCTTAATAAAAAAAAGTAGCTAACTGATTTATAGCATAGCTATTATGAAGAATTACATGACCCATTAAAGATAGACTGCAGTTTTCTACTAATATATAAATCATTCAATCCCCTTTGAATTCAATATAGAATTGAGAGTACCACATAATCATACCACATAATCAAATGAAATTACTTCTTCAAAATAATATGTTTATTTTGATATAGGGTAATCAAAGTTTTAAATTACGAATATAATTGAATTGCGATCAAGATCGCATTGCAGCTATTACGGATTGATGTGGTGGACTAATGCAAGCTAATTAGGATGCAATCGAAGTAAGTTGTAGTCGCAGCAGCTACCACAACTGAGATTTATAACCATCGCGATTGAGATGTTCCAACTGCATTAGGTGATGCAGTCTGATTCTACAATTTTGAACATCCAAGAATTTGCTTTTGAGTTTTGATTCTGGAAGTTGTTACGGTATTTAGATCTTTTTTGGTGCATGTGGGTGCGGTGGATGCATAGCTACAAGGAAAAGGATAATTACAAGGAACAAGCACAATACATGACTCGGTCCATACAGTCATATAGGTGTACCAAAAAAACAGTTGTATAGGACAAGAAAATACATACATATACAGGTAAGCTTTCAGTAATTAATTTTGGGTAGTTTATAGTTAACCAACACTTAATATAAATGACTGCCATGGAGGGTGTTGATAGGTGCACCTAACTCAACGTATATTTGTTCAAAACATAAGTCTTTCAACTTTGAAATTCAATTCAAAGCGCTTTTGATAAACTTCTGTCTTTATCCCGGAAATGACTCAAAATTATCGTGCATTATGTATGAAAAGGAATAAGAATACTTTGACTTTTAACAAAAGAAGCATATTTTGATTACAAAACTGCCTTAACACGTATTAAATTATCTAATTAAGGGTGATTATCACATCAAAATATATAATATACTGTTTTGGTATAAATCAAGAGTATTCCTACAAAGTTCGGTCCATTTAAATTGTTCCATAAGTCTAATTTCTCTAAGCTGAGAGTAATAATAGTATAACCCTTCTCATGAAATGTGACTCTTAGGAATATTCTAACATATATATGAAGGGTTTTATACAATTAATATTAATTTTGCTAATCGAGTTACATGCTCCATAATGCATTCATTACCATTCTTTTAACTTGGTTCCATCCTCAAAATTTTATTTGACAGGCCAATAAATTTATGGCTCCTGTGGGGTGTGGTTGAACTGTCCCTGTCGCACTGCCTTTTGTCCTCCCCTTCATTTCCTCAAATATATATATATATATATATAGTTTCTTCATTTCCCATTAATTTCAAGCCCTCAAACTAAAGTGGTTCTGCAACACTAATATATTTGTGATCGCGGTAACAAGAATGTATAGCACGATGGAACGCCCAAACGAGGAGCAGATTTGGGCAGACAGAACCAGTTAGTCTTGTGTTATGTCTCACATTAAGTAAAATTGAAAACTCAATATAGTACTTAAACCATGAGGCCACAACTACCCAATAGGCTAGTTTTTTGGAATAGGCTTCTCATTGGCTTAAGTCGTAATAATTGATACTTTTGTTGAGAGGCTAGGTTATGGAAAGGGCTACCTAGAGGTTGGATTAAGATGTAATGTGCCCTCCAAAGGAAGGCGGTGCTGTATCAAATACTGATAGATGAGTGAAGCCGCTAAAGAGAAAAGGACTACTACCGGGTCAGTGTTGATAGAGTGAAGCTGCCGTAAATGTCAGCTCTCGAAGTGGTATACAATGTTGTGTACCATATTGAGTAAAGGGGTATTGAAGCTATCATAAAGGAAAGGGCTATTATTAGGTTAGTGTCGATAGAGTGAAGCCACCGTGAACGTCGGCTTTCAAAGGAGTATGCAATGTTATGTCCCATATCGAGTAAGATTGGAGACTCAACGTGGTACTTAAGCCATGTGGCTATACCCACCCAATAGGCTAGTCTTTCGAGATAAACCCCTCATTGACTTGGATCGTAACATCCTGTGGGACAATACTTCAACAATTCTGTGTTATGCATATATATTATTAGAGTTTTGGAATTCGAAGTTTCGATAGATGACTTGCAGGTCATGCCTGTTATTAAAGATGTTTTCCTTCCTATCAATCCGCGCTTCTCCTCCATCATTGTTCTCTCTCTTTTGCTTCCCTTATTATTGTTCCATTATTTCTATAATTTGTCTAAGCTGCTTTATATATATATATATATATTATTAATTTGTCCCTTTTTCATCTATAAGATCATTACTAAATCATTTCTGATAGAAAATCTTATAAGAAAGGACACGATCCTTTTTTTTTTTTTCCATTTTGCGCTTCTAGTTATATATTTATAGCAAACTTTACAATACATTCCATCCACACTTAAACTTAAGGCCCCATTTGATATTCGTTATAGGTGATAGATAATATATAATATAATTAATACTATCTATTTTTTAATAATGATTGGATAAAACATTGAATAGTATAATATTCGGTTAAAATAAGTTTATTTAGTTTTGATCATATATTATAAATATATAAAGATCAAATTATTTTATTTTATACAGTTAATATTAGATAAAATTATTTTGATTAGATAAATTATTATTCAATATCTTACTCAAATATTAATAGTATTAATTATATTATATTATCTACTATTATACAGTGTACCAAAAAAAAATAGGAGAAATTCTTGTATACCCAAATTATATAAATTAAGTCAAGTTTTTTATACTACCTCTTTAGGCATTACTTTGATATTTATATTTTTTTAAAGTACTTGTATCTTAACTAATTCATCGAATAATTATTAGTTGTTAATTTTATTTTATATATTTTAATTATTTGTTTAAAAAATATCAATTAGTAAATATTCAACAATTTATCAAATATTTTTCTGTGAAGATATTCCTATGAGAAGATACCATAACAACATCCATCTCTTGAAAGCACCCTAGCTAACCGACAGGGCATGTGAGGTGGGCGCATCATATATAAAGAGATGGACAATACTTTCTCCAGCAAACAATTATCCACTTTCCTTTCTCGTAGGTTACACGGAAACCTATGAAGACATGCATTCCCACAATAATTAGTATTAAAAATGTCTCCGTCTTCAATACACCAAAAGCAATTGGGGCCAGGTAATTTAAACCATTGATTGTAAAAGTTGATAGATTATATATATATATATGGGATGCATTAAGTCAAAATATTTTTTTATAATAAAAGGTGAAATGGGTAAATTTTTAATTATTAAATTATTTATGGATGGTTATGATCAGATTTTACTTAAAAGTGATGTGACATTTTAAAAAAATAACATGACTTTATGTTTTAATCTAATATTTGACTATTTATGTAAGATCTCATGGTTAAGATTTAGTCTTCTCACTCTCACAATAAATCATTTATTTCACTTAATATGTTCCCTATGTGTGTGTCTATATATACATACATATATACATATATATATATATATATATATCTTAAAGATCACATTACTATTCAAAAAAGTCACATAATTTTATATTTTAATTTTGATCATTCATGTAAGATTTAATTGTCAAAATTTACATCTTCTATTATCATAATAAACCACTTCTCTCACTTGTTAGTGAAAATATTTTTTTACGATTAAATTACTGTATTAGTTCTTAAAAAATTTTATTAACTTCATATTAGTCCTGAAAGATTTTAATTTCGTCTGTTATAGGTGTGAATATAATGTGTTTACATAACATTTCTCAATTTTCTTTTATCTTATTTTAATCATTCTTTCTTTCACTCATACTCGTAGTCTAGGCATAGTTTAGTACCCTATCATTGTGGCATGAAAAACTGAGTTCAAAAGGAGTGCATGGGCCTTAAACCCTAATTAAGTTCGTTAATTTTAAATGGCTTGTTAACCCCAACTGCCATTATTTTAATATTTTCTTTATTTATCATCACTAAGTTTTAATACTTATATATATATAAGGATATTATGTTTATTTTCTCTATTGAGTTATCAAATAAAAATTATAGACTTTCTATATCATTTATATTTTTACTATTGATACTTTCTTTTTTCATACTAATTTGCTGCATCACATCTGTGTCAGTTTCAATATAAACTGCATAATTTCTTGTGTCAATATCAGCATCTTCTTCCTTGATTGTACTTCCCACAAATTTTTACTAATTTACATTTGTAAATTAGCTAATATTAAATTTTCAAATTTTGTATAATATCCATAACCTGACAAATCGAATATATCAAGAAAATTTAGGTTTTTCTTTTCCTTCGCATAGGTTCATGCCTAGTGGGTTTTCAAGTTATCACTAGCCAACTTATTTTGTCTTTAGTAATAAGAAGCAACTTGCTTATTTTTTTTGCATTATATATTACATCCAATTTGTCACCATTATAAGTTATTAGGAGTTAGCAAATACTAGAGTGATCAAGTGGTTTAGTAATTTGCAGGTCATAACCGTCATTATATAGTAAGGAAAAAGAATCGTTAATCATCGTTGTAACTTGTGAGCTAATTCTATAGTCCACCACCACATGTATCATAAATATTAAATATCTTTAAGCAAAAGTACAAGCACGATGAATCTAAGCTCCATGATTATGAAGAATCTTCATATTCAAGATTATCTTCACCAATTAATTAATAACTCCAATAATTTCAGACTGTTCATGGGTCGGGGCATTTTCAGTCCCAATCCTCACCAGCTGTCTTCACCTGTGGCTTCCGTTGCATCTGTGCCTCGCGTCTTCTGCCTGCGCTAAGCTGCGTTCGTGGTGACTTGTTGCAGTCTTGCACAAGTCTCTGGCTCCCTGTCTCTTTCACTTATCTTTAAGCTTTTTTTTTTTTTTGGTGGAACTTATTTTTAGACTATAGCTATTCATTTAAATTGGGTCACTTGTGTTTTTGTTTTTGTTTTTTCAATTCTTGCCTGTTTCTTTATTTATTTTACTGTTTCTATTTTTGTATCATTTAGGATCCTTTAAAAAAAAATTATTTGCCAATCAAATAAGAGAAGTGATTTATTACGAACGTAAGAGAAGTAAATCTTAATCATTAGATCTTACATAAATAATTAAGATTAAAATATAAATTCATATGACTTTTTTTAAATAGTCATGTGACTTTTAATTAAGTTTATATATATATATATATATATATATATATATATATATATATATATATATATATATATATATATATATATATCAAGTGAGAGAAGAGTGGTTTATTTTGAGAATTGAGAATGATAGGAATAAATCTTAACTATGAGATCTTGCATAAATGGTCAAAGATATAAAGTCATGTGACATTTTTAAATGGTTATGTAACTTTTAAGTAAAGTTTAATCCTAACCATTCATGTACGGTTTAATGGTTAGAATTTACTCCTTTCACCTCTCATAGTTAAAAATGGACTAAATCACTAAATTAATCCCTGAAAGATTTTACCTATTCGCATTGGTCTTTGAGAGATTTAAATTTCATTGTAATCACTAGTAGTTAATTTTGTCATTCAAGTTAGTCTTTATTCAGAGATTAATATAACTTATTTTTAAAATTTTTAAGATTAACTTAAATGATGAAATGATTTATCAAGAACCTTGCGATCCTCGCATAATATCAAGTGAACCATTGATGTTGAGGAATGAGAAGGAGAGACAGAAAGAGGAAGAAAATAAATAATAATAATTGATTCAATGTGAGAAATATGAAAAAAATATTATGTGTAAATAACATTATTATTGATAATTAATTGATGGCAATGTGTAGAGATGGGGTGTTTCTATGTGAGCAATTAATGCACACTTGTATTCAAAGAATATATACAAATGTGACTCAAAAGAGAATATAAATCATTCAATCCCCTTCGAATTCAATATATAATTTGTGTATCACACAATCAAGTGAAATCACTTCTTCAAAATAATATGCTTAATTATTTGTGATTAATAGGGAGCCTATAATTTCAACATCCGTGAGCTTGCCTGAGTTTTGATTCAGGAAGTTCTTATTGGTATTTAGATCTTTTTGGTGGATATCGATGTCGTGAATTCATAACTAACTCTATCATTCATCTCAAACAAATCTGCTTAAATTTTTAGATGCTTAAGAAATAAGACATTTCTCTTACTCTATATTATTTAATAATAACTATATTAGTTTTATGTGTCATTGCTGTTATGGTTATCACTAATAGACCTACAAAGTTGAAACGATTACTACTCGAAATAAGATAAATATCATATTTTTTGAGCACCTAAGAATCTCTCCAAATCTGCAGCTGAAATGGCTGAGTTGATTGGCCCACCTCTGTCGTATTCAGTGTTTCGGTCACTCGTATAGGACAAGAACAATACGTACATACAAATACTGGTCAGCTTTTAGTAATTAATTTTGTGTGGTTTATAGTTTTTCGGTGTGAATTGTGTGGTTTATCGTTAGCCCACAAGTAACAGAATTAGTTGCCATTAAAGGTTGGTGATTAGCGAACCTAACTTAAGGTAAAATTGTTCAGAAACGTAGCGTTTTTTTAACTTTGAAATTCTGTTGAAGCCCTTTCGAAAAACTTGTATCTTGATCCCGGAAATGACTCGTAATTCTTGTGACTATCAGTATTTACGTGAAGGAATAATAATATTTTCACTTTGTAACAACAGAAAAGAATATTTTGACTCTATAAAAACTACAGTTTAAATTTACATGTATTTAAATTAGCTAGTTCGTTAAGGACAATTATCACATCAAAGTATAATATATATATATATATATATCAGATATATGAAGGGTTAATTTATAGGAAAAATGCTCTAATTTATAATATGAACATTAATTTTGAAGTATGAATTACATTGGAGGGACGATCACTTGAACTTCTAACATGATCACATAATAATTTTAAACACTGGAGTCGGTACAAATTGAGTTACAAGCTCCTTTACGTAATCATTACCACTCTCTTAACTCGCTTCTATCCTCAAAATTATTTGACTGGTGAATAAATATATGATTCCTGTGGTTGAAGTGTCACTCTTGCACGTTGTTCAATTTTAAAACGTGAAATATCGCTGTAGCAAGGTAACGCTGGCACGCTCAATCGTTTGTATTTTCGTCCTCCCCTTCCCTTCCTCAAATCTATATATATGTAGTTCTATTCCCTCTTAATTCTCAGGTCCTCAATCGTTCTTTGAAACGATGGAACGCCCAAAAGAGGAGCTAGCAGAACCAGTTAGTCCTGTGGGACAATACTTTAACAGTTCTGTGTTATGCATATATATCATTGGAGTTTTAGAATTCGAAGTTCCGATAGATGACTTGCAAGTCATGCCTCTTATTAAAGATGTTTTCCTTCCTATCAATCCACGCTTCTCTTCCATCATGGTTCTCTCTCTTTTGCTTCCCTTATTAATGTTCCCTTATTTCTATAATTTGTCTAAGCTGCTTTATACATATATATATATATATATATATGTATGCATGTATGTTTGACACGAGCTTAGTTCCATAAGGCTAAATAGTTTCTAATAGGTAGTACTATATATGTTGAATTAATTTCTTTGGATCATGTATTTCATTTTTGTTGTTTTTAGATCAATATATGGTTCATGATTATCTCATCAACAAGAAAGATTTCGTATTAATTAACTAGTAGTGTTCAAATGTTTGAGAACAGGTCCAAGACAAAAATAATGGAGAGAAACAATGGAAGCAAGTTGAAGTAAACTTGAAGGACCATATTAAAATGCCCATATTCCCTGAAGGAAAGTCTCTGGAATCATATGACAAGTGTTTTCATGATTATTTGTCAGCGGAGCAGCTCCCACAAAACAGACCATCGTGGGAAATTCACATAGTCAATCACCCTACAAGCGATGCAGCTGGCACTGTAATATTTAGAAGTAACACCTATAGAACAAGTTCCCGTGGTCAACAATTTTCATATGCATTCCCTGATGAGTTACCAGTATGTCCTTTGAGAGAGAAATTGAGTTTTGTATTGATTCGATTCCTGGTGCTTACCTATAGCTATACCATGCTATCGCATGGCACTACCTGAACTTAAGGAATTAAAGGGGCAATTGCAAGACTTGTTCGATAAGGGTTTCATCCACCCAAGTACCTCTCCTTTGGGGGCTCCTGTACATTTTGTGAAGAAAAATGATAAGTTTATGCAATTGTGTGTAGACTATAAGTAGTATAATCGGATGACAGTGAAAAATAAGTATCCTTTACATTGAACTGGTGATTTTTTGATAAGCTCCAAGGAGCGCAATTCTTCTTAAAGATTGAACTTTGTTCAAGATATCACTAGTTGAGGATCAAGAGGTGCGAAATAAGTATCATTTACCTTGAATTGATGATTTTCTGCACTTGGAAGTCGTAAGAATCTTTTACATATATAGAACCTTATGTTAAGGCTTGTCCTTTGTTTACTATAGTCTATATTATCTTTCACTGAGTTTTGTTACTCACTTCATTACTCTTACATTTTTCATATAGCAGTATTGTACTAAGTCTTGGTCCTTCAGCTATTTAGAAGGCTGTTGGTGGTCAACCTAACCCTTTATTTGTGTCAGTTTATGTTTTTGTTTTGAATATGGTTGCTCTTATGAGTTTAGATATGCTTCATTATCTCCAGGTAAGATCCAACTTCCATTATTAACTAGTTTAGCTATTTGTTTTGTGTACTATACTTATGAGATGTATCCTATGGATAATCTGTTATTGGAAAATTGGATATATGCCTGTTGTCGTTTATCAGGTGAGTCTATGTATGTTGGAATGTCTTATTTTTAAGGGAGACTTTATAGAATTATTGTCAAAACCAGATTATTTTTATTTATATATGTGGTATATGCTAAGCTTGTTAGGTTGGTTAGTTCATCTTATTGGCCAGTTACTATCCCAGTTTGGATTGTGATATTAATAATTACTACAATAAACAACAAAAGCAAATGTAACTAGTAACAAAAAAAAAAGCACTAAAAGCCCTAAACATAAATCAATAGTCGATAACACTAGACGAAACAAAAACAAAAGCAAATGTCACTAATTGTGATAACACATAACGTCCTCAAGAGCTTCATGCCGGCCATGGTAACTTAATGCCAAGTAGACTTCCAAGACCTCTAGCACTCACAGGAGGATAGGGGAAAGGAAAATGCATCCTTAACCACCTTTGTACAAGATTTGAAACACAAAGGAATTGTGCTGACAAGAACTTGACGCTAGCAAAGAGAGCTTAACGATGACCATGTCAACGACTAGAGGGAATGGAGAGAGAGGAAATCCACGATGAGAGTTTGATTAGAGAGAGAGAGGTTTTATTTATCTTGTTTTTGATTTGTCTTCCAAAAGAAATGACAGGTTTAAAAATACAATAATAGGGATTTTGCCTTTTCATTAAGGGTAATTTTGCCATTTCATCACCTTCGTATGCTATACGCTGTATTTGCCTCGGGACATGACCTCAAATGTAATTATTTTGTGACATGTCAACCCAAAGTGTCATTGTCCAAAGATCAAAAGTACTAAGCTCTAAGATAAGAAGTGGCTCTTAATAGGACAAGCCAAGAGACTTCAACAGTCTTTCTCTCCAGGGTATGGAGTGGAGAGAGACCTAAGCCATTTATATAGTCTTTATCCTCGTATACTCTCCCATCATAAGCTACAATAGGATCAAACATACACAATGTTGTCCAACTAAGGTGCAACAAGCCCAATCCCACAATGATTACAAGAAAGTGAGCTTGCTCTCTCTCTCTCTTAGTTGGATTGACTTCCAACCCATTTTATAAAACCTAAACTACCAATAATTAATAGTAGCCTACAATAAGAAAATATTTTAATATTATCCTCATTGGATAACACTAATTTTAAAATTTAATTTTGAAAACATTTTTATTTAAAAATGACTCAAATTAGAAAAACGAATTTTATAATGTGGCTACAATATTTTAAAAACTAATGGGATAATACCTTCAGAGTGAGCCGGCATAATACAATTGTCAATGTTGAATCATGGCATTAATTGCACCATCAAATGAAAGACCATCCATAGTCACAAATATCATAAACAACATAGACCAAAGTCAATGTTGTAATAGTGTAGCTTGAAAATAGCACCAACATCTGAGCCACAACGATGACCATTGACCATAAACGCATTACATATTTAATGATATAATATAAAAGTATTGTATTATACCTGGTTTACGTAGTAATCTCTCTTAAAAATGTATTCCTTTTCGTCACCGCAAACAATTATAGGACCACACGGTGTTGATTAAAACTGGAAACTTTGAACCCTTTGGTGGGCAATGGAATTAAGAACTACGTAAAAGGCAGTGTTATGTCAAAGTGATAATCTGTGCTAAATTTCTTCTCTACAAGTCAATGGTCCAAAAGTTTTCATCGTGACGAAGGAATTGTAAACGAGGTAGCTAAATCTTTGTTGGGGCAGCACAAATGGCTAGTGGAGCAAAACTAACCAATATCGAACCAAATAGGAAAACCAAGAAGCTGAAGCCAGTTGCGTTTGAAAACTGATTACGACAATGAATTGTATTTAAGATTTACTGCATAGAATGTTTGGACCACTGAGCCCACCTAACTAAGTAGACCTGAATCTAAAATTAAATCTTAATAGCTTCTAACAAGTTTCTTACATTTGGATACCAACGAGCAGAATTCTCAATAAGCACCTGTTAATTAGTCAAGGAACATAAGCAATGTACTAACTGCCCAAAAATGGAGAAATACTTATAATATGGACAACCTAGTTCACAGTGAATCAAGTGGTTTAGATATTTAATCAGTACCATGGGTCTAATGTAAGATACATGTTCAAAAATCAATTTGGAACGTGCGGTCCACGCAAAAATTTCTTCCATTCGAGATAATTAAAACAATTGGCTAATATTCTTTTGTTCCCTTTTTCTTGTTTTTCAATCGTGTTATCCTAATTAAATATCAATAATTGAGAAAAAAAATACACATTTTGCCTAATTAGTAATAACTTTTTTTAATTAAGATTTTTATCCTGAATTGATAATATTTAATTGAAGCAAAAAAAATTAGAAAAAGAATGAAGAATTTGTATCCCTTATATATATAGCTTTGGGATTTGCATTTTCTATGATGCTTTACTTGTTTCCACTCGTAACCTTTTGTCTTCTTTCAGTTCTTAGAAAGAGTAAACAAGGAAACACATGCACAAACTCATCAAATATATAAACAACATAAATTGTATGTACATTTGTGACTCTTGGAAAGTAACAGTGAGCGATCTAACAAACACTATTATTGATCAAATAACTTTGGTTATTATTACATTTCTGACATACTGACATAAATCTAATCTAAGAAATTAATATTCAGGATTCACTTGTGTAGAACAAGCTTTTCATTATGCCATGTATCATGGCCTGGAATTACTCTCTCTCTCTCTTATATATATGCCCCTGTACAATTGGAAATGGTATGAAGAGAGGACTCTTGACGTGTGAAGGGTTAAAGATCAAACGGTGTCAATTTTGGGAGCCCATTTTCTCTGCTTTTCTTGCCTGCGTCTCCATGGGACCACTTGCTTAAAGCTTTCATAAATGCTTGCCTGCAGTTATAAAATTTCTTAATTTCATAACAAGATAACAACCCAACCAAAATAAATGATTAGACCAATACGCAACGACCACCAAAAGTCACAAGCACGAGCAGTGGTTTTCTGGGTGGCTATCTACTAGTCCAGCTTTTCGGCACCCATATGTTGCTTACTGCTGTTTTGATTTCTTTAATTAATTTACTCTTAGAAAGCAAGGGAAAATGTTTCATTACTCGCAACTGCAACTTTTCTGACCAAGAATATGGAAAGGAATAAACTTTTACAAATTTGGTGGCCTCGATAATAAGATTAAACCAAAGACCAATATTTTTTTTCTTTAAGTCAAACATTACCTTTAACTAAGAAATAATATGGGTGTTATGTTGCATACCTTGGTTCCTATGCATTATGCATGATTTATACAATATTGTTAGCTAGATCTTATGGCAACGAAAACATAAAAAACATGATTAGGACAAAGGATGATGGTTTGGAGATAAACAAATGTAAATTATTTGTTAATAAAATGTTTCAAAAATACTTTTATGATCATTGTATCCATGATTTGATGATTCGAAAAGGATGGAATGGCATGTTGAATCGAACACAATAATATTGTATCCAATTTCTCATCACCCACCTGAGAAATTAGATACCAACAAACACACAGAGAATTGCAAATTTGAATTATCCAAATTTGCCTTAGATAAAAAAAAAAAAGAAAAAAACTGCTGGGAAATTATACTGTCTAGCATTTTCGTAGAAATGTCCCCAAAAACAAAAATTTAGGTAGCTAATTAAGCTAAAAAAAGAAAAGAAAAAAGAAGTTTTAGTTTACAATTCTTTTTTCTGTTGAAATTAAAAGAATGAAATATATTTTTGTATAGTGAAGGAGGTGATGTTATTTGATTTGTTCAGACTGAGAAATTGAGATAGGAGAAGACTTACCCACAAATGTGACCCTGCCTGAGAGAGACTCAAGAAGCTTCCTCTTCTGCGAACCCGTGTGATATTCACCTTAGTCTTAGTGGTTGTGCCATCGCCGCAAGGGCCATCTACGGCGCAGCTTGAAAAGTTAAAACTGCCCTCGGCGTCGTCCCTGTTGTTCTTCCTGAAACCGCTCCACCTGCTAGACCCAAAATTGCCATTCCGGTAGTCCTTGCCCGCAACGCGGGGACTCCTATACGACGTCGTGAAGGACACGGCCCGGCCCACGTAAGGCCCATCCAACACCGTTGTTGGGGAAGGCACGTTGTTGTTGGAAACCTTGGCCTCCGAGAACAGCAACCTAGGAGGCAGCTCCAAGGTTCTGGCAGCACCACTCCTCTTGGGCTCGGGTTGGGTGGCGCAGGGCCGAGGCTTCCCCGGTGCTACCTCCCACTGGAAGGGAACCGAAACCGTCGTCTGCGGCGGCGTCGTGGGCATCTCTGGCAGCATGCTCGGCCGTGAGATTAGCAGAGAGAGCTTCGGGGGCGTGCTGGGTTGATGATCATGATCATTCTCTGACCCCATTATTGTGATGAGCTAGTGAAGTGGATGTTTTGTGTCTGAGATTCTGTGTGCTTTTATAAAGAGAAAAATGGGTCAATAAGTTTAGAGAGAGAGAGAGAGAGAGGGTGCGTGTGTGAATGAATCAATATTGTGAATTCTGATGGCAAGGACTAACAGCAACAGCAGCGTAAACGCTCCTGTGGCGCTTCTTGTTCACGAGAAGATGCGCGTTTTTCAATCTTGCATGGGCGACGGAATTACCCAAGTGCCCTGGATGTGGGTCCCACCTTGACTCCTTCTGCTTGCTGAATAAGGACAAACAATGTTATTTTAGTGCGATTTTTGTTGGTTGTTAAATACATTTTTATGAATTTTTTGTTTTAAGCTAGAGTAACCTCATTTGGAGAGGCTGCCCTTAAGTGTTTTTTTTAGAAAAATTTAAATCTCTAATATTATTAATAAAAATTATCTTATTAATATTCTAATTTATTTATTATTGAGTTATAGTATTGTAAGTTATATTTAATAAATTTTAAATATTTATTATGAAAATTATAAATTAATATTTGATCATTTATTATAGATATCGATACCCTAAAATAATAAGGTAGCAGCACATCTTTGAAAGTAATATTTTCAACTGTCTAGATCTTATTTAATTTTTATAATGTAATATTATACGTTTAACTTGGTGACACAAAATTTATTTACTTTGACATGTGTTATTTTCGTTAACTCGTACAAGAATTTTTTCGGCCATGACAAGTTGACTTAATTGGTAAAATTAAGCTCTATGGACCCAAGAAGTTGTAAATTTTATTTTTGTCACCGATCACTCATTTATAGATATTTCAGTGATTATGATGTGTCATCCTTTATTGTAGAATAACGTATCCAACTTCTGTAAAGTCTTTTTTGAATACAAAAAATTCAAAGGTCATTCCAGCGTTTTGAAAAGTCATAGAGATCAATTCCGTTGGTTGTCGTTTGTTGTGACTTGTTGTGGGAAATTTGTCAGTGGGAGAGAAACGCATGGTCCCTCCCACTCTCATGTCTTAGGTCTTTACCCAATTATAGGGTAACCGTGGGACTAGAAACCCGTCAACGTCTATGGTTTTTAATTCTTTTTTTTTTTCAATTTCGTTTTAAATTGAATAAAACCAAATGAAACATCTTCCTCTGCTAGAAACGAAGACCCAAATCCTTAATCATTTTCTTCGTGTATAGGTTCCAAGTGGTGTGATCCTAGGCAAAACAATCATTTCTTTATGACTAGGATTATTGTTCCTGTTTTTAATCCTTTTCAAATTGCGAGTGTTTTGTAGAACCCACGTTGATTCCTATGATAAAATATTGATTGATAATGAAGAAGTTGCTTTCAAATATAATTTGAATTTGCAAGTAACACAATAAGAAAAAGAAAAAGTCAATTATGCTACCAAACAATGAAATAATTTGGTCATGTGTGTTATATTTTCACATTGAGTAGTTTAAGAAACTCAATGTAATACTTAAATTATAGATCACTTCTATTCAATAGACTAGTCTTTTAAGTTGCATTTTTTTTATAGGCTTAAGTCATAATAATTAAAAAATAATATTATATTTAATCATTATGCATATTATATTTACAATAAATATATAAGACATTTATAAGTATTTAATATAATAATTGATATTCTTTTCAAAATAAACTAGTTAAATGAAGCACTAATTAATTTTTAAATTCTATCAAAATTTTATCAACTTTACCTACCTTATGAAAACATTCAATCCAACGTTTACACACGATGTTATTCAACTGTAAGTACGTATCACTATATTTGCATGTTTAACATGCCAAATAAATGAAAACGAATGGAACTTAAGTATATTGTAAGATAGATCACGAGGTTACACATGGCTTCCTAACATTCGTCATTCGAAATTGGTGTGATTGGAATTACAGCGTGTTATGGTCACATACCATAAGCTTTGGAGTTACAATTAACCTCATTTAAGCCATCCTTTCTTCACATTACTTGGAACACAAAAAAAAAAAATTCTTTTTTGATGTAAATCAAGAGTATCTTCATATATTTTAACTCATTTGACTTGTTCCATAAATTTAATTTTTTTGAGATAAAATTGATAATGGTATAATCCTCTCAGATGCAACTGTCAAGAATTAAATTATAATTATTATGTATAAAAACGTAGCTCACTTTGTTATATCATGACCTCATAGGTAAAATAAAATTACTCTAATAGCCTTTTTATTAATTTCATTGTGAATTACTTATCAGGAAGAAAACATATTATAGTGATAAATGTACCAATTTTCACATCCTTGTGCAATTCTTTTTTACAAATAATAAGAAAATATATTTTCCAACTTTTACCATTTTCAGTTTTCAAAATGGTGATGTTGACGACTTTTTTTTTTCTTTCTTAATGTGCATATAACCTACTATTATTGTTTAGGAAAGCTAGCGAAGAAAAGACATTACGATGATGCGGGTCAACGACTCAAAGTTAAGCATATTCCTTTATAATGAAAGAGAAATTAAGAATTTGAGCAACTTTTAATTTAAAGAAAGAATAATTTAAACTATAGTGCAAATTATATATTCTCACCGGGTTGTAAAGGGATTTTGAAATTCATATGGTTGTCCTTTGAAATTCTTTTGAGTTCCCTTTATCAATAATTCAAATGCCTGATGAATGAAATTCCAAACATCAAACAGAGAAAATATTAAAAAGGTTGCATTATAGACTCGTGTTTATCCCAACGAAAAAGAAAAGTTAGACAAAGTTTCAGCTCAGAAAAATTGAAAAGAAAACAAAAGGATAGAAAAGGATAAGAGAAAACCAAGCAGGCACTAATACTTTGATGAGTTCTTTTTCTCCCTTTGTATTTTAGTAGTATTATGTTCTACTTTCAGAACGTGGTGGTAGATATCTTAAATACAAAAAGACATTAGAAAGATTCCTGAATAGAATTGATCATGCTCTGCTTTGTTTTCCCTTCTTTTTTGCTGCATCATGCTCTGCTTTTCTTGGGACATTTCTAACATTGTGGCCACTTGGGAAGTGTCACACATGCAAATCTTTCCCAGAATTACAATTCTTATTTTGTCCACTGTTAATCAAGATATGCATGGACTCAAGAAACTAAGTCCATTATGCATTTGAAAACTGTTGTGTACCTAGAATTCAATAGTTGACTATATCGACACATATATCCCCTCAATTAAGTAATCGAACGTGTAAATTACTTTAAAGATAAATTAATATAATTGTTTGATACAATTATTGTAATGGGCCTTCCTGAGATGATGTGGATAACAAGACTGAGGTGATCCTAATAATTACCTCGACGATATTTAATAACTCAAGAAGAAGTCCTAAAAAATTGGAATAAGTTTATCTCATTACAAAGCTTATTATAATTTTTTGAAGATAACCTCTAACAAGTAGATTACCTTACCTGTTGAAGGAAGGTAATCCTTTAAGTTCAATTTAATTCAATTCATTCTCACTATAATTTTGTTAGTATTCTTTTGACTTGAGCATAATAGTGCTTTTTGTAGATATCCCTCAATTTTCTCATTGCTCTTTGGAGTTGACTATCTCATAATGCCTTGGTTAAATTCCAGATAATCCTTAAACCTCAAATTTATAGTCCAAAACAATAGTGTTACTCTTTCTAGTAGACCGGATAATCTTTGGAGTGAATATGAAACCACATCATTACATATCGACACATTATATCCCTCGATAATACAATGTTGCTAGATTTTGGTGAGTGTAGATATAGAATTACATTGAAATTAATCATCATTACATATAATTTAAGTAAGAGGACGTTGTATAAAAGTATGATTTCTTCTACTTTTTTCTTTTCATTTTAGAATGAAAAGATTTTGAGCTCAATAAATTCAAATCAAACGAAGGAATTTAGGGGTTGAATCTTATTTGACTCTTTTTTTTTAATCTTTACAAATTAATTAATTAATATCTATAATTAATAAATATTTATATCAATTAATATAAATATATTGATAGGAATTATAATTGTCAGTTAGTAATAATCACTTGTATAAATAGGAGTAGGAAGAGAATAATTGTATCATTAGTTCATTTTAAGAGAAATGTTAAGGTTAGAAAACAAAATTTTCTAAAGTAAGGTCATTCTTTCTATTGTGATTCAAATTGTAGAGTAAAGCCATTATTTCTATTGTGATTCACATCAATCGATTCTTTCATTATCTTGAAATTTATTAATGGAGGATGAGGCATGACTAGATCACATAGAGGAGTTAGGGGACTCCATAGATAATCAGTTGGTAAGAATAGAGAAAATATTGACAAATATTGAAGAAGATATGCAAGAGTTAGAGTAATGAGGAATCTAAGAAAAATCTATTCTTGGTCCTAATCAAGCGATAGATCTTCTGGTGCTGGAAATGCAAGGTACGGAGGGTAATGGGAATTCTGGAAGAAAGGATATTCAACTTTCAGAGGCTATTGGAAATTCTACATATGGAAAGATTTCGTATGCTATTGAGAATGAAGAATCCAGTGATATAATGGAGCAGAAACCAGAGGATTTCGAGGACAATCATCTTCAAAAGTTTGAAGACAAATCTGGCTGCAAAACTCAAAAAAGGTAGGCCAAGAGGAGACAACAATGTTGGTTTTCAATTGGAAATGTAAGGAAGAACTCAGGGGAAGCTACAATGAAATTGACGAAATTGTACCCATGAATACTGTTTCAACAAGCATCAAGTCTAAGTTCATCTCTGGCAAAAGTTGTTGAAATTACACAAGCCACGTATATAGGCAGTATGCTTCTATACCACAAATTAGAATATCAAATCAAATGTTAAAAAGTTGTGTACTTCAGATCTGCAAGAGTCCCATTGTACACAAGTGTGCACCCTAGATCAGGATCTTCCCTTCTTTCTTCTACTGTTATAGCCGTGTGCTCCAGATGGGGTAAAGAATCACATAATAAACATAGGAGTGGAGAGGGGATCCCGACTTTTATAAAATAATTAGTAACCCTAGTTTTTACCCATCACGGGCCCTAGGTTACCAAGCCTTACATATAACCTACTTGACCAGTACACTTATGCATTAGACCAAAAACTCAATAAACCAGTGATTTTAGAACCCGTAGGATCACATTATAGAATTTGGATATGAACTCCAAAGATTATTAAGTTATACCATTCAACTAGTTTTAACAAAATAATAAAATACACAATCAAATGCAACCCAAATACAAAAAATTCTAACATTCTCCTACTTAGGCAACATTGATTGCGTAACATCTCCATTTAAGTGAAAATAAATTTTTAATTTTTTTAAGTAGTTTTATTTATGTTACTATCTAATACTAATAAATATATCATTTAATTATTAATATTTTATTTTAGTATTTAAACAGAAAAGGACAGTGAAAATTACTTAAGGGAAACTAGAAATAGTTGAAATACCTAAAGGAATAGTAAAAACTACACAGTGGTAATTTAGTAATTATGAAATTTTACTTGAAGGTATTTTTGTTCAGTGAAACATTTAAACACAGAAATTAACTAAATTTATTTTATAAATTATTAATTTTATTTAAGCATTTATAAATTAAACTAGGTGAAATTATCATACTTTAACCTAATTAAAAATTTATATTTGAAAAGATTTACTTAAGTAAAAATATAATTGTACAAAATGACCAATAATACTCATATTAGTACCCAATTTTAATTAGATAGGAGAAATAATCACTGTTGTGTTAGAGAAATTGAATTTGTTATTATTTAGTTTTTCTCATTTAGTTTCTATCTAATTAATCTAGTTACAAGTCAACCAAAGATTTTGATTTTTAGAATTTATAAATGTGTAATAAGATAAAGTAATATAAAACTAATAAAAACAAAACCCAAAATTCCCTCCCTATCTCCTAACCCCTCAGCCAAGCAAGAAAAGGAGGAGAAAAGAAAAAAGAGAAGAAGGGAGAAAGAAGGGAGGCTTACGGCTAGGAAAGGGAAAAGGAAGGAGAGAATGAAAGAAAGCAAAGAAGGAAAATAAGTCAAGACTCTCCCTGAGCAATAACTCTAAGAGGTAGGGAACTCAAACCCAGATTTTTCTCTTTCAAAATATGGTTTCATGGTAGTTTATGACTCAAAACTATGCTAGTTTCTCTCTCTAGAATTTTGAGAGTGTTTATGGATGGTTTAGAATGTGGTGAGCCATTTAGGTTAAGATTTTAACCTTAGTTTCAAGTGGGAATCCAATATTTCCAAGTTGACATACTAGAGTTCTTATATTAGAATTTAGTTCGGATGTAATTTTGAGAATTTTTGGATGGTTAGGAGCTTGATTTGGTGTTTGGGAGTCTTTGTTGCACATGGAACAAGGTGAAAACCACTTCGAATTTCAAGGCTTTGGCCCCTAGTTCACGACCACACTAGGGTTCTAGGCCGATGTTTTTATTAATTTTTATTGTAATTGTGTAATCTTGTTAGAATTATGATATATTTATTTTTATGAACATTACTTGCTTGTTGGAATGAAAATCCATGTGTGGTTATGTGTGTATGGCCCACGACCTTGTATGGGAACTTGGAAGTTTGGATGAGCAAGTTACTTGAATATATTTCTTTTAGTAAATAATGAGAGTTTGATGATTTTATGGTGGGATTTCATGATATGGTATTGATTTAAGAATAAATATCCTGTATTAGTCATATTTGTTTTTCTTTACTAGGTTTCATTTATATAAGAATTTTTAGTGAAAGTTATGTGATTTAAGAGCTAAATAGTCATTTCAAAGTGTTCCATGAGGAGAGAAATAAGTGTTTTGTTAGAAAGGTGAAGTTTGAGACTCTAGTAAATATTTTACTAAGTTATATATATGTTAGTGAAATTGAGATGTTGATGCCTTAAGACGTCTTCTTTCAATATGTTACATGCTTAGTTTAATTAAAGGGAAATAGTAAGCAAAGCATGGATGTGACCTTCTAGAGAAAGAAAATGAATTTGAGATGATGATCCATAAAGATTAGAAAATAGTTTCTAATAAAAATGTCATGGAAGAAGTCTATGATAAGTCTTATATGTGTCTAATTCCATTTTATGGATAGGTCCACCAGAGGTGTCGATAGTGGAGTGGAATCCACCAGTGCACGTGGAATAGTCACACTAGTTTTAGAGGATGCCCTATGCCAAAGGAGAATTCTCAACCACTTAAGGTTTAGACCATGTAGGCAAAGAGGAAATGTAAAAAGGATTAAATCCTAGTTAAGCTTCATGAGCGTGTAACATAGAGTGAAGTTTCTGAGAATGGTAAATGTTAACTGTTTTACATATTTGAGATCATTGACTAATCATGAAACTGTCTTTTCTGTCTTTGCTATAGCTAAAAATGCTTTGGGAATTCTATTTTTTTTTATATTTTTATGTATCTGAGTATATATTAAAAATTTATTTCTCATCCTTATAAATTGTGGTATTTTCATAGTCTCCTGTAGTTAAATAAAGATGCAGATATACATTTTACTATTCATCGACACTAGCTGGTTTCCTCCTTTCAGAGGAACCAGTTTATTTTGGCTTTTGTGTGATGTAATTATTAGTAAACTTGGTAGAATTAGCTTGGAGTGTAGTATGTACATGTAGGATGTAGACTCTGATATACCTTTCCTGCATGGCCAAATGAGGCTAGTAATTCTTTTTGTTATACATATGTGTATATGTTGACGTGCAGGAAAATGTGCCAAGCTAAACATCTTTTGGATGTATAGTAGTGGATAATTATATACCAATTAGAAATCTTATGTATGTATAATAGTATACAATTTTGTTTATGATGCAAATGATGATTATGGAATGTGATTATGTGAAATGTCACTTAATAGCTTAAGTTTGATATATTTTCTTTATAGTAGATAATACGTAATTGAATATATTTACATGTTATAGTGCTATTTTTATTCCGTGAGTAATATTTTGTGACTCTGAATTAAATTTTGGATTTTTTGATACATGAGTTATATTTTATTTCCTTAGAAAGAACTTAATATGGATACGTGATCACTAAAATAACGTATTAAATTAATTTAAAAATTTTATTCACCTAATATTCACATTAATTTTATTTTTAATAAATTTAAATTAAATTAAACATTGATTTAACTTAATTAAAATTTAATAATAAATTTTAACACGTAACACAAATGCCTATTCTAGGGAGGGTGTTACAGATTGAGTTTTGTTTCATCATTTAAAAAAAAATTGAAAACGACTCTCTGGTTGAACAAACTGTGGCCACTAAATACAACCTGATTACAATAACCATAAACATTTACCAAGAAACCCTAACAAATCACTAACTAAGAACCATAGTTGAAGATAAACTTTTTATAATCTAGTTCACCAATAATCACATAATTGATAACTTCATTGGCTTAATCACAAGTGTATAGGTGTAGATACACATCATAGCATAGTCTATGATCCTTTTCATGCTACCGTGTATGGATCCCTCATTGTGCTTTCCCAAGAAAATACAACTAATCTCTCCAAAGAGATTAAAAATATGTTTCTCATGAAAGACTATTTTCATAAAGGAAACAAAACATCTTTATCACGAAATACCAATGTTTTCTCTAAGAAATACCTATATCTCGAGATATATTAAATGATACCGTAATAATATCATAATATAGTAAAGTCATATTTCTCATGACAACATTACCATCATGTGTACATAGTAAAAATTCATGATATCACAAGAGTTTCAATTATACAAAACATGTGTAATCACAATTTATCAACTCTCATTAACAATCACATCATAAAGTACAAACCACTAAGGTTCAAACATATAATTGATTAACAATATAACCAAGCCAAAATAGCTTCACTGTCGATGGGAACTTCAATAGTACAACTTTAACTGTCAATGATGTTCAAATCATATATATAGCATACAAACACTAACAAATTCTTTATAAAAACAAATTGACTAACACATAGATGAGATCGATAACAAATATCTTTAATTCATCCTTAAGGAGTATGCACCACCATAATACAATGAGCATATTGCAATTATTAACAATCACATCAATTAAGTTACAAGCAAAGACTAAATAAGGACAATTAGTCCTAAATAATAAACATTTCAGCTCTAAGTCATACCTTTGCTCAAGAACAGAAATAAAATTATTTTCATGAATATAATACGAACTCTCTTATCTCTTTTAAGACTAGGAAATTTTTTTTAACAATATAAGCCAAAACTTATATCAATAATACAATCTATTACCTCAAAAGAAATTAGCAAAAATAATTTATATAAGGCATAGATCAACATGCAATTAATGATTCAGAAGCATACATTTATAACAAATAAATTATACTCCCACATTTCTATAGAAAACAAGAAATAACATGTCTCGTATCACTTCCACTTTTCCAAAAAAAAAAAATTATTAGACATAAAAATATATTCAAAATAATACTTTCACAAGACACCTCCAATAAGAAAACATTAATCACATCAATTTAATTGACAAATTTCAAGCTTATTATAGTACAAATATACGTACCCAAAAAATGCAAAATATTAAAAAAATTACATCAAAATCATATATGTAACGACATATCCAAAGACCAATACTTTTAGAAGTATTAAAACAATTGGCTTCTACCTAATTTTACATACATGTGTTTCTTGCATAATAACATACACATGAGTACATACAAGAATATGACCAAAACAATGTTTAATTGGCCACAATCATATTCTTTACAAAAGTTTAGGCATATGATCGCACAATCGCCTATGAACAAAATGCACAACACATACTATAACTCTTCCTTTTCCAAATAATGAACATTTTCTCGTACGCAAGAATACTCACTTCAATATAAACTTAACCACATATTCTTAGATAAATATACAAATTTATCTGGCTAAAACCATCGCTAAATATACATGTTTTACATCCTTAAAGATTACACAGTCAAACCTTTAAAACTGTAGTCTAATTACCTTTCTCAAAAAAATAATATAAAGTTAGAAACACAATAAAAACACAATCAACACTTAATTGATCAAATGGACAATAACCAATGGTAACAACCATTATAACAGGGATTCAAAACATATGAATATAAACTCTCCTGTGAGTAGAGAATATATATCATGCACAATAGTTTCTAAAAATTCAACACTTGTAGGCAGAAGAATTTTCATTGTCACAGTATCATAATTCTTTGTATGCTACTCAAACCAACTTATGCTATAAAACTCCTGTGGGTAGGTAAATGCATTAATTGATTTAAGCAACATAATCATCTTATGATGATACACATTCATATCAATTAATAGGCCCTAAAATAGGATAAATTTACCGTTCGAAATCTATTTTCAACTTCATACTAAGTTTTCCAAAATCATGTTTTCCAAGAAACACATCATGAAATATTTCCTTCATATAAAATTACATCACCCAAGTAACAAAACAAGGTCTCAATTTGCACAAAATTATATTTTCATAATCAAAAAGTACAAATTATAATATTCAATCATTAGACTACAATTTCAAAAAATTAAAATTAAAATCAAGAGAGCCAAACAAGTCAAATATTACCACAACGAGAGCATTCAAAAGTTTTCATGAATTATTCCGTTAGTTTAATAAATGGGCTACTTTGGCAGTGATCATTTATTTAACTAACTAAATTCAAAAAACATATACAGCAATAATCAATTCAAACTCTTTGAATTGCAAGAAACATGCCAATAAAATATACTAACTCTATACATGCACTTATCAAACAGTATAGTGTATTAATATAACATAAGAGAAATAAGAAAAATAATAAATAATAATTAACATCGTCATGATATTCCTTTAACTTTCCGTACAAGTAATGTACCAAATATATAACATGGTATAAAATTCATTCAACTTCACTTGAAAAAGTTGAATAGCATACAGTCATTCAACTTCACTTGACAAAGTTGAAAGCCAGGCAAAATACTAAACAATTATACTACATACAATGTAAAATTAGCACATTATTCATGACTATGTCACAACTCTTCCCCTCGACTGGCATACAGTCACAAACAACAATAGTCATGCTATATTTTTAAAACATACAAATTCGCACTAAATTTTATCCTACAATACATCAACAATTAATAAACACATAATTTATATAATTTGAGCAATTTTTAGAATGACATCCTTCTCACCATATACATTACAATTTTCATGAACAAATACAAGCCCATAACATTACTAACACAAGCAATTAACTTGAATTTTACATTCATTTAATGGATATTTAAATGTTATAATATGACAAAATATTCGAGGAATTAATAGCCAACAAATATATCATGCGCTTCAAAAAATTAGGTAAAATTTCACATAACATGAAAGCACACTTTTTATAAATAAAATTTCATTGGCAAACATAACTCCCACCTTCCATGTGGATAATCACAAAAATTTAATGCAATAATTAAATACCGAAAGAAAATATTATGATATTTTTATTTCAAAATCACTTATCTATATATTCATGCTTACAAGGTACTAAATATTTCTTTTTATAAAATCATATAAAAAAACTTATAGCAATACTTTCTAACAGTTTCTTAAATAATCATTTCATAATTATTGCATATAAAAGCTCAAATTAACCAATTAAATATTTAACATTCTAACACATAAAAGTTTTTAACTTTAAATAAACTAGACATACATTTTATCATATTCTAGTTCTAAACATTAAAGTTAACATACAACATAACTACCTATCTAGCTAAATATCATTTTTCCTTTTATGCACAAAGCCTCTAAAAAAATTAAGTATTTAAGGCCCATTGATTTACAATTATTATATTATTTTCACATTTATATCAATTTTATTCATGAAAAATAAAATAAAATAAAAAAATTACTTATCAACAATAAGATCAAGGCACATGATCAAATAAAATAAATTTTATAACAGACAAAAAATTAATTTTATTAATGATGTTATTCATGAAAAAAGAGAATTTTGAGTCAAAAAATACAAATAAGAAAAAATAATTAACATGAACAATATACAGTAATAATAATTAGCAAAACATGAATTTATCATATATGAATATAATCTTTGTGGAGAATATACCACACAATAACAACAGTCTCATAAAATTCAACACTTGCGTGAAAAAAAATTTTTACTGTTAAAACCATTCAAAGTACCATATCACAATAAATTCATTAACGAGTTAACTCTTTGTGGGTGAGCTAAATCATAAATCAATTTAAGTAACACAACATCTTCAAAATTTATTCAACGAGTAACTTCATCAATTTTTGTGAATGAACTACTGTGGTAGCATACACTTACTTCAACCAATAGGATTCCTAAACAAAGATACACAATTGTCCAAAACTCTTTTTTTTAACATCAAAATTTTAATTTTTTAAACACTCAGAGAGTGTACCTATCAAACTTAATAATCAAGAAAAGTAATATTTATCAATAAATACACCTCATGCATTCTTAATAATTTTTTTAAAAAATCAGAGTCAAAAAAATGTTTAAATATAAAAAAATTAAAATATAATGAAATAAATTCACAATAATTTTCATATAATTTTAAAAATTACAAAACGTACCAAAAAAATAGGAATAAAAAAATCATCCAGGTGGGTGAAATTTCGGGTCAAATTGACCCGCGTGGCTTTCACGCGGATCCACGTGCGCGTGCTTGCGTGAGGTGAAGCTGGCAACCATCTTCATCTTCTCCGCTGCGACAGCGTCTATCAGACCAGGGGAGAACCCAGCACCTAAAAAGCACCACGTCGACGCCATTGAAGGCGTGTACTAGGTGGCACTGGCGTGAGGATGAAAATCCCCATGGTCGCAGACTGCACCGCGGAGAGACGCAGCGTCCACCATGGACGCCGAAGCTTCAATCTCCATTCATGGCCGACGGAGGCTGGGAGTTCCGCCAAATAACCCCCAAAATTGCTATTAAAGCTAGATCTGGGACGGGATCGAGGTGGGGATCATGAATCCCATGAGCTCATTCTATTTCGCAGGAAGAAACGCGTACCACCATAGACGCCTAGGAGCTTCGAGCGCCTTTAATGACGGACGCGCAAACCAGGATGCGAAAACCACGATTTTGGCCCCTCAGAACCACGATTCATATGCGGATTGATGGGAGTAGTTCAAATCCCATGAGCCCATGCGATTTCGTGGAGAAAATCGCGCTCAAACACGAAGCCCAGGAGCTCCAACCTCCATCAATGGCGGACGACCACCATGAACACGAAAACCAGTGTCTGAGATCATGGAAGAACGAGGTTTAGTTGCGATTTGCCATGGAAATTCATCCAAAACCGCAAACATCAAGATTACTCCATCAAAACACACCAAAAATCAAATCCATTAGGGTCCAAAACGAAAACCCATTATGAGTTCTAAGACACAATTTTTTTTTTTTATTAACGATAAGAGTTGAAGGAGAAATAGAAACCTTAATCTCAAATTGTTAACAACTTCAAAATTTATTGGGAAAAAAGAAAATTCCAATCTTAAATTGAAAACAATTCTCAAATAGTTCATAGATATCAATTTTAAATTTTAATAGCTCAAAATTAATTTTTTAAAATTAATCAATTTGGATCCTAAATTTGATATAATAAACTTTGATATTACATGTTAAATTTAAGTCACATTTATAAATAATATGTTTCTATATCAGAAATTAGAATATCAAATCAATTATTAAAGAGTTGCGAACCTTATATATGTAAGAGTCTCATTGTACACAAGTGTGTACTCTAAATAAAAATCTTTTTCTTCTTATCTTACTCTTGTAGTCATATCTTCTATATAGGACAGAGAATCACAAAATGAGTTTAAGAATAGAGAGAGAATCTATCTTTTATAGAACAGTTAATAACTCTAGTTTCTACTCATTAAGTGCCCTAAGTTATGAATCCCTACACATAACCTACCTGATCGATACACTTATGCATTAGACCAAAAACTTAATTCAAAACTCATAAGATCATATTATAAAATTTAAATATAAATTTTAAAAATTATCAAATTATATCATTTAATTAATTTTAATAAAATAATAAAATACATAATTAAAAAGAATCGTCGGAATACAAAAAAATTCTAACAAAAGTTGCAGTCGGTTCTCGAAAGAACCAATGGAAATAGCAGAAATGGTCAAGACTAGGCAATCAAGGGAACTACCTGACCCTGACCCTGACCCTGACCCTGGAAAAGATCAAAGGCAGAATTACTTGAATCCGCTGTTGCCACATGAGCCATTGAAGACCGAATTTTTACTTTCCAATTGGGTGGGCAGGAAACATATCATTGTCGAAGGCGGAGTGGGTCAGCAAAGCTTGTACAAGAAAGTGAAATTTTTTCAGACTGGGGCAAACTCTAGGAATGCGAGTGATCATCGGAGGTCAACTGTGTGATTCGAGTTTGCATCAGAACGATTTTAAACACAGGAATAACTCCAATACTTCAAAATTTCATTCACCCATCTCTGTGACTTCCTTGGAACAGCAAATGGAGGCAGCCACCGACAGCCCAAATTGCATGGTTCGTTTTCCAGGATACATTTTTATGACCATGGGTACGTCAAGCCTGAGTTCACAATCAGCTATGGAGAAGGGCGAAAAATTAAGCTGGAATTTGAAGGTGTTGATTGAGGCTTTTCCTAAAGTGAGAGACCGAATTTTACAAGGTTGGTTGCAGTTAACTTCAAATTCAGATGTCTCGTTTATGTTGGTAGAACCTATGGTTGCCGAAGAAATGAAGTCTAAGAAAGAATTTCACCGAGAGAAGGAAGTTATTGCTTATGCCAAAGTAGTTGAAACGCCTGATATGAAGCCATCAAATGAAAAAGGATTAGCACTTGCATATGTGAAAGGTCATTTCACTCATTTGGATATTCAAGTGCGTGACAAGGATTACTCCTACGAGTCCTATGTGCTACATACCACTAGTGTTATGAGTCTTCCAATGTGCTGGTTAATTATTGGAGTATGTAACAAGGACTATCTCTATGTGCTGGACATTACTCGAGTCTAATGCTTTGATTTTTTTTTTCCTTTTACATTAACTTTGAGGACAAGGTTATTTTTAATAGGGCAGATATTGATAAGAATTATAATTGTTAGTTAGTAATAATTACTTGTATAAATAAGAATAGGAAGAGAATAATTATATTATTAGTTTATTTTGAGAAAAATGTTAAGGTTAGAAAACAAGATTTTATAGAGTAAAGTCATTCTTTTTATTGTGATTCATACCATATGTAGTATAAATCATAAATTGTTCTAAATTTATATATTTGTACCTTTTTTTTTCCTTGTTTAAATTTTGTTACTGACCCTTTTGCCAAATAAAAGTCTACTTATTATGTTTTCAAACATTTTGATTCAATGACATGAGACGATTTACCAGCCAGCAAGTAGCTATAGCGGCAAGTATTGCTACTCCATCTTGTTCCTTTTTCATTGATACCATGAAAAGTAATAAGCAGAATGTTACATTATTCAACTATATATATGCAGATTGAAAAAAAAATCACCAAGGCAAGAAATCTTGACTATGAAAAAAAATTACGGCATGATATATGCGAGATAATCACTATTCAAATATCTAATGCCTAATTTATTTAAAAGACATAAGCAAGATATATGAGAAAAGATGTACATAGAGTCCATATACCTAAATATAATGTGTGCATAAAATAGATAGACATATATTTATATACTAAGCTCAATCTTATTATAATATCTCGTTATTTTTAGGTTTGGATGGATTCAGTTCTTTTTTGGTTATTACTTTCATCTTGATCTCTCTCTCTCACACACCACATGAATGCTAATAACAATAGGTATGATTATAGCCAAGGAGGTTTCGAGATACATGTACTAGTAAGCGTATTCATTCTCCGAATTTCTCCATCAATGAAACGTACTAGCAACTGTTTTTCACTTTTTAGCAACTGTAAAATGTTGCCACTGACAGGGCAATGCCGTGAGGTTTACCCTTGACCCTTAAATTGATCATCACTTCAGGTCTTGAATTCCTGACAAGTAAACAAAACTCACCACATCTTTCACCATGCAGAAAACTTAATTGCTTGAACCCAACCACAGCCACTTCTAACATAGACTTGTTGCAGAAATAGGTAACATGCATGCATAGTAGTGATTCTATTCATGTCACAGTCACTAAAATTCTGTGCCAAATTGGAACCGTAAAGGAAAAGATTCAGTAATTCTGATATATATTTAATAATACCCAAATTCTACCGGGTGTTGAGTATACAAGTAGCATACATATTTATGTATATAAATAGCATGCCTCCTTTCATTTTATTTCAACTTGAATTCTTATTTTTTTTTCCTTTTATTTTTGTCTTTTCCTTGTGCCGTGATTTTAAATTACAGTTGTTGTCACAATTACAATTATATTATGATTGTAAAAATTGTAAAAATTATATACTATTTTAAGACAATACAATTAATATAGTTATAATTACAATTGTAAAGACTCTTACAATAATAATATTTCAACCACAATTATGATTGTAGGCAATTTAAAACATGATTGGTGGCCTTGCATTAACCTCTGGTCCTATCAAATTTGGTGTATTTATATATTATGAGGTACCCCTCATTCATAATTCCCGTGCAAAGGTGGCAAAGAGAATTAAGGACACTGGGGAGCTGCAGGGGTCCAATAAAAGGAATAATCGTCCATCAATGAACTCAATGCTCTTAACCACTTGCTGATACAGAACGATGGCAGCCATTACCAAACCTTCAAAACAAAGAGAACTAACACCATTTAGCATACCAAATTGTCATTAAAGATTCAACTAACTACGAGTACATGATCAAATTCAAAACCTGCCAAATGTGAGTTGTGGTTCACTTGAGGCAATGCTACTGATACGAATATCTTCATGCAAACTATAGATAATTGTTATTGTGGCCACATTTAAGTGTTGTTATATACCTAGGTGTTCTACCAAAAAAGGAAAATTTTCTCTAAGTCATATCAGCAGTCGTGAAAAGCTGAAATCAAATCTTTGTATTGAAATCAATGTTTTAAATTATGGTTGTAGTTGTAATTATAGTTGTAGTTATGTTATAATTGAAAAAATTGTGAGTAATTGTAGAAAAATATAATTAATGTAGTCGCAATTGCAGTTACGTTACGATTGTAGAGACTTTCGCAATAATAATATTACAACTACAACTATAATTGGAGATCACAATTTAAAACCATAATTGAAATAAATTGTGAAAGCGTCAACAATAAGCTGGTGGAGGAGATGACAATATATCTAATATCTAAAGTGGCGAAAACACACTACTCCACCACCTTAATAAGTTGCACGTGCAATCTTTTCTTTTTTAGTTTTGCTTTCCTCTTATAATAATTAAAGCGTCTTGTCTCCTTTCCAGTGCGTTAGTAAACCACACAAAAAGAAATTCAACGAAAAAAAACACACTCAAAAAGAAACAAACAAAGGGCATTGCGGGCATTGCGCTGACTCAACATGGAGCTTTAATTATCGTTTGGTGGCCGAAAAATTGACGTAAAAACTTTCGGGGGCTCATTGGGCAGCAGTACGTATACGCCCGATAATCACAACTTAAGAAAGGGTAATGCTATATTCTTTTAGTGTATGTTTAGTAAGAGGGAAAGGAAAGGAATAGAATGGGATAGAGAGATTTTGTATGCTTTTGACCTTAGAGAATTTATATGTTTCATTTTATTTTATTTCTTTTCTTTTCAACACACCAAACATGCACTTAGAATATCTTATGATAATCTTCCAAATACTTAATAAAGTAAATATTAAGTGCATGTTTAGTGTGTTGAAATAAAAAGAAATGGAATGGAATAGAATATACAAAATTTTCAAGGTCAAAATCATAAAAAACCTCTTATTCCCATTTCATTCCTTTTCTTCTTATCAAACATACACTAAATGAAAAAGGCAAATATTTAATATATTGAGAACCAAAAAAAAAAGACATTCAATTTTTACTTCATTTAGTAATTAGGAAGATTATTAGGAGAATGTGTTATAGAATCAGAATCAGTCCAACATGTGTCATATGAAATATTTATCATATTAGATTTAAAACACACTAAAGTATGAAATTACCTCTCTTCTCACACATTTCTTGATTCAATCTTCCATCCTCATGCATACACATAGGCAAAAGCTCATTAACTGACCATTTTTCCTTTTGGGTATTGTAAGAGATTTTGAAAGGTCCATATTGTGAAGGAAGTGAGGTGAGGATGAGATGCACCAAGAAACAGTCAGTAAGCTCAATATCCAAGGATTTTGGTTGAGCAATTATGTCATCATTTGTATTATGTGCTCACGAATACCCGTGTTACGAGTTTTATTGATGGCAACTGTGCCATTAGAGTGCTGGCAAGTGACTTTTCTGAAGACTCAAATTGTTCATCTATAACCTTCATATAATCCTTGACATTCTTGCATTCCAGTATGGATCTACGGATACTTGCCCTAATACAAGATTTGATAAACATCATACTTCAGCGATTAGATCGCTCTCACCTTTCGTATAATGCAATCTCAGCTGCAGTGCTAGTATAAGTGAGTGCAGAGGGCTCATCCTTACGAAGAGCATAGTTAAGGTCCATGCACCCTAAATGAAGAAGAATTTTCTCTTTCCAAGACTTATATAGTTGTCTTTACTTAAGTTAGTGATTTCAGATGGATTTTCAAATATCATTAAAGATGGAACAACTGTAAATAAATAAATAATTAAATGGTCAATAATGTTTACAAAAAATTTTCAATGCGCATTTCGTCACGTATAAATCATATGCCAATCAATGCAAGTTATACATGACATGAATAAAGTGTCATTAAGATATCCCTGCAGGCAGAGACTCTAGACTCTAACACACAACAATTCACGATAACCTTTATGATGAAACTAGAAAATATTCATACTTTCCAATACTTGTGGGCTACTTGGAGAATATAATAATTTTTCTATTCCACCCTCATTAAATATGTAAATACAATCATATTTAATCATAATTAATTATATTTATCTAAAATGTGATATCCGTTATGTATAATTATAACTAAGGATGCTGTGGTTACTCCTCAATTAAAATCAAAGTTTTGATCACCAAATATAAACTAAAAATATTTAATTGTAATTAATTATATTTAACCATATGTGATCTTCCTTAATAATTAAAGCTGTTGTGGCTACTCCTTAATTTAAAATCAAAGTATTCATCACTAAATATAATTTAAAAATATTTGATTGTAATTAATGTGATCTTCTTTAATAATTAAAGATGTTGTGACTATTCCTTAATTTACATATCACTTAAAATAATTTAAATATAATTAATTAACCATAATGTGATTATCCTTATATACATTATATTAAGGATGTTGTGGCTAGTCCTTAATTAAGGTACAGATCATTCAATCTCAATTAATTATATTTATTTAAAATATGACCTTACTAATGTAATTAAGAATGTTGTGACTAATTCTTAATTGGGTCACTCAATATAATTAATTAAATAATTGATAAGGTAGCTTAAAACTTTATAAAAGAATTGGGGCACAAATAAAAGCCTAAAACTTTGTGCATGGTTTTATGAGATTTTATAATCCTAGAGACTAGTACACAGATTGTCCTTATCAAAGATAAGGACCCAATCTCATAACTTAACCATGAGGATGGATAAATCATTTACACTACAGCAAGTTCATGAAATTGGTAACAATCCTATGGAGAAATTCATGATATTATGAAAAAGCAAGTCTTCACAGAACACTACAATTAACCTCCTATGTAATCTAAGCTTCTCTCAGGCTCAGGTATAGAGCCAAAAAATGTGTGTGAGGATAAGTATAATTTGTTTATATATGAACTTTTAGATAAATAAATAAAATAATAAAATAACATAATATCATACAACACATTTTTAATATAGAACCATAACATAACCAATGATAAAAATCTGTTAAAACCATGATAACCAAACCACATGGATTCCACTGCACATTTGTGGGATCAATTCCTTTTCTTCTCAACAGCTGCCATTTGTGAGAAGTTTGAAATTCAATGACAATGCCTCCATTGATACTGACAAGGAGATTGGCTCAATAGATTTTACTTTTCCAAAAATTTGCATGACTGAATCTTTAAGAGGCATATAGAATAAATAAATTTATTTTATAAGCATGCCTAAAACAATTTTCAGAATTTCGAACATATGAAAAAAAGAAAAAAGCAATCCACCAATCCAACACGGAACGAAGCCAATTCAATATAATCAATAGAAACATGTATGAATATATATATATATATATATATATATATATATATATATATATATATATTGACGGAAATAGAAGTAGACACAAGATTTCATATATTCAAGTTACGTATGACGGAAGCAAAACTTCCTGGGACCAAGTAATATGAGCACGGATCTTGTATATGTATATATATATGTGCAAGTGCAAACCGTCAATCTGTTAACTTCTATGAATATATATGTACAAAGTCCAACTCGAATGAATATATATATGGACGGAGGCAGATCACCATCGAACACGAATCACCACGAACGTGACTCTCACGAAAAAATTAAAATCATTGTTCAAACATAACAATGTATATTATTAACATATATGAACATGGTAGGCAGAGGTTATATTAAATTTTGATACCACATGTAAGTCAAATAAATGCTAACACACAGCAAAAAAATAATTATACTAACCTCCAACCACAACTATTAATTTTTGATTATGAATGAATACCTTTTCAGAAAAAGCCTAGAGAGCCTTTCAATTAATGAGCAATTCTACGTGATGAAAATAGGGATTGAATTGCGTTAATCAGGGACCCTATGCCTATTTACTTATATAGACATTCATTCTATTAAAGAAGTAAGTTAGATAGTTACCACCAGAGCGTAATATCATACTTTAAGAGATATGGATATAGATATGATTAAGTGAGATAAAAGATGGGACCATATGATTTGATTTTTAAAATAATTATTAATAATAATAATAATAATAATAATAATAATAATAATAATAATAATGAAGATAAATCTAAAATATGATAAATATGGTAAATATTTCACATGACACATGGGGGATAAATTTTGGTTCTACAATTTATATTGCAAATACCATGCAGGGTGTAACACATACCTATATGATACAGTATCTCTTATTAATACTTCACTCATATTAGTAAATTAGAAACGAGTAAATTTTTTGACTAAATATTTTTTATCAATTAACTAAAATAATTACTTACGTAACTAAATAAATATGTGTTTGTTAAAATGTCTAACAGTAATTAATTAATTAAACTACATAATCACGTGACTAATTAAAATATTAAACATTGGATGTGACATCATGATTACGTAATTAAAATAAGAAGTTATCTATTACTTATATAAACTAATAATTTAATGTTATTACATTATTTAAATAAAAGAGAAGAGAATATTTGTTAATGACTCATAATAATGATAAAATTAAGTTATCACGTAACTAATTTAAATTAAATACTTCAAATAGGATACCAAGAATACATGACCAATCTAAGATACACATAATATTAAATAAACTATTGATTACATGATTTGATTTTTAGTAGAATTTCCTTCTTAGCTTAACTTACGTAACTTATAATTTGTATGGTTTTATTTCTTATCTTCAACTTAAATATTCTATTAAATCATCTCATAGAAACCTTAAATACTTCTATTAAAACCCACATATTAAAATATTTATACCTATCCACACATATACAATAATTGGTACACATCTTTTATTTACATAATAATACATCAAATGAATTATATCTAATACTAACGAATTAACACAGTATCTTCCAAAGCAACCAATTCTGCTTCCACTTCATTCATCACATAGGCATACATCTTTATTCAATTCTTGTAAATTCTGAAAATACCACATTTGAAAGAGGTGAGAATTATAAATTCTCAATAGGGTTTTAAACCACATAAAAATGATTAAGAAAACTATAGGGTTTTCAGCTGTATATGTCATATAGAAAACTATTTCATGGTCAATATTAATTCTTTCTAGAATATGAATAATTCATAACTAAACCTCAAGTATTAGGCTTGCTAATAGCCATTTAACTAATTTTAGGCTTTCTATCTTATCTTAACAAGCACTAGACTTCTTATCAATTACATGCTCACGTGTCTTAACATCGTAGGGCTTTATGTAACACCTTACTGTTAAAATTTATTATTAAATTTAATTATGTTAAATTAATGTTGAATTTCATTTAAACTTATTAAAAATAAAATTATGTGAATATAAGGTGAATAAAAATTTTAAATTGATTTAATACATTACTCTATGATCACGTATTCATATTACATTATTTCTAAGGAAATCAATTATAAGTTAGGTATTGAAAAATCCAGAATTTAATTATGAACCATAAAATATTACTCACGGAATAAAATAACATTCTAACATGTAAATATACTCAATTGCGTGTTATCTGCTATAAAGAATACATATATCAAACTAAGCTATTAGGTGATGTTTCACATAACTACATTCCATAACCATCATTTACATCATAAACAAAACTGTACATTATTATACATACATGAGATTTCTAATATGTATATAACTATTCACCACTGTACATTCAAAAGATTATTAGCCTAGCACATTTTCCTTCACGTCAACTTATATGCATATGTATATCATACATTATTATGCATACATGAGATTTCTAATATGTATATAACTATTCACCACTGTACATTCAAAAGATTATTAGCCTAGCACATTTTCCTTCACGTCAACTTATATGCATATGTATATCAAAAAGAACTACTGGCCTCATTTGACCATGCAGGAAAAGTACATCAGAGTCAATATCCCACATATACATACTACACTCCAGGCTAATCCTACATAGTCTACTAATCACTAGCACACGCAACAGCGAAAATAATCTGGTTCCTCAGAAAAGAGACAACTTGCTAGTATTGATGAACAACGATCCGCATCTTTAATCAGCTGTTGGAGGCTCTGGAAATACCTCAGTTTATAGGAGTGAGAAATAAATTCTCAGTAGGTACTCAAATTTACCATAGCATTTCCACCATGTTCTATGTACCACAAAGACTCCAAACACACCAGGTCAAGCTTCTAACTATACAAGAATCCTCAAAATCACATCCTAACCAAATTCTAATCCAAGAGCTCTATTATGTTAGCTTGGAGATCTTGGGTTTTCACTTGAAACTAAGGTTAGAATCTTAACCTAAATACCTCACTACACTCAAAATCATCCATAAACACTCTCAAAATTTTAGAGAGAGAAACTAGCATAGTTTGAGTTATTAACCACCATAAAAACATGGTTTGAAAGAGAAAAAATTGGGTTTGAGTTCCCTACCTCTTAGAGTCGATGCTCAAGGAAGTTCCTGCCTTGTTTTCCTTCTTTCCTTTCCTTTATCTCCTTCACTTCTCCTTTCTTCCCCTCCCAGTCGTGAGCTCCCTATCTTTCTCCCTCCCTTTTTTTTTTTTCTTTTCTCTATTCCTCCTTATCTTGGCCAAGGGGTTAGGGGACATGGATAATATTTTGGGTTTTGTTTTATTAGTTTTATATTGCTTTATGTTATTAATTAAATTTTATAAATTCTAAAAATCCAATTCCTTAGTTAATTTGTACCCAGATTAGTTAGATGAGAACTAAATGATAAAAACTAAGTAATAACAAATTTAATTTCTCTAACCCAACAATGAGTATTTCTCATATCTAATTAAAATTGGGCACTCATCTGAGTATTTATAGGTCATTTTATACTAATTATATTTTTATTTATGTAAATATTTTTAAATATAAATTTTTAACTAGGTTAAAGTATGGCAATTTTCCTCTATTTAATTTTATAGGTGCTTAGAAAATTATTAATAATTTATAAAATAAATTTGTCTAATTTTTGTGTTTAAATGTTTCACTGGACAAAAATACCCTCAAGTGAAACCCCATAATTACTAAATTGCCGCTGTATAGTTTTTATTATTCTTTCAGGTATTTCAATTATTTTTTTTCCTTTTCTTTAAGTAATTTTCACTATTCTTTTTAATTTAAATGCTAAAATAAAATATTAAGAATTAAATAATATACTTATTAATATTAAATAATAACATGAATAAAATTGCTTAAAAAAAGAAAAAAAATTATTTTCACTTAAATGGGGATATTACACTTTAACCCTCTTTAAATCATTTTTGCTTACATGATCTCATATCTTGGGGCATAGCCCACTTTAACTTTCATCATTAATGACCATTATCATGTGTGAGAGCTCTCTCTTGATATAGAACATCCCCTAAACATAAGTGATTATACCATACCCTCTTGGTGGACTCCACTCAATATATCTATACCCTTTTGGCAGACTATATCCACAAAGTGAATCTTAGATACATGTAAGACTTTCTTGGATCACGTGCCTTTGAACATCTCCATAGTGTTTTCTTTCTCATTTCTTTTCTAATCTTTCCATATCACCTCCTTTTCATTTTTTTTCCTTGAGGATCATTTCCAAGCTTAGATTATTTCTTCCACTTTACTTATATTGAGCATGTAATTGACATAAGTGTGATTTCAAGGCAACTACATATTTTTGGGTCATTCATCAAGCATAAAGCTTTACTATCATAATTTCATTCAATGGTAATACATCATTTACTTAATTTCATTGGCCATACATCTTCAAGCCCAATGCTTTAACATCATAATATCATTTAATGGCCAAACATCATTAGAATTAATGCTTAATTCTCACTTTTTACCATGAAATCACAACTTGAGTCATACCTCGACAAGAGAGGGTTTCTAAGTCATAACCCCACATTTTAGCCTTCAAATGGTTCTTCTTATTTTCTAAAGGCTAAGCATTCCTAAAACCCTTCACACCTTAGATAGAATATCATCTTCTATCTTAATGCCTACTAATCCAAGAAAGGACATTAGCCTAACATCCTAGGCTAGCAATTTAAACATACCTTCTTCTATGTTCCTATTCTCTCCCAGCCACTCCAAATCACTTTATTTCTCATTTAAGTTAGGTTTATTTAACATTCTATATGAGGGTTACTAATAACTTAAAATCTCTAGCATGGCCGTGCACCAAACCTGGGAATACTAGGGTTTTTCATTCATATTTTACACTAGAAATACATCAAGAGACACTAGAACATATAAGCCACCTAAATGCTAGAATTTTTTATTTTAAGTCATGCTTAGGCCATTCAAGGCCGTGACCTTCACTTAAGGATAGAAGGAATCCCTTTTTCACATTTTATTTGAAATGCCTATGGGAGACACTAGATTATCTACAAACCACTAAAATTTGATTTAGTTACATAATTCCCCCTTGACCCTAAGGTGGCTGTGGGCTTGCTAGGTATGCATCATGGACTTCTAATTAAATTTCTCTAAGGAAAGCATATTGAAATCTCCTTGGATTCTATAAATTTCTCTAACCACTAGTTAACTCATATCTTTCCTTTTAGCATACTATAAGGCCGTGACTCACCTAGAACATAATCAAGGACATAATCAAGCAAGTTTGTTGCTATTTAACTATAATTAAATATATAACATTATTAAGACATTACCAGGACATCGGCTTCATTTCTTCTTAACAAGAATCAAATTAAAGTAAATAAATCACAAATTTTTTTGCCTCTTGAACTCCTAATATGGCCGTGAACCTCATGGAGGGTGTATCAAGAAAATTTTCAAGTTATTTAAGTATAGTTATACCTCAATCAACATTATAACATTATAGATAACTCATAAACAACTAAATCATTCATATAGCTTCTTTTGAAGCTATCATGGTCGTGCCCACCATAAAGTGCTCTATATCACTTTCCAAATTCTTCAAGCATAATATGTCATAGATAGACAACCACACATCAAGAAAACCTCAAAACATAGTTTCTTGACAAGATTTAAGTCTAAACAAGTAATTATTCACACGAACCCTCGACAAGCTTCATGGAGGAAATAACAACCTACATCAAAATCATGCTTAAATCTAACACAAACTTAGCTAATCTTGTTATCAATCATCCATATTCAATCTTAAAACCCACATAGATGGAATTACACAAATCCAAGAATAACAACCCACCATGAAACTCAAGGTTTTTCAAGAAGAAAAAGTTAGGCTTAAGTCCCTACCTCTTGATCTCAAGCTTCCTCACCTTTGATCTTGGTTTTTTTCTGTTTTTTCTTCTTTCGTTTTCTTCTTTTTCCTTTTTCCCCCATGCTTGGCTGTGGACATGGCGCCTCTCCTTCCTTTTCCTTCTTTTCTTTTCCTTTTCCCTTTCTCCTTAGTTGGCCGTGGGTTTTGGGACCTTTTGGGAATATTTGTTTGTTTATTACCTAAGCTAATACCTAAGCTAATTTGGTTTTGTTAGGCAAGCCAATAAGAAGCCTCCATTTTGCCTCATTCTTATCCACTTCAAGATGGCTTCATGTGACTTCTAGTTAGGATGTAACCTACTTGGTTGGATTGGAACTAATTTAGTTAGGTTTGAACTAGATAGGAGTAACTAGGTTAGTTTAGTTTAGTTTCTCTAATCAAGTAATCATTACTTTTCTAGCCAATAGTTTCTTCCAAGTGTCAAGACATTATTAGCCAAGCTTCCAACCAATCACATTCTTTCCCTTGTCACCATTCTATTGGCTAACCCTTGACCAATCACATGCTTCCAAGTGTCAAGCCCCCATTGGCCAAGATTCTAGCCTAATCACACATTGCCAAGTGTCACAACCTCATTGGCCAAGATTCTGGCCAATCACATGGTGCCAAATGTCACAAGCTTATTAGCCGATTTTTAACCAATTACATGATGTCACTTGTCACCATTTCATTGGCCAATTTCTGGCCAATTCTAGGCCTCCATGTGACACTATCTTATTGGCCAAATTTTCATCCAATGACATGCTTCCACATGTCATGTTATAATTGGCTAGTTTCATAAATGTTACTTTTCTATTAATTTTTTGATATTATTCTCATCTAATTAAATTTTAAAGTGACTAGAAATATATTAGTAAACTCATCGGTCAATGTTAGCTAACCACTAATTCTCTAGTTTTCACTGGATAAAAATGCTCCTATTCACAGCTTCAAAATTACTAAATTACCCTTATTCAATTTTCATTGTTCCATTGGGTATTTTAACTGATACTTTATTCCCCATGATAGTTTTCAGTGCTCTCTTCAATATATGGGCAGTTTCATTCTAATAAGAAAAGTTAAACAAGGTAAAAAATAGTCATAATTATTTATTAACTATTAGGGCAATTAGGACTATGTATTTTATTCTAAGTTAGGGCAGATGTTATATTTCTTCCCTCCTAAAAGAAATTTTGCCCTTGAAATTTGCTTGCTTATTATAAATAATTCAAGATAATCTTTCTGTATATTTCTCTCTAATTTCCAAGTTGTTTCCTCAAAACTTGACCTTTTTATAAAATTTTAATCTAAAGAGGTTTACTTTACTCCTAGCTGCTCGAGATTTTTATTAGTAATCTTTGCAGGTCTCATTGCATATTAAACTAAATTTGTGGTTTCTAATTAGATTTCTCGCTCCCTGGTTACTTATTCATCATATAATTTATTGTAAGATCACCTTTGATCTAAGTTGCGTATAGGGTTTTCCTTTTTCTTTAAATGGTCACGCATGACCTATATTTAATCAAGACTTCAAGTCTTGTTTCTTTGTTTTATTAATGCATAATGAATTCTCCTAGAGATATTTTTTTTTTAAATATTATGAATTTTCTTCATTCTTTCTTCTAATTAACTGTGAAGCTTAGAGACATCTAGGAGTTTGCTTATATTAGTTTATATTTTCTCATAACTTTGTCTTTGCTCAATAGTTAATGAGATCTAAGTCTTTAGCCTTCTTACTATCTCTTGTGATCATAACTTAATTTTATTTAAATTAGAATCAAGGGGTTAAGTAACATTTAGTTATTTTAACTAGACTTTTATCTTGGTTAAACATTATTTACAAAACTTTTCTCCTTACCTAGAGTACTTCACATGAGTTTACTTTTTCTTTTGCAAATTTTTCTCTGTCTCTTATTCATAAATGCTAAGACTTAGAATAATTTCTATAATCTAAAAGACTTGGTCTTGCTTTCTTGTGTGAAAATACCATAGGTTTTCTTTTTGGTTTGTCTTTTATATTTTAAGACTAAGCAAATTACTTGAATTATATTTCTTGATTAAACCATTTTTACGTGAACCAACCCTTAAGTTTTCTTCTTTGGTAGTACATGTGTGATTACTTCTAAGGAGATAGTTTGTCTTTCTCTTACTACTTGAATTAGGGTTTTGAAATTTAACTTACATGATGTTAGACTTGGACTTCTATCTAGTTTACTTAAACTAGGTTTTAGTTTATACATGATTGAAACCACTTTTATATGGCTTGAATCCTTTCTAATGTTTTTGGAGTTGTACTACTCACTTATAATTTAGTATCCTATATATAGGTTTAGGGTAATATTGGAAAGATCTTACAAGCATTATACCAATATTGGCCTTCTCTTAACTAATTAAAATTCTATACTTGTAACAATTTTACGTGTCACTTTCTTAACAATTTATCTATACTATGGTCATTTTTATCTGCTTAGAAACAAATTAGGGGTTAACTAGAGGATTAAAGAAATAATTTAGCTAATTATTGGTTTTTACATTTTACTGGTTCTATCTGGCTAAGTTTTTATTGAAACTTCTTTTTGTAATAACACGTAGCCTAAAAGTTTCTGTGCACCTCTCTAAAATTTCTGTTCCGAATTTCTTCTAGTTTAAACTAGATAAAATACTTCTGTAAAAACATCTAAAATTTAATCTAAGGAAGGATCTAAAATTTCAGTTCTATATTTCACAATTTCTATTAGAACACTTACAGAATCGAAAATTATGACTAAAGAATATCTTTTTTTATCTAATCTCTCATCCGAAAATATACAAGTGAATTTATTTATTTATTTATTATTTTTGTAGACTAACTTACTACTTCTCCAAACTAATCTAGTAATTCATTTATTTCAAAAAGTAAACATCTATCTTTATTAGTTTCTTTATTGACTGTAATCCTTATATAGTCTTTATTCTTATTTTTCTTTTGTTAAAAGTTCGGGATTTCCTCATGATGACATACTTAATTACCTCAGAGGAAATGCTAAAAAGGTTTTTCTCATATCATTACACCCTACTTAGTATATATATATATATATATATATATATATATATATAATATATATAATATCATACTATAGGTCTTTATTTGGTATCTTCTGACCTAACAGGTAATCAAGGGCTTACATTCCTCAAATATCTAAGGGTTTGATTTTTGGTTTGCCATAGGGAAATTTTTCTTTCCAGTTGATAGCAAAAATACTGACAAGTATTCAATCTATTCTAAAAACATCATCAAATTCAAACAGAAACAGTAATTGTCAAACATAAATAAACAGACACTCAACAGTAGCAGATACATATAGTCAACAATAAACAAATAATCTTCCATCTATATAGAACAATTCAAACATATTCAAACAATTCAAATAATCTTCTAAATGAATATTTTCTTTTAGTTGTTATCATTTCTATCTCCAATTTTCTTATTATTCCTCTATTAGGGTTTTCTTGTATACGTTGTAAAACCCAATTTCTCTTAAAAGAGTTACTTCTTTGTTCTTTAAAAATAAACTAATTATGTCTTGGTGGTACCATAATTTTCCTGCACACTTAAAAAGTTACATCTTGAGGTGATTAGTCTCATATCACTTATCTAGCAGCTAGGAATTTACAACACCACACAAAGATAGTAATGCATAGGCACACTAAAATTACATCAACTTAAGTAGCCATGCATGCAATTGAAAACAATTTAAAGAAAATACGACTAAACTCAACACTTTCTGTCTTAGGTATGCTTGGATGAGCTACTCTAATACTATAAATGTAACACCTACCTATACGGTACAGTGTCACTTACTAATATTTAACTTGTACTGATAAATTAGAGATAAGTAAATTTTTAAACTGAATGTTTGTTTATCAACTAACTAAAATAATTGCTTACATAACTTAATAAATACGTGTATGTTAAAATGTCAGACAATAATTAATTAATTAAACTACGTAATCACGCGACTAATTAAAATATTAAACATTGGACGTGACATCATGATTACATAACTAATATAAGAAGTTATATATTACGTGACGTAAAAGAATGTTTGTTAGTGACTCATAACTAATGATAAAATTAAGTCATCACGTAGCTAATTTAAATCAAATACTTCAAATAGGATACCAAGAATACGTGACCAATCTAAGATACGCATAATATTAAATAAACTATTGATTACGTGATTTGATTTTTAATAGAATTTCCTTCTTAGCTTAACTTATGTAACTTATAATTTGTATGGTTTTATTTCTTATCTTTGACTTAAAGATTCTATTAAATTATCTTGCAGAAACCTCAAATACTTCTACTAAATGACAATCATTAAAAACCACATATTAAAATACTTATACATTTCCAAACATATACAATAATTGGTACACATCTTTTACTTACATAAGAATACATTAAGGGAATTATATCTAACACTAACGAATTAACACAGTATCTTCCAAAGCAACCAATTCTGCTTCTATTTCATTCATCACATAGGCATACATCTTGATTCAATTCCTATAAATTCTAACACCACATTTGAAGGGGGTGAGAATTATAAATTCTCAGTAGGGCTTTAAACCACAAAAAAATGATTAAGAAAACTATAGGGCTTCCAACTGTGTATGTCATATAGAAAACTGTTTCATGGTCAATATTAATTCTTTCTAGAATATGGACAATTCATAACTAAACCTCAAGTATTAGGCTTGCTAATAGCCATTTAACTAATTCTAGGCTTTATATCTTATCTTAGAAAGCACTAGACTCCTTATCAATTATATGCTCACGTGTCTTAACATTGTAGGGCTTTAACCCTCTTTAAATCATCTTTGCTTACATTGTCTTATATCTTGGGGCATAGCCCCCTTTAACTTTCATCATCAATGGCCATTATCATGAATGAGAGCTCTCCCTTGACATAGGGCATCCCCCAACATAAGTGGCTATACCATACCATTTTGGTGGATTCCACTCAACATATCCACACCCTTTTGGTGGACCACATCCATAAAGTGGACCTTAGACACATGTAAGACTTTCATGGTCACATGCCTTTATATCATCTCCATGGTATTTTCTTTCTTATTTATTTTCTAATCTTTCCGGATCACCTCCTTTTCATTTTTCATCTCTGGAGGATCATTTCCATGCTTTGATTATTTCTTCCACTTTACTTATAGTGAGCATGTAATTGACATAAGTGTGATTTCCAAGCAACTACATATTCTTGGGCTATTCATTAAGCATAAAGCTTTACTATCATAATTTCATTCAATGGCCATACACCATTTACTTACTTTTATTGCCCATACATCTTCAAGCCCAAGGCTTTAACATTATAATAACATTCAATGGCCAAACATCATTAGAATTAATGCTTAATTATCATTTCTTATCATGAAATCACAACTTGAGTCATACCTTGACAAAAGAGGGTTTCTAAGTCATAACCCCATATTTTAGCCTTCAAATGGTTATTCTTACTTTCTAAAGGCTAAGAATTCCCAAAACCCTCCACACCTTAGATAGAATGTCATCTTCTATCTTAATGCCTACTAATCTAAGAAAGGACATTAGCCTAACATCCCAAGTTGGCAATTTAAACATGCCTTCTTTTGTGTTCCTATTCTCCCCCAACCACTCCAAATCACTTTATTTCTCATTCAAGTAAGGCTTATTTAACATTCTATATGAGGGTTACTAATAACCTTTAAATCTCTAGCATGGCGGTGCACCACACCTCGGAATACTAGGGTTTTTCTTTCATATTTTGAACTAGAAATACATCAAGAGACCACTAGAACATATAAGTCACCTAAATGCTAGAATGTTTATTTTAAATCATGCATAGGCCATTCAAGGCTGTGACCTTCACTTAAGGTTAGAAGGAATCCCTTTTCACATTTTATTTGAAATGCCTATGGGAGACACTAGATTATCTACAAACCACTAAAATTTGATTTAGTTACATAATTTCCCCTTGACCCTAAGGTGGCTGTGGGCTTGCTAGGTATGCATCATGGACTTCTAATTAAATTTCTCTAAGGAAAGCACATTGAAATCTCCTTAGAATTCTATAAATTTCTATAATCACTAAGTTAAACTCATATTCTTTCCTTTTAGCATACTCTAAGGCCATGACTCACCTAGAACATAATCAAGGACATAATTCAAGCTAGTTTGTTGCTATTTAACTATAATTAAATATAGAACATTATTAAGACATTACCAGTACATCATGGAGGTGCATCCAGAAAATTTTAAGTTATTTGAGTATAGTTATACCTCAATCAACATTATAACATTATAGATAACTCATGAACAACTAAATCATTCATATAGCTTCTTTTGAAGCTAATATTGTCGTGCCCACCATAAAGTGCTCTATATCACTTTCCAAATTCTTCAAGCATGATAAGTCATAGATAGACATCCACATATCAAGAAAACTCAAAACATAGTTTCTTGACAAGATTTAAGTCTAAACAAGTAATTATTCACATGAACCCTGGACAAGCTTCCTAGGGGAAATAACAACCTACATCAAAATCATGCTTATATCTAACACAAACTTAACTAATCTTGTTATCAATCATCCATATTCAAGCTTAAAAACCCATATAGATGGAATTTCACAAATCCAAGAATAACAACCCACCATGAAACTCAAGGTTTTTCAAGAAGAAAAAGTTAGGCTTAAGTCCCTACCTCTTGATCTCAAGCTTCCTCCCCTTTGATCTTGGCTTTTTCTGCTTTTTCTTCTTTTTTCTTTTTCCCCCATGCTTGGCCGTGGACATGGCTTCTCTCCTCCCTTTTCCTTCTTTTTTTTTTTTTTTTTGCTTTGCCCTTTCTCCTTAGTTGGCTGTGGGTTTTGGGACCTTTTGGGAATATTTGTTTGTTTATTACCTAAGCTAATTTGGCTTTGTTAGGCAAACCAATAAGAAGCCTCCACTTTGCCTCATTCTTATCCACTTCATGATGGCTTCATGATGACTTCTAATTAGGATGTAACCTACTTGGTTAGATTGGAACTAATTTGGTTAGGTTTGAACTAGATAGGAGTAACTTAGGTTAGGTTAGTTTTAGTTTCTCTAACTAAGTAATCATTACTTTTCTAGCCAATAGTTTTCTTCCAACTGTCAAAACATTATTGGCCAAGCTTCCAACTAATCACATGCTTCCCCTTGTCAACATTCTATTGGCTAACCCTTGACCAATCACATGCTTCCAAGTGTCAAGCCCCCATTGGTCAAGATTCTAGCCAATCACACATTGCCAAGTGTCACAACCTCATTGGCCAAGATTCGGGCCAATCATATGATGCCAAATGTCACAAGCTTATTGGCAAATTTGTAACCAATTACATGGCACCAATTGTCACTATTTCATTGGCTAATTTCTAGCCAATTCTAGGCTTCCACGTGACACTCTCTCATTGGCTAAATTTTCATCCAATGACATGCTTCCACATGTCATGTTCTAATTGGCTAGTTTCATAAATGTTACTTTTCTATTAATTTTGTTTTGCTATTCTCATCTAATTAAACTCTAAAGTGACTAGAAATACATTAGTGGACTTATCGGTCAATCTTTGCTAACCACTGATTTTCTAATTTTTACTGAACAAAAATGCCCTTGTTCACAAGTTTAAAATTAATAAATTACCCCTATTCAGTTTACCCCTATTCTCTATTCAAAGTGAACCGGTGGATAGTGAATGTTACATCTATTTAGGAGATCAGATGAGTTCACGTGTGGAAGTTGTTGAAACCTTTTGATTAGTTTTAAGTATTGGTTTTGCTTTGGATTTAGAATGAACCTTTTACATTCCAAGTTTTTCTAGGAATTTAATTTCTGTTTCTAAACTTGTACCTTTGGGATTTTCTATTGATTATTTTGGAACTTCTTTCAGATTAATAAAGTATTCCATTATTGTTGGAAATGGAATAATGGATGATGGTTTATTCAAAATTCATTTCCGAAACAATAATTACAACTTAATAACTATGCATGGTAATGCTGGAATAAAGCAATATGTTATGAATAGGAGTTCTTCCAATTTGTGGGATAAGAGATTGGGATACATCTCCATTGAAAGGATCAAAAGATTGGTGAAGAAAGGAATTCTAGGATCTCTTAACTTTACTAACTTTGATTCATGGGTGGACTGCATTAAAGGAAAGTAGACCAATAAGTCACAAAAGGGTGCCAAAAGAAGTTTTGACATATTAGAATTAATTCACACCGATATTTATTCTCATGACATGAGCTCAAATAGTCAAAAATACTTCATCTCTTTTATCAATGACTACTCACGATATATGTACATCTACTTGCTTGATAATAAGGATGAAACACTAGATGCTTTTAAAATTTATACAGCAGAAGTAGAAAATCAATGTGAAAAAAATATTAAAATTGTGAGGTCTGATAGAGGTGGAGAATACTATAGTAGGTACATAGGAAGTGGACTAGCATCTGGCCCATTTGCTAAGTTTATTCAAGAGCATGGTATAATAGCTCAATACACCATGCCTAGCTCACTAGACCAGAATGATGTAGTAGAAAGAAGAAACTGAACATTATTGGACATGGTAAAGAGTATGCTAAGTAATTCCAAACTTCCTATGTCATTGTGGAGAGAAGCCCTTAAAAGGGCTGTGTATATTTTAAACCGAGTTCCAACTAAGGTAGTTTCTAAAACTTCATTTGAAATTTGAAAAGGTTGGAGACCAAGTTTAAATCATTTACGGATTTGGGGTTGTCTAGCTGAGGTTCGGGATTATAATCCACATGAAAGGAAGTTAGATCCTAGGACTATAAGTGCATACTTTATTGGGTATATGAAAAAATCTAAGGGATATAGATTTTATTGCCCTTCCCATACTACTAAGTTTGTAGAATCTAGAAATGCTAAGTTTCTTGAAAATGATGTGGTTAGTAGGAGTGAACAACCTCATAATTTTACAATAGAGGATGATCATGTTCCTACTAAGTGACAGAGTAGTTGTTATTCATAACACTCATACAGATCGAGTTAAACAAGTTGAACAACAAAATGTCAATGATCCACGTAATGTTCTAGATGATCATATTGAACAACAATGATGCACATAATGTTCTAGATGATCATATTGAACAACAATGATCCACATCATGTTCTAGATGATCATATTGAACAACAATGATCCACATCATGTTCTAGATGATCATATTGAACAACAACCTCTTGAAGAGATGGATCTAGTTGTAGACCTTGTTGTTCAACAACCTCCACAAAGGATTGATGATACAACTTTAAGGAGATCATCTAGAACAAAGAAACTTATAATTTCTAGTGACAAAGTGGTGTACCTACAAAAATATGATTGTGCATTAATATAGAAGATGACCCTATAACGTTTACACATGCCATGAGTTGTAGTAAATCTAAACTATGGTATGATGCCATGAAAGACAAAATTGACTCTCTGGTAAGTAATCAAGTTTGGGACCTTGTAGAGTTATTTGATAGAGCTAAGGTTGTTAGCTGTAAATGGGTCTTTAAGACCAAAAGGGATTCATTAGGCAACATTGAGTGATATAAGGCAAGACTTATTGCCAAAGGGTTCATTCAAAGGGAAGGAGAAGATTATAGAGAGACAATCTCTCCTGTATCTAAAGAAGATTCCTTGCATATCATCACGGCATTGGTTACCTATTTTAACTTGGAGTTACACCAAATGGAGGTGAAAATAGCCTTTCTTAATGGTGATCTTGAGGAAGAGGTATATATGAAATAACCTGAGGGGTTTATCATGAATGTTGGTGATGATTTAGTTTGCAAATTTAAGAAATCAATATATGGATTAAAACAAGCCTCTCGTCAGTGGTATCTAAAGTTTCACAATGTTATCTCTTCATTTGGATTTGTTGAGAACATTATGGATCAATGTATATACCACAAGGTCAATGGGAGTAAAATCATCTTTTTGGTTTTATATGTAGATGATATTTTGCTTGCAACTAATGATATGGTGTTACTACATGAAGTGAAATAATTTCTATCTTGAAATTTCGATATGAACAATATGGGTGAGGCATTTTATGTCATTGGCATAAAGATCCATAGAGATAGATCTCAAGGTATTCTGGGTTTGTCGCAGGAAGCCTATATCAATAAGGTTCTCGAGAGATTCAAGATGGAAAATTATTCACCTAGCGTAGCACCTATTGTGAAAGGAGACAAGTTCAGTTTGAATCAATGCCCGAGAAACACTCTTGAAAGGGAACAGATAGAAAATATTCCTTATGCTTCATCAGTTGGAAGTTTAATGTATGTTCAGGTCTGCATAAGGCCAGATATTGCATTTGCAGTAGGAATGTTAGGAAGATATCAAAGTAGCCTAGGCTTGGATCATTGGAGAGCTGCAATGAAGGTCATGACGTACTTGTAAATTACTAAACACTTTATGCTTACATATAGATGGACCGACAACTTGGACATTGTTGGATATTCAGATTCAGATTTGACTGGTTGTGTTGATACTCGCAAGTCAACATCAGGATATGTCTTCACTTTTGTTAATGGAGATGTATCTTGGAGAAGTGCAAAACAGACACTGATTGCAACTTCTACTATGGAAGATGAGTTTGTTTCTTGTTTTGAGGCGCTTCACAGCGTATTTGGTTAAGAAATTTCATCTCAGGGCTTTAAATTGTTGATTCAATTTCAAAGCCAATAAGGATTTATTGTGACAATACAGCTGCAATGTTCTTAGCTAAGAATAATAAAAGTGAAAGTCGAAACAAACACATCAACATTAAGTACTTAGTCATTAAGGAGCGTGTGAAGTCCAAATAAGTGCTCATTGAACAGATTGATACTAAATATATGATTGTAGATCCTTTAACAAAAGGCAGGCCACGAAAGGTTTTTAAGGATCATGTAGCCCATATGGGACTTAGTTCAGATTTGTCACATTTTGATTAAAGTGTTGTATTTACATGACACATTTTAGTAATGAAATTATGTTATTTGATTTGTCTTTCTCTTTTGGTTGTATACATTTATGGTTGAGAATAACAAAATATAAAAGGACCTGAATGAGCATTTGAGGCTTATTCATAAAGTTGAATTACTACCATGGTTTTTCAAAGAGAAATTACATTGTAATACATAGAAGGTAATACTTGTTTGATTAGAGGACTTACGGCCATGATTCGTGTAGTTTATCTTTATTTAGCCTATTTTGTGTTATGGATATGATTACACATAAAAGTAATTGTGTTCGGACCAAGTGGGAGAATGTTGGATTTATCTTTATTATTATAACTATTATTATTAAATAATTATTTTGAAAATCAAATCGTTTGGTCCTTATCTTTTATCTCACTTAATCATATCTATATCAATATCCCTTAAAGTCTAGGAGTAGGCTCTGGTGATAACTATCTAACTAACCTTTTTTATGGGAAGAATGTCTATAATAGTGAACAGACAGAGGATCCCTGACTAAGGCAATTCAATTCCTGTTTCTACCACGTAAAATTGTTCATTAGTTGGAAGGCCCTCTAGGCTTTTTCTGAAACGGTATTCATTTATCATCAAGAATTAATAGCTATGACTGGAAGTTAGTTGTAACACTGTACCTAAGTAGTATAGTGTCACGTACTAATACTAAAATTTTAGCAAGTGATCAAAAGTGAATCGATTAAAACCTTAAACTTCTTTACTTAATTTACTTTCAAAAATAAATAAAAGTAATCAAGTATATGTCTAATTGATTACGTGTATGTTAAAATTATCAGAATGTGTCTAATGATTCAAATTCAATGATCACGTAACTAATTAAATTAAATTCTTTAAATGAAACATCATGGTTACATGACTAATATAGAAATACATATAATAATAACTAAAACTAATGATTATGTGATTTTATTCTTAATTGAATTTCATGACTAATTTTACTTACGTGGCTTATAATTTGCATAGATTTAACTTTTTTTGTTACTATTCCTTCTCTTTGACTGAAATAATTTACTAATTTATCCAATTATAACTATAAATACATTTCACTTAGTGACACATTTAAAACACCTACTAAGGTACTCATGCATAGAATTCTTTGTCAACTACTAATTTTATACAATAAATTCTATATACCATTTTGCTTTATAACATTACATCAAATAGATTATTTCTAAATGCTACTAAATTAAAACATGATCTTCCAGTGCAACCAATTTTGCTTTCATACACCTTTATTCAAATCTTATAAATTCTGGAAACGTCACATTTGAAATGAGTGAAAATTATATATTCTCAGTAGGACTTTAAACCATATAAAATAGTTATAAAACTATGGAACTTCTAGCTATATCTTATATAGAAAATTATTTCATGGTTAATGTTAAATATTAGAATATGGATAAGTCATAACATCTCATTAGACTTCAAGCTTGCTATAGGCTACTTGACCCATTTTAGGCTTTCTACCTTGACTAAGCAAGCACTAGACTCCTTTTCAATTACATGCTCATGTGTATTAACATCATAGGGCTCTAACCCTCTTTAAATATGGTCTTATATCCTTTTTCATAATCTTCATTAATGGCCATTATCATAAGTGAGAGCTCTCCCTTGACATAGGGCATCCCTCAACATAAGTGGCTATACTACATTCTTTTGGTGGATTTCACTCAACATATCCACACTCTTGGTGGACCATATCCACAAAATGGATCTTAGATACATGTAAAACTTTCATGGATCATGTGCCTTTGGATCATCTCCATAGTGTTTTCTTTGTTAATTCTTTTCTAATATTTCTGGATCACCTATTTTTCATTTTTCTTTTCTTGATGATCATTTCCAAGCTTAGAATATTTCTTCCACTTTATTTATGGTGAGCATGCAATTGATACAAAGTGTAATTTCAAGGAAAATATATATTCTTAGGCCATCATCAAGCACAAAGCTTTTACTCATCATTAATGGCCATATATCATTCACTTACTTTCATTGGCCACAACACATACCTAAGCTCCAATATCTATTAATATTCAATGGCCATACCATTGGGATTAATGATTATTTATATCTACCTTGAAACATACTCGAGTCACACTAGACAAAAGAGGTTCCTAAATCAAACCTCAAAATTAGGCCTCAAATGATCATTTTACTTTCTCAAAGGCTAAACCTTCATAACACTTTTTCCATCCTTAAATAGAATGCCATCTTCTACCTTAATACCCTCTAATCCAGGAAAGGACAATATTCTAACATTCTAAACTATTAATTTAAATGTGCATTCTTCTAAGGTTACATTTAGTCTTAACCATTCCAAATCACTTAAATTCTTCTTCAAACTAGGTTACTTCACATTTCATAGAAGAAACTATCAATAACACTACATGCCCTAATATAGCTGAAACCCACCACCTTGATACACCCTAGCCTTTTATTAAATCTCTCTACTTGAAATGCATCAAAATGGCATTGAAGCACATAAGTCTCACTCACACTTAAATAACTCACCTATCATTTGTTTTTTGGTAATATAACTCACCTATTATTGTTCTTAAACACAATATGGCTGTGACATTATTTGGGAGATAACATAAGTATTTCAATACCTCTTAGTCATGTGTAAGTATAAAAGTGCATTAACGTAGCTCTAAAGTATATAACTCTAACTTACTACTTAATATATGAAACGTAACTCCTATTGAAGCGCCTATGGCCATGTACACCAAATGGACATTTTAATGGATTTCCAAGCTATTTATACACAGATAGTCATAGTAGAACATTAAATCATTATATTAAATTCACAGCCATGCATTAATTTACATAACTACTTATGAAATCCTACACATGGTTATGAGTTATCTAAGGAGGAAACCTAGCTATTTTAAACCCTTGAACTTAGATAAGTCTAGCAAAACCTCTAAATATCATCAAACCATCATTAGAAACTCTTATTAATATATTAACTTATAGTATATCTTTTAGTGCCCACTATGGCCGTGAACCACCCTAGAGAAAATTTATCTATTTTAAGCCTTTAAGGCCTAGACAACTATAGGAATATATCTAATAATCACTAATTTACATATATATCTTAAATCTTAACTAGATTCAAACCCAAAATTAATAAAAGAATTCATAATAACTCTAAGTAGGCATCTTAAGGACATCTCAATAAATCATATAGAATAATCAACCATTAAATATCATAAGAAACACATGGTTATGTAATGACACATATAAACATTCCCTAAGCCTACTATAGCCGTGTACCTCAAGGAGTGGTTTAAGCCACTTTTGAGCTACTTAACCATGGATAAGCATAGAAATACATCAAGTTACTCTTAAATTTTCATTTATACATATCATCTTGTCAAAATCAAGCTAAGATCAAAGGTTACTCATACAAACACTAGGTAGGCATTAAAGAGTAATCAAGTAGATTATACTTAATCAAGCCATAAATCCACTTCATTTTGTCATTAATCATCCATATCTAAGTCTAAAACTCAAGAACCCTAAATCCCCATGGATTCAAGAGTATCAAAAACCATAGAATGAACCATGAAAACTTAGATTTAGAAAGGGAAAAACTCAAGTTTAAACCCCTAGCTCTTGAAGATAAGTTTTCCTCCTTGATCTCTAGCTCTATCTTTCATTCCTTCTTCTTTTCTTCTCCTCCTTCTTCCTTCCCCTTGGTTGGCCGTGCACCTTCCTTTCCCTTCTCTCCTTCTTTTCTTTTCTTTCTTTTCTCTTCCTTTTTTCTCTTTGGCTGTGGTTTCTAGGATAGTCTAGGGATTTGTTTGTTTTTTTAATTTTGTTTATGTTATCTTATTTAGTTTTGTCTTCATTATGCATCCCAAGAATTAGAGCAAGTCTCCTACTTAATCATTATAGTCATCATGATCTTAGTTTATTTGGATGAAAAATAGATAGTATTTGATCTTCTAGTTTGGTTAGACCATGACTTTAGGATATGATAGGAATTAGCTAGGTTTGTTTGTTTTTTTAATTATCTTATCACTTTTTCTTAATAGGAACCAATCACATTTGGTCTTCTAGTCTAAACCTATCCATATCATGATGGATTCTAGTCAGAATATAACTAACTTAGTCCAAATAGAACCAAATGAAGGTAACTAGATAATATTTGGTTTGGTTATTCTAACCAAGTTATGATGACTCATTATTACTATTTTGCCTTTATTAGGCAATTCAATAGGCATTGAGCATGTGTCTTAGGTAATCATTAGCTTCATGATGACTTAGTTAGAATGAGATTAGATTAGTCTAATTAAATAGTGCTTAGTTTAGTTACTTGAACTAGACCTTTGTCTTGACTTAGAATAAACTTTGTTACTTTTTAACTAGATTCCTTACTTCTTGGTTTATCTAACTATGATTACTACTCATTATTACTAGATAAATTTGACTAGAATAATTTATTAGACATTCTTGCTTCTTGAAGAAGCCACACGTGACCCATGTTTAACAATCCTTTAGTTTTGTCTTCTAACTGCATTAACATATAATGAATCTTCCTAGAAATATCTCCCTCACACATTCTATCTTTCTTCCTCTAGTTGGCCGTGAGACCTAAAGCAATTTAGGTTATCTCACTACTTTATTTGTTAGCCAATAATGTGAAAGCAAGTAGGTTTCTTCCTTGCCTTTCCTTTTTTATTTGGCCGTGAGTTTTAGAGACTTTTAGGAATTTATTTATTTATTAGTTGTAGCCTAAATGACCTTAGAGATTTATATTTTACTCTTTAAAACTAGATAGGTTTCTTGAAGTATATTCTATAAGTATTCCGTTCACATACAACCAAGTCACTTGGTTCTCCTTTCCTTATAATAAATCATTTATAGTTCATCTAGAGAGATTCACTTGTCTTTTTTTTACTTCTTGGATTAGGGTTTTGAGTTTGACTAACATAGGATTAGACTTGAACCTTCATTGAACTTATTTCGACTAAGGTTTTAGGTCGTACTTGGTTTGAACTATCTTTATATGGCTTGAACCTTTTCTAATCTTTTAGGTTGCAACACTCACTCATAAATGAATACTACATCTATATGTAAGTTTAGGAAAATATTACAAAGATTTTATAAGCGTTATACTTTTATTGATCATTTCTTGAACCAATTAAGAGCATACACATGTGACAATTTTATTTGTAACTTTCTTAGTAATTTATTTACACTGTTGTCACCTAATTTGGTTAAAACTGATTAGGACTTTAACTAGAAGATTAAGGAACTAATTTAGCCAATCACAAATTTTTACATTTTCACTGGACAAAAATGTCCCTGTTCACAAACTCAAAATTACTAAATTGTCACTGTTTGGTTTTCACTGTTCTTTTAAATATTTCAATAGGTTATTGTCACCCTTGGATTGATTTTAGTGCTATCTTCAATTTGAAAAGTTGTATAATAATAATAAAAATTTAACAAAGTGAAAAATAGCAATAGTTATTATAATAACTATTAGGGTAATTAGGGTTATGTATTTTATTCTAGGTTAGGAGTGGATGTTACATTAGTATAATTATTGTTCCGCTGTGTGTTAGCATTTATTTAGCTTACATGTGTTAGAAGGATATAAAATTATATTTTAAGGAATTAACCTATTAAACATGAGAAATAGTAAAACAATTCAAAAACTAATGTTTATATTATAAGAAAAAGAAAGTAATGTTTGATCTACAGTTTTAATTTCGGCATTAACATGAGATTTAAATTCTCTATCTCAAATACCGTTTCCCAATAAATATAGCTAATCGAATAAGAAATTACATTTCTTTTATAGTCGGTAGTTAGTTGACTGGGAAATTAGTTGACACTATACGATTGAGATAATAAATGGATAATTTTGATCCACTTTTAATATAAATGTCAATATAAAGTTTTTTTTATATTATCAGTCAATTACATATGACTAAGTATTTGACTTTTTATATAGTTGTTATCTTGATCATACTTTTTAATGATTCGACAACCCATAATTGAATGATAAAGTAAAACTTTTTATACTGACAGCGGATCAAAATTAAACCTAGGACAAAATTGAGGACACAGAGAAAGAACACAGAATTTGAGTTCAATAATTTGATTCTACCAAGCCATTTTAAAAAAATTTCATACAAGATACATTTTGAGAAAGTTCACCACTAAAATAAGTGTGTGCCTTACATCTATTTCAAAATTATATTATATGTGATATTAATGTAAGTTTGGTGAGTCTATCAACACTCTTATTTATTTATTATCACTCTTTTGTTGATCAACTTTTATTTTAGTTTTCTAAAATATCTCTCATTAAATAATGGTTCCTTTATTTCTAAACTAATTGTCTATTGCCACTCCTTTATCTATATTCAAACTCCTCATTATTAATTATAATGGTTAGTTAATGTAAAAAAGTTATTTCTAAACCCCCAAACCTATTTACTCGTATCATACTGAATCACTTCCACCTCTTTTCTTTCTTTTCCATTTTTCTATCTACAAATTTAACCAATTACTAAAATATATAAGAGTATATGAAAATATCACACTTGAAAAAATTATGTGAAGATATTTAGAATTCAATTATTGGTCTTTGACCATAATATTCTACCAACGAGTGCTTACTTTAAAGTTTAAACTTTGGTTATTTTCTTGAGGGATTTAGCTCATCTAAAGTTAGGGGTTTGCTTTAAAAGGTAAGTGAGGAGTATTAACTATTGATGAGAAAATCAATAGTTGATATCATAATAAAATACATGTATATGTATAATAAACTATGAGCTTGTTAAAATCTACTTCTTTGATTTTCTCATTAATGGTTAACACTCCTTTCTTTACTCCCAAAAGTGAAGCCCTCATTTTAGAGGAGCAAAATCTTTCTCGGAGAGGATGGCTCACTTACCACCACATCCAACCCTTTACTGGTACCTTTTATTATTATTCTGTTTTTGAGAAGTTGAATCTAATACATTTTATAGTAAAGAAAAGAAATGAAAAATGAAAAATTTATCACATAAAAAAATCACATAAGCACTTGAGAATAAATGCGGTAATTAAGAGTTATAAATATTAAAAAAGTTACTTAAAATTAATCTTTATATTTAACAATAAAAAGTTTGGACAAATGAAAAAATAGCAATAAACAATTAGTTTAACTAGCGATAAGGAATTATAATTTAATGAAGGATATTTTAAAAAATTAAAAAAAATTGTTTAGAGGATAATAGCAATAAACTCACCCATGTTAGTGGTCTATTTTGTATACTCTACCTAACTATAGTAAATATATAAATAAATATATATCTATCCTATTTTCATTCATTATTATTTAATGAAGGATTTTTTTAAAAAATTAAATAAAATTGGTTAGAGGATAATAGCAATAAACTCACCCATGTAAGTTGTCACCATCCGAACTAGAGGTCTATGACCGGCATATAATAAGGGTTTACCGTAAGCTTACACAAATCATACAAGTCTCCAAATTTATAACTAAAAATAGACAATTCAAAATAGCCCCCATAGGGTCTTAGAAATACATTTTTCTAAAAAACTTAAAATTTATAAGTTCAGACTTACAAAATATCAAACAAGTGAATTCTGATAACCTGCAATTCACTCAAAAAAAATATTGTAAATTCAATATCTAATTGACATGGATCTAACTTCTAGAAATAATGGAGCATGTCTAAGAGTAAGCTCACTAGATTTCCAAATAAAAAATCATAAACAAAACTTGTTCACACGAACAATGTGATGAGCTTACTAAATAACTAAGAACTCCCTCGATCAAATAAGAGGAGTTAAACCAGAATCAATCCCATTACCTGTATATGAAAAACATATAATCTTGGTAAGTTTACAACTCAGTGAACAGTTAATATCTACTCCACTAGAGGCAGGAAAAGCAAAGGGATGAGTTTTTTTTTTATAAAACAAATATTTAAAAATAAATAATGAATATGTATGTATAAGAAAAATTAATTAAAAATTAATAAACAACAAGATAACAAACATAATATTCTGAAATAAAATAGTTCAAACCTATGATCATAATAATTTCTATTAAAAATATTTTACAAAATAGTAAGTCAATAGACCAATATTTTCTATATATCAAAATATGAAATAATCAATTAAAATATAAATAGTATAGGAGAATTCACTAGGCAGAACCAGAACAAACCGAACACATAACTCGTTTGAACTAATGAGCGTCATACTCCAAATCCATAACCAACTCATGTGTTAGCATCTCCTTTGTAGAATCTAATCCTTGGTGCAGCAAGGCCAATATATATCTACTGCTATTAGATATAGTGTTCTGATATGGTTTTCTCCCAAAAAAGCAATTTACAAAAAACTAATAATGTATATTCAAAAATAAATTAATTAATTTTCAATGAACAAATATAATATTAAAATTTGAAAAAATAAACTTAATTCAGGAAAATGATTTTTGACATTAGAAAACTCAAGCTTTATCAAACTTTTAATTTTTCTTTTATTAACACAACAGATGTATCCATATCAATATCAATCAATGGTATAAAACCATTCTGATGTAAGTTGTAACATTCGTCCCTAACTTAGAACATAATACATAGCCCTAATTATCCTAATAATTAATCTAACAATTATTGTTATTTTTCACTTTATTCAAATTTTATTATTAAAATATAACTGCTCAAATTGAAGAGAGTACTAAAAATTACGTAGACGAACTAAGCATAAGTCGAAATACCTAACGGAATAGTGAAAACTAAATAATGGTAATTTGGTAATTTTGGATATGTGAACAGGGGCATTTTTATCCAATAGGAGGGTGACAAGTGGAAGCATATGATTGGCTAGGAGCTTGACCAATGGTGTTTTGACACTTGACAACACATAATTGGTTAGAAAAAAGTAATCATTACTTAGTTAGAGAAACTAAACCAAGTCCCATATAGTTACTTCTATCTAGTTCAAATCTAACCAAGTCATCTTTAACCTAACAAATACACCTACCAAGTGTTAGAACCTAATAGGATTGCCTAACAAAGACAAAAGAGTAATAATGAGTCATCATGAATTGGTTAGGATAACTAAACCAAATCTTATCTAATTACCTCCATCTGGTTCCAATCCAACCAAGTAGGTTACATCCTAAGTAGAAGTCATCATGAAGCCATCATGATGTAGATAAGCTTATGACCAAGAGGCTAAATCTCATTGGTTGAATCAATAAAGAAACAAAGCAAATAATTCCCCTTAACTTCCTAAAACCCATGGCCGCCGGTAAAGGAAAAAGAGAAAGGACAAGAAAGAGGAGGAGAGGAAGGAAGAAGGGAGAGTGCACGACCAAGCATGGAGGAAGAAGAAAAAAGAAGAAAAAGAAAGAAGAGAAGGATGGAAAAGCTAAGATCAAGGGGGTAGAAGCTTGTTTTCAAGATGTAGGGGTTTAAACTCAAGCTTTTCCACTTTTAGAATCTATAGTTTCATTGTGTGTTTCCATGGTGCATGTTCTTTTAAATCCATGGAAGCTCATTCTATATGGATTCTATGCTTGAATATGGATAGTTTATGACAAGATTAGCCAACCTTGTGTTGATCTCAAGCATGATTTTGATGTGGGTTGCTTACTTTCTCTATGAGGTTGCCTAGGGTTTATGTTAGCCGTTACTTGTCTAAACTTAGATCTTGTCAAGATTGAAGAGGTGAATGCAAATCTAAGCATAGCTAGATGTGATCTATGCTTATCTATAATTAATTAGCTTGAAAAGTGACTTAGGCCACTACTTGATGCTTATGACCATGGTAGGCCTTAGGTGTGATTATGTGTGATGTTATATAAATATGCGTTTATCATGACGCTTGCATGTTGATCTATGGCTTGTTGATATATGATTCACTTGATTGACTCCTTTATGCCTACTTAAAGTTAGTGTAGGTGCTTTCTTGATTTTGTCTTGATATTAGAAAGATTGAATGTATAAAGATAGATCTAATGACTACTTGTGGACTTCTTATGCTATTTAATTATTATCTATGTTTAAATAGCTTGAAAAGTAACTTAGAAAAACTCCTTGGCATGCACGGCCATAGTAGGCATCAAGAGTAGTGATGTGAGTTATTATATGATTTTGAGCTCTTTAAATTGTTTTATAGTTGATCTAGGTAAAATTATAAGTAAATAGCTTGAAAATGATTTAGTATGGTCTTAGGTGCTTCACGGCCATGTAAGGTTATAACATAAGTTATGTATGAGTTACTTAAATATAAGTGAGGGTCATGAGTTTTAGTGCCACTTTAAGGTGTTTTAAGAAAGTAAAATGAAGTAGAAGTTCATGATTCCCTATGGATTTGGATTCGGCTATATAGACCTAGCAAGGGGAAATGTGTATTCGGTTTAAATGGTTGTCTGGCTTATAAGATTTAAAAATGTTTTCAAGTAGAAAATGTAGGAAAAGATCAGGTATACTAAATTGGGGTGGTCTATCATATCGAGTATCAAGGGGAAGGCTTAGCGTATAATTTGATTAATGATAAGATTTATATATTTTAAATAAGTCTAGATGTAGTTTGAATGAGAAATCTAAGGAAGAAGTATGATTTATCAATAAGAGGAAGCTTGATCATATTATGGTTTATACTTTAATTTTATTAATTTGGTTAGAAATAAAAAGTATAAGAAGTGTATTTTTAAGTTTTGACCTTAAAGGTCTAAGTTACCTCCCATTATTGGAATTATGGTCATTAAGGTAGAAGACGGCATTCTATGTAAGGTTAAAGAAAAATGTTATGGAGGCTTAGCCTTGAAAAGTAAGAATGATCATTAGAGGGCTAAATTGTGGGTTTATGATTTAGGAAACCTCTTTTGTCTAAGTGTGACTCAAGTTGTTATTTCAAGGTAAGTTATAAGATTTTAAGTATCAATCTCAATGATGTATGACCATTAAGTGAAATTATGATAGTCAAGCTTTATGCTTAATGAATGGCCTATGAATATACAAAGTGCCTTGAAATTACACTTGTATCAATTGCATGCTCACTATAGGCAAAGTGGAAGAAATATTCTAGGCTTGGAAATGATCCTCAATAAAAGAAAAATGAAAAGGAGGTGATCTAGAAAGATTAGAAAAGAAATGAGAAATAAAACACTATGGAGATGATCCAAAGGCACATGATCCATGAAAGTCTTACATGTATCTAAGGTCCACTTTGTGGATATGATCCACCAAAAGGGTGTGGATATGTTGAGTAGAATCGACCAAAAGGGTGTGGTATAGTCACTTATGTGTAGGGGACGCCCTATGTCAAGGGAGAGCTCTCACTCATGATAATGGCCATTAATGATGAAAGTTAAAGGAGGCTATACCCTAAGATATGAGACCATGTAAGTAAAGATGATTTAAAAATGGTTAAAGCCTTATGTTATTAAAATATGTGAGCATGTAATTGATAAAGAAGTCTAGTGCTTCCTAAGATACGATAGAAAGCCTAGAATTAGTTAAATGGATATTAGCAAGCCTAATGCAAGATGCTTAGTTATGAATTATTTATATTTTAATGATTAATAGTAACCACAAAATAGTTTTCTATATAATATATAACTGGAAGCACCATAATTTACATAATTATTTTTATATGGTTTAAAATCTACTAAGAATATATAATTCTCACCATTGTAAATGTGGTATTTTCAGAGTACTCAAGAATCATGTAAAGACGTATACTACTATGAAAGTTGAAATGGAAGTGTATTAAGTGCCTCCAAAGATGATATTTAAATTTTCGTAATGAATATATATTTCTTTTGCTGTATTGTTATATACAAATAATGCGTATAAATATTTGATTAAGAATGTTAGTTTCACAATAGTTTGTATGTGTAAGTGCATTAATATGTGTTTTAATTACTTCGGTTAGCAAAATATATTTAAGATTATAATATGATAAATTAGTGAAGTAATGATTAAGCAATGAATACTTAATTCACGTAATTAAAGTTAACAAAGAAATTTAATCAAAAATCAAATCACATAATCGTTAGTTTTATTTAATATTATGTGTATTTTTACATTAGTCATGTACTCATGGTATTTCATTTAAAATGCTTGATTTAAATAAGTCACGTGATTACTTAATTTCTGTCATTAGTTGTAAGTATTAACAAATATTCTTTTACGTTACGTAATCAAATAAACGGGGAATTTTACTTAAATAATGTGATAGCGTAATTAATTATTTTAAATCAGTAATATATATCTTCTTATTTTAGCTACGTAACTGTGATGCCGCGTTCAACATTTAATATTTTCATTAGTCACATAATTACATAGTTTAAATAATTATTTATATTATGATATTTTAACAAACAAGTAATTATTTAGTTATATGATCAATCATTTTAGTTAATTGTAAAATTCAATTTAAATTAACTCATTTATAATTTATCAATACAAATTAAGAACTAGTACGTAACACTGTACCACATAGGTAGGTGTTAAGTAAGTTCATACTTATAATAGTTCGAAAAGTCAATTTTTTTTACAACCACAAAATTTCTAATTCTATGGTCTAAAACCATTCTGATATATGTTAAAAAACATGACAATCCAGAAATCAATATTTTTATTATAGAAAAAATTTGTAATTTAATCAATGGTTTATCACAACCGTGTTTACAAATCATATATGAGTTTTCTAAAAGTTTATTTGTCACAAGAGTCCCTAAGGCTCTACTATATTCAAAATTTAATAATAAAAATCTATTTCAAAATTTTTAAAAGAAATTTTAAATAAACGTATAATAGATAGAAATTACTGACAGTATAGAATACCATAGAAATGCTAAAATTTATTGTATCAATCAGATTAAGCCAGAATAGCTCGAATTTTGAATCAACGTCAGATTCTGCTTCTAAAAATTACTAGAACCTCTTACTCTTTTGTAAAGAGCATAGAGAGGAAAGGTAATTAAACTTATCTATCTTAGGGTCTATATATAATTATTCCTAAGATGAAAGGGTTGATTATTTTTCCGACGTAGGACTTAAAGTTAGAATAACATTAGACTTCTTTATCTAATAGGGGACTTAAATAACAAACCTCTCTTTTTTTTCTTTTTTTATACTTACCCGAATCATTCTCTTTCTTTTATCTTTTAAAGTTTATTCTTTTTTTTCCTTCTTTTTAGTATTGAAGCATTCTCTCCTTATTAAAATAAATTCATTCTCAAATTTGAAATTCTTTTTATCATTGGTCTATTTAGTATATCTAACCATAGTGAATATATATATAAATATCTATCCTATATTTATTCGACCTTAATGGATTGAAGTTCATATCAATTGTTTTTGGATTATGGAAACTATTTTATTAATTATATTTTGAGATAAATTTAGCAATGCAAAAAAAGTATATGAAAAGTAGGACAAAAAAAAAGAGACTAGTAGTATTCGTTTTCGTTTACTCTCTCCAATAATGTGGAAGATTAAATACATTATATAATGGGCCCAACCTGAAGAGATTAAATAAAACAATATGAGTGTGTTTAGAATGATCAATATTAAGAACTGATTTGATTTGCAAATGAAATTTTATATTTGAAAAGTTATATAGTTGATATTAATTTGATTTAGAAATCTGTTCAATTTAATTTATATATGTTTAGAAATGCACTTAAATTTGGTTAAAACTGAGTGAGTTTGATTTAATTTTAGTTTAATTGATAATTTTATTCTTATTAATTTATTCATTTATTTAATCTAAGGGTAATAAAGTAAATTAATAAAACAAAATGAATTCCAATTATATTTGAAATGTTTCACACACAATTTGATTTTCAAATCAAATCAAACCTTATTATTTATAAGAAATTCCAAACATAAAATTTAATTTTTAAATTAAATCAAATTAAATAAATTTAAATTAAATTAAAAAAATCTATTTTTAATTGATTCCAAACACAACCTATATCATTATTTCCCACATGATTGCTTCTTAGATTTTAATTTTAGGCAAGTTGTATGGTGTTCTAGCTCACAACAAATATAATTTGAAGGATCTATCCCACCGGCAGTGGAAACCCAATAAAGGAAAAAGATTAGTATGAGCTTTATCACTCACACTTCTACTTAAACCTAACACTTTGGTTTGCTGATGACTTAAAATAGGAAAAAGCATTGCCTTGGGTTTATGGACAAGATGAGTTGGTGGTGCTTACATTGCTGCTGTACTTACTAATTCGGTATATATAACAAAAATTACGAGATAGTGAAAAAATTCATATAACTCATTTTTATTATGAGTGACAACTTTGGTTGAAAATCTTTTTTTTTTTTTTTTTACTTTCCTACTTTCTACCCACTCAAGCAAGAAAACTTAGGTTAATTTGTGCTCCCAAATGAGATAAACCTTGAAGAAGTAATGGCAAGAAAAGTTCTAATGGGTAATTCTTTGTTCTTTTACTTTCCCATTTCTTTTTTGGTGGAATGTACACTCTCACTTTGATATAGTTTTAGTAATCATTGAGTTTCTTCTTTTAATTACTTTCAGCATAGACAAATAGACACGGCAGTGATGGAGCTGGAAATTTGTCCTTGGGGATGACTGTATTAATATAAAAAATTATAACTCACATGTTTATATAAATATTATATATTTGATCATATAAATAATTATTCAAATTATACTTATATATTATAATTGCATTATATCAAAAATTCAAAATACACATCTACGATAAAATTTTCAAATTAATTGTCATAAATTCCACATAAGAAAACTCTGTAATATACAAATTTGTTAAACTAATCAAAATCTTATCAAATGTAAAAAATGAATATATTAAATTCAAACATATGCTAAAAGAAAGTTACTTAATATCCACCTCTTTGAAATTGTTAATTTCTTGAATACTTAAGTCTTGAGATTTTCTATATATTTTAAAGAGATATCATCTTTTTAACTCCAACTTTCTCAATTAACTTTCTTAAGTCTTGACTCTTCTTAGGTTGATTTCTCCTTGATTGAATGATGTTACCTTGACATATTTCAAAGAAAATCTTGCTCTTGAACATCTTTCAGGTTTCTAATCTTATCTTCATGATATCTTCAAACTTTATTATATTAGGCCATGACCCTTGTCAAGCTCAGGACATTGGCTTCTCTGATTAACTTTCTCAAGTTTTTACTGACTATTCTCACTAACTTTTGTTGATCATTCAGCCATTCCTTGATCTTTCTAATATGTTTTCTTAAGGTTTACACATTTAAACTTAGAAAAAAATCTCTCAAGAACACGTTAATCAATTTCAAAAGTGTTATAGCAATAATTTAATATTTTAATATAGTTTGTTAACCATCAAAACCAAATAGAAGAAATTTACTTAAGAGGACTTTAGAACTTACAATCTCCTTTACATATATGGGTTCGTCCCTATGATGAAGGCCATTTGACCCATTGCTAAGCCTCAGAAAATTTGACTTCCATTGCTACCCTCTCAAATATATTATTCCTTCCCGAGCTAGTGTTCCCTTAAGGTATCCAATAATTCCATATGTTCGTATTTCCAAGCGTCTTTGAACTATGTAGAAGAGAACTATCAGCGAGGCGTTTCATGTCAATGTTAGCTCTTTTCTCAATCACTTTCTACACTTCAACAAACACGTAAACAATCTTGGGTTGAATTTCCATCAACTTCTGTCCCCTTGCAACTATATATCTCTGTAACTGAAACGTTTCTTTTAGGAAATGCTCTAGTGTTACTGTTTTCTCATTTTTTTCTTGCAGTATTCAATACTCCATGATTTTCTAAGAGGTCATTCTCAAGCTGAAATAAAGTTCAAGGCATCAACTCAAGTGACAGTTAAAGCAACATTGCTCCAGTTTTCAATATCAGATATAGCTATCAAAAAAGTGTCAAAAGACTCTCATAATTAAAAGATTGTTGAGGCATTTTGAACAGATGCCAAGTTTAACAAATGAAGTGGTTATAAATGAATTAGAATGTCAAAACTAATAAAACTAGGTAGAACCAATGCTTACCATCCATTTGCAAAGATCATCGGACTTCTCTTGGAGGTATTGGTACTTTCTGTCTTATTTATTCAGCAAGGCACTCAAGGATAGATATGTCGTTATGCCAACTTTGCTATCTTCACTAATTTCTGTGGCTTCATCGTTTGCTAGCTATCCAACCAAACTTTAACTCTAACCCTTGAGTCCCAGTTTCCTTTCTCCAATAACTATGAGTGGATAAAGATAGCTTTGCTGGAGGTAGGGATAATCTTTAATGAGTTTGAGACATATCTTACTCCTTTGCACAAGACCTTTCCTACTAACTTTAGGACTCGATGTTATCCTATTCATGTGGGCAAATCTAAAAATTTGTCTTATTTTATTTTGATTTAAAAGCCTTGTAAATTGACACTCTTACAAGTGTTCCATTTTTTTTACCACTAGGATCCATGTTACTTTGATATTTATTAGTTACCAATTGAATCATTTTATGGTATTTTATTTTGAAACAAATGTTGGTGATTGAGATTCACTAATCGGAATTATAAGTCTGAACTTATACTAAAATACAATAATCTCTGAGGTCCTGTAGTGGCAATTGTAGTTTGTAAATTCTGATTTATGTCTTTTGAGGTTTGTATGACTTAAGTGAACTTATAGTAAACCTATGGTAAACCTTTGTCATATGCTGGTCATGGACTCTTAGTTCAGATCGTGACATTATATCTGTATGAAAACCATCATAACAAAAATGAATTTAGAAATTCTAAATACATTATGATCAAGCATTCCTACCATATGATTCTAAAGATATCTTTTATATATTTATATATATGCCTGGGGTAGTTCGAATAGGAGGCTTGAGTACTAGAACTATAGGACGAAAGGTGAGGTTCTTGCAAAGAGAACTCCAAAGATCAAGAAAGAGTAGACTATATTTCTGAGAAATTAAGATTAAGTAACCATACTTTTGGGCTGAGCCCTATTTATAGATATCTTGATGGTATTTTCTTACTTGGACTTTAATTCTTACCCTTGAGTCCTAGTTTACTATCGCCAGCAACTATGAGAGGATAAAGATAACTCTGATAGAGGTAATTAGGATAATCTTTAATGAGTATGAGACATATCTTTCTTGCCATAGGACTCCTTTGCCCCAGACCTTTCCTAATAACTATGGTACTCTATGTCCTAAGTCACAAGACGGTAGGGCTTTATGGGGCGAACTCTAATCTTAAGCTCAAACGGAAGTATCTGTCAAATTGAGTCTAATTCTCATCTGTGCAAAAATTAAAAAACGATTTGAACAAAAGGTTTACTACATCAATCGGTTAAAGAAAATAAAAAAATCAATCAATTAAAGGTAAGACTTAAAAAACAATCAATCAATTAAAGGAAAAGGCAGGGTTATGTAATATATGAATGCTATATTAGTAGCAGAAATCTGAATTACGATGCTTAATACTCTTGAAATAAGTTTTCTTTTTTTTTTTTTGTTGTGCTGATCTTGAAATAGGTTTCCTTTTAAATTTTTACAAAAGTAAACATTACAATGAATTCTTCACTATTTTACTTGTATTCTAGATTTTAAATTGGAGGTCAATTGCATTTTATTCTCCTTAGTCTAATTATAATTTTTATTCTAATTTATATAATTAAATGTATTACACTTTAATTTAGCTTTATTTGTTATAATTATTTATTTCTTTATTAAACATAAATTTTCTTTTATAATAATTGTTACAGATTGTTTCAAAAATGGTTCTGTTTTTTCTTCTTTCGCCTCCCAAGCAGGCAAGCACTCCCAGAAGTGTGTTTGGACTCCACCCAATTGTTTCTTCGTTTTGGATTTGTCGTGAGAGGACTTGGAAACAGGAGAAGGGATTTCTTAAAAATTAGGTGATAAAGCAGTTGACTAACTCTAATGCAATCAACTAGGAAGTTTTATGATAAAGCAGAAGGAGAAACATCCCATAAGATCAATTTGCCTCCTTCCATATATATCTTTAGATTTTGCGAAATAGTCTTCCCAGATCCTGATCTACTGCAATGCAGTTTGTTGGAGCAGTTTCAGAAAAGATAAAAATTAGAAAAACCTCATAATTTTAAAATTTAAAATTTATTTATTTGTGTCTATCTCCCTCTGACTGCACATGCAGTCCGGCTCTATAAGATTCAAATTCAATCTCCACTCACGTTCCCACAAAGTGAAGATTAGTTCCCCATGCTAGATTCAGCAAGATGCAGAGCTTCTTTATAGTTTGATTCTATAATTGCTCGTGACCAACATTGGTTCCCAGGACTCACTAGGGCTTGGCAAAATTAACATCCCCTAGATAAGAAGATTCAGGAGATTGAGAAGCTTGCCTAGAAATCCACCGAGTAGCTTCCCGAAGATAAGAAAGTTACTAATCAAACGCTCTCATGCACTGCTTAATTAATCCATATTTAAATTACGTCGTACAAAATAGCAAATAAAAAAGCATCAAGCTTACAACTATATCATCACCCATAATATCTTTGACCATAAGAGAATTATCAATGAGACGGGTATCAGTAAAGTTAAATGGTGCCTGGCGTCTTTCCCCTTTGATTTAAATTTTGTCTCTAGAGGATCACCAAAAAAAAAAAAAATTGTCTCTAGTTTTATCCTTTAGAAAAAAAAAATACATATCTATCTTAATTAAAAACAATAACTTAATTTTTAATAAAAAAAATTGACAGCATTTCCTTGTTTCCAAGCCTTCTCAAGGTACATTGAAAATAAACAAATCTTTGCACCCCCACTTCCAAAAAGCACTACAACATAGAGAGTGTAATGCCACTTGGGAGAAAAACATATAGGATTCGTCTATTTCTTACTAGTTTTGATAATTATTACGAATTGAAAGTCAATTTTTTACTAAAAGCTGAATTGCAATAGATAATGTTAAAATTGTATGTCAAGTGTTTGATTATATAATTTACGGTAAAAATGCAAATAAATTAACAAGCGTGATTCTAACGATGGTCCTTCACTACTCATTGATAGTAGACCTTTATTGGAGTGAGAAAATTTGAAAGACAACATAATTAAAATTAGTATAATTTGAGGGATACATCCCATCGAGAATGGTAGTAGAAGCTCAATAAAGGAAAAAGACAAGTATGACCTTTGTCTTTCACCCTCCCACTGAAACCCAAAAAAAACAAAAAAAAAGAATCTCTCAGTTTGACAAACCAAGAAAACCTAACACTTTGGTTTATGGAAGACTTAGAAAGGAAAAAGCATTGCTTGGCTTTATGGACAGGATGAATTGGTGGTGCTTACACTGCTGTTGTGCATAATAATTTGGTATAGCCAATTTACTAGATAGTGGCAAAATTCATATCACTCATTTTTATTTTGGGTGACAACTTTGGTTTTTTTTTTTTTTTACTTTCCTATTTTCTACCCACTCAAGCAAGCAAACTTGGGTTAGTTAGTGCTCCCAAATGAGAGAAGCATATAAGGTGATTGAAGAAATAATGGCAAGAAAAGTTCTAATGGGTAATTCTTTATTCTTTTACTTTCCTGTTTCTTTTTGGTGGAATGTACTCTCTGACAATGATATAGTTTTGGTGATCATTGAATTTTTTTTTTTTTTACTTTCTTATACAACTTGATGTAAATAACTATACCAATCAGTATAGACAAATAAACATATGATGAAGAGTGACGGACCCTTAAATTTTTATCCGTGTGAGCAACATGTTTTAATGTAAAAAATTATAACTCACATGTTTATATAAATATTATACATTTGATCATATATATAATTATTCAAAATATAGTTAAATATTTACCAAAATACACATCTATGATAAAATCTTCAAATTAATTGTCATAAACTACACTTAAGAAAACTCGGTAAAATACAATTTGTTGAAACTAATCAAAATCTCATCAAATGCAAAAAATGAATATATTAAATTCAAACATTTGCCAAAAGAAAGTTACCTAGTATTCACTTTTTTGAAATTGTTAATTTCTTAAATACTTAATTCATGAGTTTTTCTATATATTTAACAATGATATCATCTATCTTTTGTATATATTAGAGATGACAAGGTTTTGAATTAAGTGGTACACAACATGAAAGAAGAACAAAATATTCACTTATTACACTTGATTTCACCTTCTAACATGTATCATTTTTAATAATCATTAAAGCAATATTTTTTTCTTTTTCAACAAGTCATGTATAAATAAAGCTCTTAATATTAACTACCCAATATTTTTGTGGGTACAGATTTAGACATAATAAAAATAATAAGAATAAACTACACTAAGACATAGTAAAAAACAAAAAAAATTCTCAAGCTCCTCTACGCATGGGTCCGTCTCTATGATGAAGGCCATCTGACCCTTTGCTAAGTCTTAGAAAATTCGAGTTCCACTGCTACCCTATCAAATGTATCATTCCTTCACGAGCCAGTGTTCTCTCAAGGTATACCAATAATTCCAGATGTTTCTATTTCCAAGTCTCTTTGAACTATCTCGAAGAGATATATAATACTACTGGGGAAGCGTTTCATGTTAATGTCAGCACTTTTTTCAATCTCTTTCTCCAGTTTAACAAACACGTAAACAATCCTGGGTTGAATTTCTGTCAACTTCTGTCTGCTTGCAACTATATATCTCTGTAACTGATATGTTTCTTCTAGGAAGTGCTCCACTTTTTCTAGTTCCTTCTTTGTAGCATCCAATAATATATGATTGTCAAGCTGAAATAAACTTCAAGACATCAATTCAAGTGACAGTTAAAACAGCATTGCTCCATCTTTCAATATCAGATATGGCTATTAAAAAAGTGTCAAAAGACTCTCAGTTAAAAGATTGTTGAGACATTTTGAACAAATTCCAAGCTTAACTAGTGAAGTGGTTATAAACATAGTTGTCAAATCGTGAATCGTATCGTGAATCGTTTTTTTAATTTTTGAATCATGAATCGTAACGTATCGTACGATTCAGAAAACACATTACTAAAATACTTAAATACACATGATTCCATACTAAAAACATGAACATAATAAACTCAAAAGTCTCAAATACATACTTAAATTATAAGTCATTACTCATTAGTCATAAGTAAGCTTATAAGCCATAATTTCAAATCTTCAATAAACATAAACCATTTCATATTGATGTCAATAAAATTTCAACACCCACTCAGCCACTCTATTTTGAACCAATGAAACAGAGGCACGAAGAAACTGTGAAAAACCAAACAAATGCTCTGTTTTGAAGCACTGAAAACAGAAAAACGTGAAACCTGCAGAGACACTGGAAGCAGAGAGTCACCGGACGCAGAGAGCATTGGACGCAGAGAGCATGCACTGGCCAACGCAGAGAGCACGCACTGGCCGACGCAGAGAGCACGCACTGGACGTAGAGAGAACCAGTTCCTCTGCGTCGTGCGTTCTGAGAGCACTGCCGCGTCATGTGTGAGATTGAGAGAGAACCAAAGTTGTGCGTTCTGCAGTCTGCGTGCGTTCTGAGAGAAAAACGAAAGGAACAGATAGGAACCACACGGAATCGGACGTTCTGCAGAATCTGTGTGCGTTCTGAGAGAAAAACGAAAGGAGCAAAGAGAGAACCGCACGGAATCGGATGTTCTCCAGAATCTGCGTCCGTTTACGAAAGGAGCAGAGAGTTTGCATGTGTTCTGAGAGGAAAACGAAAGGAGCAGAGAGTTTCCGTGTGAGCAAAGAGAAAAACGAAACGAGCAGAGAGACGGGAAACGTCTGATTTTGCAAAAAAAAAAAAAAAAACGACGAAATGAATCGCAGAAGACGGCAATTCGAATCGGAAATACAGAATCGCACCGATTCAAGCGATTCCGGCACGATTCAAAGCCGGACACGATTCAGCTTGCGATTCGAATCGTGGGCAGCACGAATCGAATCGAATCGCACGATTCGAATCGCGAATCGTGCGATTCTAACAACACTGATTCGAATCGTGCGATTCTAACAACACTGGTTATAAATGGGTTAGAATGTCAAAACTAATTAAACTAGGTAGAACCAATGCTTACCAAATGTTTGCAAAGATCATAAGTCTTTTCTTGGAGGTATTGGTACCTTCGAACTTGTTTATTCAGCAAGGTACTCTAGGATAGATAAGCCTTTATACAAACTTTGCTATCTTCACTAATTTCTAAGGCTTCATCGTTTGCTAGCCATCCTGTAAACCTTTCAGCAAGAACAAGTTGATGCTTCAGGCTGTTGATCAGGGAATTGTTACTGTTGTTAGAGCGTTGCCTGGTTGCTTCTACTATCTTTTCAGCGGCATCAACATCTACCTGACTTGTACTATGCTTTGGCACTTGACTATCCTCATTAGGAACATGCTTTTATTCTTTAAACTCATTCTCTGGAGATTGAACTGTCAAATTAGCATTGCTAAACAAATCATGTGGTTGCGGTAGTATTCCCTTTTCACAATCTCCTTCTATCAAAGTCTCCTCGTGTCTGCTCTTTTTCATCGGACTTGACAGCCTCAACTCTTGACCAGACATCATTTTGAGCTAGCTCTGAAGATTGTTGAGGCCAATGTGAGTTATTGTTGAAGCAGTCTAATGGCCTCAATTGTGATACAAATTGCTCTTTAAGGGAAGTCAGTTCGTCTTCTCTCTCTAGCAGCAAGTTCTCCAATTTCATCTTGTCAAGACTAAGCTTTGTCATATTCTTCAGTAGTCTCTCTGCTTGCGAACGCAACTGCTTTGCTTCTGATTCTGCTCTCAACAACTGCGAGCTAAATGCCTCTAATGTCATCTTTGAGTCGCATTTGTTTTGCAAAAGCATCCTTTTCTGCGGTGTCCAGCTTAGATTTCCTTAACATTGCTGACAAAAATTGATATTTTTGTTCCGAGTCCCTGTGCAAATTTGCAATCTCCATGGACAATTTCTGGGCCATCAATCTCTTAGAATCACTTATTCTTCCTCTCCTACTTAGATGTTAGAAATTCCTATGCAAAAAAAACAAAAAAGAAAATAATTAAATAATTTTTGCTGCACTTCGTTATACTGACATGGTATGGATTATACATACCATTACCATTGAATTATTTACATCCACATGAAAACCATCACAACAAAAGCGAATTTCTTGTGATCAAACATTCCCACCGTGTGATTCTAAAGATATCTTAAAAAGTTCTCTCTCTCTCTCTCTCTTTCTATATATATATATATATATATATATATATATATATATATATATATATATGTATCTGTATGTATATATATATGTATGTATGTATGTATTGTTATATGGTGAGGTTCTTGCAAAGAGGATTCCAAAGATCACGAGTAGGCTATATTTATGAGAAATTAAGATTAAGTGACCATACTTTTGGGTTGAGGCCCTATTTATAGATATCTTGATGGTATTTTCTTACTTGGACTCTAACTCTAACCCTTGAGTCCCAATTTCCTTTCTCCAGTAACTATGAGAGGATAACGATAGCTCTGATGGAGGTACGGATCATCTTTAATGAGTTTGAGGCATATTTTTCTTGCCATAGGACTCCTTTGCCCTAGAGCTTTCCTACTAACTGTGGGACTCCATGTCCCGAGTCACAGGACGGTAGGGCTTTGTTGGGCGAACTCTAATCTTAAGCCCAAATGAAGGTACCTATTTAGCTGAGTCTAATTCTCATTGGCCCAAAAAGTAAAAAACCATTTGAACAAAAGGTTTACTACATCAATCCGTTAAAGGGAGTAAAAAAATCAATCAATTAAAGGTAAGATTAAAAAAGATTCAATCAATTAAACGAAGAGGCAGGGTTATGCAATATATGAATGCCATAGTGGTAGCAGAAATCTAAATGACGATGCTTAATACTCTTGAAATAAGTTTTCTTTTTTTGTCATTCTGATCTTGAATAGGTTTTCTTTTAAATTTTTATAAAAGTAAACATTACAACGAATTCTTCACTGTTTAACTAGTATTCTAGATTTTAAATTAGGGGTTAATTGCATTTTATTCTCCTTCATCTAATTATACCTTTTATTCTAATTTATATAATTAAGTGTATTACACTTTAATTTAGCCTTATTTGTTATAATCATTTATTTCTTTATTAAACATAAATTTTATTTTATAATAATTGTTACAGATTGTTTCAAAAATAGTTCTGTTTTTTCTTCTTTCTCCTCCCAAGCAGGCAAGCACTCCTAAAAATGTGTTTTGACTGCACGGAATGGTTTCTTCATTTTGGATTTGTCGTGAGAGGACTTGGAAACAGGAGATGGGATTTCTAAAAAATTAGGCAAGAAAGCAGGTGACTAACTCTGATGCAACCAACTAGGAAGTCTTATGATAAAGCAGAAGGAGAAACATCTCATAAGGCCAATTTGCCTCCTTCCATATATATCATTAGATTTTGCGAAATAGTCTTCCCAGATCACGATCTATTGCAATGCAGTTTGTTGGAATAGTTTTAGAAAAGACAAAAATCAGAAAAACCACATGATTTTAAAATTTAAAAATTATTTATTTCTGCCTATCTCCCTCTAACTCCACATGCAGTCAAACTCTATAAGATTCTAGTTCAATCTCCACTCATGTTCCCACAATGTGAATATTATTTGCCCATTCTAAAGATGGCAAAAGTATAAAAAAGGAGGTTGAATTGTGCTTCATTAGATTTTAAAATTCATTGCAAAAACAGTCACCTTTTTCAAAACTTTTTCAAATATAAATATTTAGATTTGAGAAAATTCAAATATAATACTGGTTAGGGTTGAGAAGGTTGAACCTTCTCAACTTTCTCAAATAATTTCAAATATACAATATTAATACAAATTAGTTCCAGATATCTTTTAAAAATAAGTTTTGAAACTTATAAATCAAATTTAACACTTTAAAAATGATTTATATCAAATTTAAACTTGCGGATGCTTAAGACTTTTCCGGTGAACATAATCTGACATAAAAATCAGCTAAATACACAATATTTTGTAGCTGTGTTTTAAGTTATACAATTTTTTGTATCACATACTTCTCACACACACTCCTGTATGCCTACGTAAGTAACAGAATAAACTTGGAATTTCAAAGGTAACGTGCTTTTATTAGTATAGATTCTACAGAGTCTCATATGTTTGTAGAAAAGTCATTAATCTTCAAAAAAAATAGCTTGGAAAAAAATATACGAAATGAAAATAAAAATTAGGTGGGACTGTTGGCATTTTTAATTGCCTATTCATATTTTCAAGTAACTACTTTTAATTCGTAATTTCTTAAATTATTACAAATTCATTGTGAATAAATAAATAAGAATATAATTAATTAATGTTTCACTTCAATAAAACATTTATTTAGATGAAGTTAATTTAATAAAATTATAATTAAAAAGTAATTAAAAAAAGTGAAAATAGATGATTGAAAGTGCTAATAACCTTACCTTTCCTTTATTCATTATAATAGTCTTATTATTTTCTTTCCTATCGATAATTTTCATTTTAATTGGTCAATGATTATTAATCTCATGGCCTTATAAAGCACTAATATTCTACATGATAATTCATAATTGATTGTACATTGTTATTGGGGAAAAAATAAAGCAAACTCCAAAACATATAATTTTTTTCCCATGCAAAACAGAATATAAAATGAGCTTCCTAGATATTACAATCTCAAAATTTGTTGTTTATGACATCAACGAAATTATTAAACTGTCCATAAATATTAATGCATGCCAAATGACCAAGCTCATAACACACAAGACAAACTATTATATGATAATTATGATGTTTAAAAGAAAAAACTAATTAAGCAAATTATGCCCAACCATGGGCTCCAAGGGGAAGGGCCCAATCCTCAATGAAATCTGGGTTGCTGTTTGCAATCCGTCTAGACTGTGGGCGAGTCCCATTTATTTTTGGGCTTGGGCTTCTTGGAAACTGGTAAGCTGCCGTTCCTCCGCCCGAGCTGGACGAGTCACAGCCCGACCCAATGACAGAGCCTCCCTTTGTTGACGAGTTCCACTGAGGGCCGGATGAAAGCCGTGGCTTGGCAGTGTCCGGGCCCCGAACCTTGGCCTTTGCCGACTGGGTTGGGGCCATATAGCTAGGTTTACCTGGGCTGGGCTGTCTCTGGTGGTACCTAGAGGAAATTGGGCTTGAGCCAAGAAAGTCTTGCTTCATGTGGCCCATGTTGGCATTGCTTGGGCCTAGAGGTGCAACAATGTCCATCTCTACGGTCTTCTCAGACATGTTATCTGTGGTGGTAGTGGTTGTAGAAGCAAGAGTCATATAAGAGCTCTCCCGTGGCCCCACGTGCCTTGCATCGTATGGTTGTGATGACATCCAACGCTCCAACCAGTTCCAACCCCACTGGGCCTTTTCACGCTCATTGCCATGGCTTCCAATATCATCACCATTTGGCTCTGTTTGCAGAAATTGCTTCTGCTGCTGCTACAATCAAAAATGGTTCAGAATGAAAATGAACTCATTGTTCACGAACATAATGATTTGTGCATGTCATTTTGGGCATTATTACATGTTCTGGAGTGGTAAGTAGGATTGTGATCTATTCTTTATATTTTGACATTTTAACATTAAATTAGGAAACACACATTCTAAGTTCTATCTTAATTTTAAAAAATATGTATTTTAATCATTTAATCCAAAAAGCCTAAAATATCAACATATAAATTAATAGAGTATAACTCTACGTGTGACAGTGCGCGAGGATACAATAAATTGTCCACTCATATGTGGGTTTCTGAGCAGGACTTGAACAAATCTTTATGCAAGGATTGAAGTGGTTCAAGTGTAGGCAACAAAATGTAATTCTAAATCTAAAGACAAATGAAATGACTAATTAACCTGGTAGTTGAAAGCGTATGCAAGAGCTCTCTCCCTCTTCATTGCAGCTTCATGTTTCCTTAAATCGTTTTCCACAATTTTCTGGCTACTCTGACGCCTGTTGTCCCAGCCATCCATGTTTGACCTTTTCATTGGGCTCATAGGCTTAGCCTGATCTTGCTCCTCGTGTTCTCTTTGATCCTGCTCTTCCACTGCCTTCTGAAGCTTCTCGCGGGTCAACTGGAGTCTGCGAGCTCTTACTCTGGCCTGCACCCTCACTAACGCTTGCATGCAGCGCATGGTCATCTGCGCTTGCTTGCGCACGTTGTGTCCCCTCACAAGTGCTTGCAGCCTCACCAATCCCTTCAATGCTCGCAGTGCACGTCGAGCCTGCAGAATTCAACACCCAATAGCGAATAAAATTGGCCATGTCCTGGCAGCATTTAGTTTGAAGTCATAACTAGTTTCAACATAATTAGGACCACTGTGGCACACTTTAAAAGCACATTCACGTGCAGTGCAGCCTTGAAGCAAAGGCCAAAAACTTGCAAGCAGGCTTCAAGGTAATGATATTAATATCAGTTGATTAAGGAGATGGCCCTGAGTTAGATCTGTACACTTAATGGACGGGTAAGCAAACACAGACCAAATTATTAAGTATACTTAACAGTAAGCAATTCATGGTGCTTTTCTACTTACAGTTAATGGGCCCCAAACCGACCCCTCCCCCTCACCCCTCTCCCTTTTTTTATCACGAGAGAGAGGAGGAGTAAATCTTAATTATTAAATTATACATAGATGGTTAAGATTATATCTTATTTAAAAATCACATGACTACTTAAAAGAATCACAAGATGTTATGATTTAATCTTAACTATTCATGTAAAATTTAATAGTCAAACTTTACTCTTCTCACTTTTACAATAAACTACTTCTGTAACTTAATATGTCCTTATATGTAAAATTAAATGTCTGAAGAAGATAACGGCGACAATATGGTATTGCAGGTAAGTGCCACTCGTGTATTATTAAGACATGTAAATGCGAAACTCTGAGAGTGGTTGACATATTTATGGTACATACCGAACCAATGGATTCTCATGTCAAGTTCTGATGTCAAACAATTAATGAAGGACGATTTTACAAGAAAGGAAAAGAGCATAATTGATAGAAGTTTGTGTGAGGGAAATTATGGTTCATCGATCATATTTTTTAACAATTATCTGTAATTTTTATAATTATAATGTAACCGCATTGTTAATTTATTAAAATAATGAGAAAGACAAATGAGGTCTTACTAGGTAGCCTCTGTAGTATGATTGAATGAGTGTTGCTGCTCTTTCTTCCCTGGAGTGGCGTCCATAGCCTGCCAATCTCACAACTCTAGCGGCTGCCTGAGCAGCTGCCACCGCAGCTTCGGCAGCTGCGGCAGTTGCCGCCGCGACGGCAATGGCATGATTTCTGTCTTCAGTCACAGGGGTCGACGTGGTGCTCTCCTCATTGGTGGCGTCAGGAGAACTCGCTGCAGGAAAATGCTCGAAAGACACCACCTCTGGCGCTTCATGCTGCTGCCATTTCTCAGCGCTGTCCTTCTGAAAGTGAAAGCCAAGCAGATCCCAGCATCTAATCAGCAATCATTTGGAAAATCAAATAATGAAAAATATGTGTTTTTCTTTTCTCTTTTAAGATGATGAGGATCTATCATAGGAAGCACATGATCATGGAGATGAATGATGTGATGGGTTAGGTGGTATGAAAACTATGTGACACACGTAGTAACATCATTATTTGATACACGTTGACATGATAGGGGACCATATGCAGACATAATTACTTACTGAATTGGGTTGATGGTCCTGAAAACAGAGGAAGGGCCAGGCAGCTCATCATTGATGTGGAGGAGAGCATAAAAGACAACAGCAACAACTAGGTGCATGTTTATTCGCTTACTCTAGTTATGGAGGAGATAATAACCTTTCATGTGTAAGGTAGGAATAGGTTGTGATGATTGCATTGCTTATGCTGCAGATATGCAATTTCTGTTTTCTTTTGAGGCTTGGGGAGTGACAGATTGAGTTAAGTACATGACTAATTCAAGAAATTCGATGTGAATCAGAGATTCAGTGATTAATGGCTTAATGCGTCATTAATGTTTTTAAGGAATGTATATATAACGTATCCCGTAATTTGTACATACATAAGTGTTATCAGTTTCCTTATGGCTATACACTCTGCTTGGATAAGTGAAAAAGAGGAAAGATAGAAAATGGGAGAAGAAAAAGTTTTTCCTTGCTCAGTAAACAAAAGAAATCAGCCTAAGAAAAAAAAGATGATTGTGGGACCGAAAAAAAAAATTTCTCCTCATGTATGGGAAGAAAACTGACTTACGGAAGAGAAAAGTAACATATTTTCAATTTTACCATCTTACTGGCCCCTTTATTTCATTAAAATAAAGATATATTTATCATTTTATGTAAATATATTTTTCTTTTTCTTACTTTTTTAAATAACTAAATAAGAAAAAAAAATTTATTATTTATTTTCTCTCTTTTTTCACTTCATCTAAATAATAAATAATAAGAGAGAAAATTCTCTTTTTTTATTTTTTTTCTTTTTATTTTATTTCTTCTAATTTTCTTTCTCAATCCAAGTAAAGGTTAGGTGGAAATGTTTATGATTAAGAAAAAAAAAAGAAAAAAGACAAGGAATAAATATTTTTAGAAATGAAACGCTAACTGCAGTGCTATATACCTGGTTTCCAAAAAAATAGAAATGAAAACTCACAAATTAATAAATGAAAATTTTTTATTGGAATTGTACGAGCATTTGGTTATGAATTTTGGAACTCCAATCAAAATGAAAATTTATAATTTAGAAAACCAATTACCCAGAAGAAGAAAAAAAAAAGTAATTAACTGCTCGTAATAATAATAATAATAAGAACACAATTATAACAGAGCACCCTGTAAATCATTGACTAAACCGTTTGAAAACAAGATATGATGTAGGAGAATGGATCACCTTCTTCTCCGGCGCCGGCGAGTCCTTAGAAGACGACTTGAAAACTTTCTTCACCGACGAGAACCAGCCTCCTCCTTTCTTCCCCATCTGTGATGAAAGGATCTTTTGCTCTCATCATCTTCATCATCATCATCATTATCATACATATATATTTATTACCAATTTAGACATGTCAAAACCTTAAACTTTAATTATTACCATCGCATGTCTCAAGCCTCAACGAACCCGAAACCTCCCTAACACACATCAGCTAGCAACCAAGGCACAAATCTATGTGTACAAAGTTTCAGACCGACAAGAAAATGAGCTACGAAACAAACCTGCTGAGACAAATGTTGCTGTTTGGGATGACTGGGCTTGAGCTTTCACATGTTGTGCCTGGCATTTTTCAGATTCATAGCAAGGAAATCCTTGGTCATTTAGTTAGCAGAGTACCAAAGTTCTGAATTTGGGGTGCAGAATTGAGAGAGAAAGAGAAAGAGGGTAGAGAGAGAGAGAGAGAGAGAGAGAGAGAGAGAGAGAACAGAGAGTATGAGATTAGTAACTCTAATGTAAGCCCGCGCGCAACCGCCGTTGGTATTTATCAAAGTCACGGACACGAGCCACCGAGTACACTCGTGGGTGCTCTTATTATTTTGCCTCCACACTAACCGCTTTACTTTATTAATATTACTATTACATGAAGGAGATTGTCTTCTTTTTTTTTAATCCAACTTTTATTTTCTTAAAATTTTAGTATTGAATAATTTTTTATAAATTAAAATAAAAGTATAACTGTAAATTAATTACATATTATCCGCCCTCTTACAATTATAACTTATCCAAAATTTAAGCATATTTCACAGGAAATTATTTTTTTCAAATAATTAATTTATAAATACAATAAATTATTTAATAATTAATTTAAAACATAAATTTATAAATCAATAAAAAAAAATTGAGAGGTATGTCTCAATGTGCTAGTGGGTAATTAAAAGAGTGATTTCTTTTTTGTTATTAAGAAGAGGGTAATTTTCCATCTTCAAAAAGATAAGACTAATGTAAGAGTAAGAGATTCTTAGCTAGGCATTTGCAATAAACAAATTAAAATTTAATATGTGTAATCAATTGTTTTATAGAAAAGTGTACATTTACAATATAATCCACAAAATTTTACTTGTTAAATATTAATTTCTATATTTATGTAAGTACATGTTTATCTTAAAATTTTTCCCGCTATGTACAATATTTTTGATGAATTGTAAAGTATTTATTGATTAATGTTTTCATGATACATGTTTGATTTTCATATAAAGTATAACCAACAATCAATAAATATTAGACAATTAACCGAATATTGATATCCACGAAAAAAAAGAGTAAGTAATAAAATAATCATTATGTAGTACTATCATACTAATCATATTTGGTATTTTGGCCATAGTTATAAGAATTAGACTCCCCCCTAGTTGAAGGTTCTAACCATGTTTTGGTCAAATGGGATCAAAATTTGATAAATCGGATAAAAATTAAAAATTTTGACAAATTAAAACTGAATAAAAATTAAAAATTAAAAATTAAAAATCTGGCTGATTTTTCTTTTCTTAAATTTTTTGTTTGGACAGGCCAATGGTCAAAATAGTGAACCAACCATTTAATCATCGGGTTGGTTCTCGTTCTGATTTTTACAAATTTGTTATTACTCTTCTAACATATAAACTTTACGCCACAACATAGGAAATTCCAGTCATTGGGTAATTATTAAAAGTTTTAAAATTCTTGTATTCTTCCTCTCCCACTGTTGGTAAGCTTACAGATCATATATATGGCTTGTGTAATAAACATTTAAGCTAAAAGTTATTGCTGTTGGGGAAAAAGAGAGGGGGCTATCATTGTTTAATGTTAGGTTAAGTTTTGGCTTGAAGATTACTGAAAAGTCGTTGTTAAACAATTCATATCAGTGTGTATCAAAGATGGAATTGATCTTTCGGCCATCATTGAATAACGATGATATGTGTCGGAGTTTGCTTCTTTTTTTTTTTTCTTTCTTTTTAACCCATCTTTTTATTCTATTTGCAGCCAATAAAAAGTGATTAAGAAATAAGAAAAATACTCATATAGCTAGGGTATATCAGTGATTTTGGTGGATTGGAACACACTAAAAATTTTGAATCAATATCAGGTGTGATACTTTTTTCCTCCCAAATACATGAGCTACTCAATTAAGCTAATGATGATGTACATGTTTGGATTATTTTATGTATAATTTATAATTAAAATTTTACAAATTTTTTTGAAAGTTATTTTTTTATAAAAATTAGATTTTATCAAACATGCACGATATCATTTAATATAAAAAATAGAAAATAATCTCATGTAACAAATTATGTAACTTTTACGGTATATTTCTAGTACGTAGTTATGTCTCTTTAAAACAATAAATTTGTATTATATTTATTATCTATTCCTTAATTCTTCAAACATTCTAAAAGGTTGTGATTATTTTATTTATCATTTTCAGAAAACGTAATCATATATTAATTTGAGATCTACGGTAAATGTTATTATTAAATAATCGATAAAAAATATTATTAAATCCTTTTGGTTGATAATGAAAACCATATGTTCCATCTCAAGATTACAAAAAAAAAAATTCATCACATTATTTTGATTTATTCATTTTCTCCTACCACTTTACTTAAAAGAATATTACTAGTGCTCCTCAATATTCTTTTCTGAAAGCTGTGTTCTTATAATTTGCTTTGGCATTTTGGGTTGGCAATGTATGAAGGCATCAATACAGTTTCATATATATATATATATATATATATATATATATATATATGAGATATGAGAGGAGATATCTTCACCATTCAATTATGGATAAATGATTAAGATATTAAGATTAAAAGTTACTTAAAATTAACACATGATCACTTATCCTAATTTTGACTATTTATCTAAGATTGAATATCAAAATTCACTTTTCTCACTAAATATACCCTTATATATATATATATATATATATAAAATTTTCTTTAATCTTGTTTGGACAAGCCAAGTTGCAAGCTTCTTCATTTTACTCTACAAAAATGAAGCTCAAGCTCATATATAAGTTTTATATAATTGTGCGTTTCAGTAGCAGCAATTTATCAAGAGCTAGAGTGCGATGTGAATTTGAGAATACTGTTGAACTGTAAATATAGTGTTTGAATGAGCAAGCGTGTGGAATTTCAGCGGTGCAATTATCTGTGATATTTATATTTATATTTATATGGCTGCTTCAACAACATTGGAGCTAAGTTTAATTTATTCCATTTATGTCCTGTCTTTGTCTCATCGGATAAATTAGGTTGTGCTAAGTAGGAACCAAAATTAGAGGAGTGAAACCATGTTATTTACTCTATCAATTTCACTATTTAGCAAGTACATTTCCAGCAATTTAGACTCAACTAATTCTTTAACCATTTTCTCAAAGATTAGAGTGATATATATCCTGAGTTGAAGTTCTCAAATTATCATAATTTAGATGACATCCATAATAGATCCTCTCTATTCATAAAAAAGGCATACACCAAGGTGATTAATACATGTATTAATTATCATCATCATTTATAATAATACAAATAAAGAACTGAAAGAAGGTTGTTTAATTAGTCACAAGTTAAAGTAAGTTATATATAACGAATGATTTACTACAAATTCTCTGGTGTTGTGATGTAGTGACTGTTATTTCATGAAAAAACCAAACACCACGGGCTTTCCCATTTTGGTAGGACTCTAAACTAGGTGCCAATCCGAGGTAATTAATATATAAATCAAAATGGAAACTGGGGACCTTTGATGTTTGGTCTTAGAAAGAAAGAACATATCTAATGAAATTATTCTAGCTGTAATACATAATAAACTACTTTTAGATATTAAAAATTGTGAAATTCTATGTCTAATATAAGATTGCATGTGTGTGTGTGTGAGAGAGAGAGAAAGAGAGAGAGAGTTCTGTCTAATATAAGATTATGTGTGTGTGAGAGAGAAAATATTAACAAAATATGTTTTTTTAAAATTGTTAAGAATTTAATTTTAATATATTATTAACGTAAAATATTATATATTATTACTTAATTATGTGATATTAAATTATTAAATAAATTTAATTATATGATAATAATTATTTAAAAAATTAAATGTTTTTAATAATATTTTAATATATAATTAGATAAAAATATAAAAAAAAATTATACTAATAATAGATAAACATTAAATCCAATTGTTAATTATATCAAAGCATCACCCTTTTTCTAGAAAAGTAAACTTTCACATTTATGACTCTACCTAAATCTAGACGTTAATAGTTTGAGTACCTAATTCTAAGTAAAAGGTACAACGTGAGATGCGGGGTAATAGGAACATTATCCTTCTCACAAACGCCAAGACTCACAAGTATTATCAAGCTGGTAGGGCTACCAACTAGTTGATTTTTTTTTTTTCCTTTTATATATAAATACGACTTTGAATACACAATCTCAATTTAAATTTATATTTATCGACCTATTTTGAGTTAAGTTCAGATGGTGGGACCACTTGTTCTTGTAATTCACCTAAAAAGTCTGTAAATTGTATATATATATGAATTTGGAACTTAGAGTACCTCTTTTATAGCTGGTTCTTCTGTTGATAACTTGGACTCTACCCTTGCATACAAAGAATCACCTAGGAGTTGCTATACGTAGCTATGTTATTAGTTGAATTTTTTAAAGCTATTTCATCAATATTAAAATTTTAAAATTCGAACGATTTTTTTTTAATAAATTCAAAATTCGAACGAATTATTTGATATGTTGACAATTTATTGATTTGATGATATAAGATGAGTTTAAATTTAGTTCACTATTATTATAAAAAGTTTTACATTATAATGTAATCATATATATTGTCAAATCATTAAAAAAGTTTAACTAAAAAAATAATTATTTAAAAAATTAAAGATATAGTAACATGTTATTAAAAGATAGTGTAAAATTTAACTCTTCTAAAATAAATTCTTTACTTTAAAAAGAAAAGTAAAGAGTGAGCCTCTCACATGTATAACTAATTATAAAATTGTTAAAATATAATTTTTTAAATTTTTTATCAATGATTATCACTTTTCACTTTTTTCATCTCAAGTGAATCTCTTACTTTTAGATCAAAACTAAATCTATATAAAATTCTTGAGCATCTTCATATATATTAATTTGTCCAATTTGACATATATGCTGATATCATAAATCATAAATTCATGCCTACACATGTAAGATATATATTGAAAAACATAAAGTTTTTGCATTCTAAATATTATAATAATTTGTTTAACCTTTCATAATTATTTGTCACACATTCAATACAGCCATTTTACTTTCATGAATTTCATCCATTCTATCCCAAATAGGCAACGACTTTAAACATTAGTGATGTAGAAAAACATCACGATTGTATTATATATATATAAAAAAAAAAAAACATTTGCCGAATTCGTTCATGTGACTCACAAGGAGCAAGGTCACGAGCATGTACCCCTTCCCGCACGCCATGGACGCTCCCCTATCTATTCTTTGCATCTTCAATTAATTGGTCATTTGGTCCCACTCCCCTCACGAAAGAATCGTCAAACCACCGCTGTATGAGCGTGCCTCGTACCACATATCTGCGGAGAAATTTCTGCATTCTCTCGTAGCGTTATTAAGATTATATTTTATTTAATTATATTTTGATATTTTAATATTAAATAATTAAAAAACATATTTATTAAAACAACATACACACACGTACACTTCAAAATAAAAATAATTAATGTCACATTGATAAGTGTATTTTTTAATCATTTAATGCTGAAATATCAAGATATAATTAGATAGAAGTATAATTCTATAGTACTACGAGAACATACAATAATTTCTCCATATCTATCTTTGGCTTTTGTTACGATGATGTGCTATCTTCTTCCTACGTAAACTGATAAGTCCTCAATAGTCAAGTATAATTGACATGACAAAAATCTCAACATTTGTGGAAACATGTGGGAGTTGTCCGTAATGAGAAGAGGATCGGATACTTGTTTAATAAATAGGTAATTACCCACTTCATAGGTTCTCATAAAATATATTTTCTCTTTCAACATTTTACATATATCATGATTTTTTTTTTACTTTTTCTTTAGGCTGATATGAAAATTTATATTTTCTTATTATTTTATAGTAAATTTTTTTATTGAATGAGTTTATAATGATAAATATTATTGAGAAAAATTATATCATTAAAATAATAAATATTTATATGAATTAATTATTTTATAAAATATAATTAAACTTGATATATTATTTATCATATATTATATTAATTTTATAAATATTTTAAATTGTTGGATAGATTTGTGGGATGTAATTGACATGCTTGTCACCTTAGAATAGACAATATTGATGTCGTCCAGGAATTGAATAAAGCACTACCCACAACGCTCAACTAATCGATCATAATGATGCCCTTAAGAATACAAATCTAGACTCGAAACCAACATACCAATCTCGCTCTTGACCAAATCGAAAGAGCATCTTACACCCCAGATGGGCGCCCCACATACGACAAAGCGATTATAAAGATCATCTCTTGCTCCAAATACAATAGTTACATTGATAGGCCTCGAGCTCAAGCAGGTCGAATCCTCATAAACCGAGGTGGTTGTGGAAAACTGTTAGATATAAAATCAAATATCTCAAAAGTTTAAATTTTTGGGTGAAGCCGTCATGAATCAATTATCTCAAAAGTTTAAGTTATTGGATGAAGTCATATAAATAATTTTATATTTAACAAAAAACTTACGCTAGGAAACATTCTTATATACTTTTAGAATAGTACACTTATTTGTAAATATGTAATACATGTCACTTTATAATCATTCAGCTGTTAAATTGAATATATAATTATAAATAATAAATTTAAATTTAAATTTAAACTCTTAAAATCTTTTTGAGAGTATTACTCTTAAATAAAAATTTTTCCTGGGGTAGTGGAAGCCTCAGCACCATATAACATATCCCAGCCTACCTCGACATTCTCCAACACAACACAACCTTCCAAATTCGATCAACCTGTATATACAAGATATCCAATTCCTCTTTGCACCCTTTCCCCCATCACATGTTGTCGCCTCCAACTCCTATTTATTATGTCCCAACCTCATACACCATTTTGCCTTTTTCATGGATTCCTCAACCAACCGATTCTCGGATTCTTAAGAATATATAGAGGTATTTGGTTCTACAATGCTTTTGTCTAGGGCTTCAAACCTCATCATATGTAAAGCTTTCTCAAGCATCCTCAAAAGGCAGCCCTTCAATGGTTCTTGTCCCTCGAGCTAAACTTAATCCTTGATTTTCCTGAGCTCTCTTTCAGGTTCATTTGATATTGTAGGCATATTCCTGAACTGATGAACGGTATGCTTTCATCAACTAACTAATAGAAAGCAAAGTGCTATCGCTATGCCTGCGGCCTTCAAACACAGACTGATATGTCCTCGGTTGCCAAGTACATACAGTTCCGTCGATGTGACTTCATCCTTTGTGCGCGAGCCATCATACCCTTGTATTTTTTTTTATTTTTTGGTATGAATTAAAAGTATTTTTATAGGGTTCAATCCATTTGAACCGCTTTAAAGGTCTAATATCTCTGAGTTGAGAGTAATGGTATATGGCTCTCTTTATGAAATATGATTTCTAAGAATAGAATTGTAATCCTAGGATTATAACTTATTTCCGTTACGCCAACACTTTATAACTTTATGCTCTCACATTTGAGTATAAAGTTCCTCTGATGTGCCTTTATCCTTTGACAACTGAGTATAAAGAGTCATAAAGGAGCCCTCCATATGCATATATTTTAGAGATATTAAAGTGTTCTAGTGCTTCCACCTACTTCCAATGGCTGACTTATCTATCACCTTAAAACACAATAATATAGTATGAAGATGCAAACCAAATTCAGTTTACCTATTCGAATAGGTTGAGTATAGACTAGAGGCTTACAAGATAGTAGTCATTGAAGAACATGAAGCAGTTGATAAAGGAAACCGAAAACCGATTTCTATTTTTCCAATGTAACTATAATTGTTGCCTTGGGGCCTCCATATATGCTATATTTTTCCTTTAACTTCATCTAGAATGCCTAATTTAGTGAATTATAGGGCTTATCTTTGTGAAGGCCGTTTGTAAGTGCAAGAAGTCACAAGGTCACAACTCATGGATCATACCTTGATTTATTAAAACAGACACAAGACGTCGATCCAATGATTAACACCAGTGTCACTAGACCAAGGATTAATTTGACTCGAGAGATTTTCTATTAAAATCTTACCATGACTTGTCATGTGATGATTTTCTCTTTTTCCTTATCAAAGGATCTTAAATCATCTTCATTATACCCTTTATAATTGGTGAACCTCTTATGTCATAAAAAAGAAAAGGCCAAATTCTTTCTTGCTAACTCAAGAACAAAAGGCAAAGAAGACCTCTGTCTTATGGCTTAATTACCCACACATGCATGTTGTCTAGTGTGGCTTCACATACACTTTCGTTTTTCTCTCTTTAGTTGAAGGCCTTGGGCGCTGGCAGAAAGAGGTTGCTTCTAATAAATAAATATATGCAAATTGCTCTATACTGTCGTCGGCTTCAAAGAATTGAGCCATGAAGCAGTACTCGACGTAATAAGTATAAGAGTAAATTCTCTTTTTTGACCCTTCAAAAATATAATTATTATCATTTTAGTCATTTAAATAATTTTGACATCAATTTAGTTCTTAAATCATAAAAAGTGACATTAAAATCATCTTTTTGTATATGGATATGGATTAAATTAATATAATTTCTATAATTAAAAGATTAAATTGATGTCATTTTTATATAATTGAAGGACTGAATTTATGCATTTTTCGATGATTAAGAGATTAAATTATGTCAAATTTTTTAAAGGACCAATGTAATGCAACCTCTTTTGATTTAAGGGCTAAATTGATATCAAAGTTTTTTAATAGACCAAAATGATTACAATTAAATTTTTGGAGGACTAAAAAACAATAGTATACTCTAGTTGTTTGTTTGGTATGGTGTAAAAGTGAGTGATAAATCTTCGTGGATGAGATTTGTATTTATCCCATATATACCGAACATACCATTAGTATAAATGTATCTTTCCCTTTTTGTTGAGCTGTGATGTGAGCGTTTCTTTATTGTTACCCACGCTTTATGCGGTTTTGGTTGTGTTAGATGGAAAAAAAGAGAAAGGAAATTGAAGTTTATTGATCATAAAAGACTTTTGGCTTGGAAGATAGCATATTGCTTGCATTGTAAGGGAGCTAGAGCAAGAAGCAAGATAAAAAAGGGCGCGCATTAGGAAGGAGAGGAGTCTTATTTATGTACCCTCATTTTTCATGGGTTTGAGATGGTTATAATAATTGAAGTTTGGTGACAAGCACCTTTCGTCATATTTATTTTACTTTATGCACTGCTAGATAATTAATTGCTACGTATTGGCACCTAGCTTTTAGTGTCCTCCCAAATGGGAAAGCCTTTGGTGTTTGGTCTTTTCATGAAAGAATTTATAAGCCAACCCGCTCTGGGCCTCTAAACCAGCTGTTCTTGTTCTGTTTTAAAACCATGTTCATACAAATAAGTAATAGCCTTCTTGCACATTCTTTTGGTACAATCACTACACCAGAGAAATTTGTAGTAGCCTGCTTAAATCTTTCACTACATATAACTCACACTACTCTATTTGGTATATTGTAGCAGGAATAAATAATATAATATAATTAATATTATATATATTTATGTAAAATATTAAATAATAATTTATCTAGTTAAAATAATCCAGTCATAATTATATAAAACTGTACAAGATAAAATAATTTGATTTTTATCTATTATACGGTCAAGACTAAATATAATTATTTTGACTAAATATTATTCTATCTAATATCTTGTCTAAACATTATATAAAAATGAATAGTATTAATTATATTAAACTATCCATTGCTTATATAATGTGCCCAAGTGTCTAAACTTTCAGTTTCTTATTTGTATGATTGTTAATAATTATGATAATTAATACTAATATTAGTCACCTTGGTGTATTTCTTTTATGAATAAGGAGGATCGATTATAGATGTCACCTAAATTATGATAATTTGAGAACTTGAACTCAGACTGCAACCTTAAAAAATGGTTAAAGAATTAGTTGAGTCTATATATTGTTGGAAATGTACTTGCTAAATAGTGAAAATGATAGAGTAAATAAAATTTTTTCACTGCTTCAATTTTAATTCCTTAGCACATCCTATATCAGACAAATAGTTCTAATAATAAAATTGCAATGTCGCCAACTAATTTCTTGGTCAACTACCAAAAGTTAGAAACTCAACAACTTATTGTAATCATGGGACATCAATGTTTCTTTACATTTTATCAAGTTTAGGTACTACAACTCATTTAATTAATTAGGTGATGTTTTTAATTTATTGCCTATGAGAGTTGGCAAGCAAATAACACATGTACGGTATAGTCTTTGAGTTTAATTTGATAGATAAGTGTAAAAATTTTTATACGATTATTTGATCATGTGTTACCACATCATTACAAAATTTTGAAATATCAAATAATTTTTATTATAATCAAATTTTTTTTTAATGATATGATAATACATGATTAATTAGATAATAGTCATATAGTGTAAAAGATTTTACACTCACATTGAATCAAAATTAAGTGCATAATATTTTCAGTTATTAACAATAAATATCATTTTGCTTTACACATCCGTTAGGAAGTCTTTTAACCACGTAGTTTTCAATTAACCTAATTTACCTGATGAGAAAAAGGCAAGAGATAAATGGAATAAATTAAACTTAGGTCCAATATTGTTGAAGCAGCCATATATATCTAATAAATATCACAGACAATTGGCAAATGTTTGTTTCAGTTTAATTTTTGAAAAAAATTATCTTTTTTTTTCAAAAACTATCTCAATAAGATTTTGATTATAAGTTATTTTGAATACAAAATGAACTAATTCTAACATATACTTGAATCGCTGAGGTTCCACACCACATGCATGCTCATTCAAACTCTAGATTTACAGTTCAACAGTATTCTCAAATTCAGATCACACACTAGCTCTTGATATATTAATTGCTTATACTGAAACGCACAATTATATAAAACTTGTGTATGAGCTTGAGTTTCATTGTGTAGAGTAAGATGGAGAAGCCACTCACAAGAGTGTGATTCAGTAATGAATAAGTTTGAGTTCTAATAAAATAAGTTTTCTTGCAATATCATTAATTGGAATCCAACTGAAGAACATTTTGTGAGGAGGGACTCATAAGAATGGAGAAAGAATATGAAGAAGCTTGCATCTTGACTTGTCCAAACAACAGAAGAAAAGATAGAGAAAACATAATTTAAAAGGAGAAAACCGCATGCATTCAAACTTCAGAGTTATATAGGATCCTTCCTAGCTAGTCCCAGGTAAGATAACTTTTTCGTCCGAAAGAGAATGAGTTGCAAATCAAATGTTCATTCCAACTTCATTCTGCCCTTTGGCCCGTGATCCGTTTTGTCAACCAAGTTTGATGAATTTTTGCTTTTAGGGCTACAATCTTTGCGTTTTTCAACATTTTTGGATAACAGTCCATGCTTGTCATTTTCCAGACATTTTTTGCCATGTTGTGATCATATTTTGCCAAAAATCAAGAAGACACTTTTTCAATACTTGGTTGATAGCACACACAAAAATTACACATCTTATACTTGACAAAATTTCGATAGCATTTCCCATTGGCCTCCAAGTGCATAACTCAAACCTGGTGACATCTACCGTAATCAAGTATGCACCTAGAGAACAAATGAAACATAGCATAACAAAATTTTGTCAAGTAGTTGATATGAGATTTAAGGAATAATTACTAATAAAGTGAAGAAAAAGTTTCTTCCCGAACTATCCAACTTGGATAATTCAAGATTCTATACAATGAGCATACCTTAAAAAAGTACAGTGCTGACTTATATTGATTCTCAAATGGGAAAGTGAGGGTTCGTTCATCTAGAATTTCAATGGGTATTATATGAACCCCAAAATTGAACGAGAATTTCACCTTGCATAAACCCCTGAATTATATCCACATCAAACATTATCATATATGACAAACATTCCTAGACATGTATCACAAATTTGATCAAATAAAATCAAACAAAACAAACACTTAAAAAAATACATAATATCTTGAAATGAGGCATTAGATAATAGACTAATACAAAGGAAAGTGGAGGGCTTAACATCAATCCTTCAAAAAAATTACCAAATTTTTTTTTTAGTTCACAGTTAATAATATTTTATTAAAAGAAAAATTAGGAAGAGAAAGTAAATTTAACAGTTTCCTAATCCCATTCAAAGTTGAGAAACATAAGAGGCCCATACCTACTTCCTAACCTAGTTGAGAAACATAAGAGGCCTAGAAATAATTGAGTTGAGTTTCACAGCTTCTACCCTTAGAGGCCCGCATACCTGCCTTTGACCAAAAACCAAAATATAGAGATTACGTAGCTTATTTATCACAAAGAGAAAATAATATTACGTATCTTGTATGGGAATCCTTGACCCAAAGCATTTGGATATCCAATACTGAATAATCAACATCTAATATAATTAAACTTTCATGATAGTAATTTATGCCCTGAAAATTTTATCTCTGATTGGACAAAGTAGTTGTTGTTACCTAATATAATTAATTTTCTAAAATTTTTTGTTCGTCTTCTTTGAGTCACTTTTCATTTTGAATGGGATTAGGAAACTGTCAAATTTGTTGTTCCTTTGCAAAATTTTATAAATATCAAGATTCAAGTGGTAAAAATTAAATATTCTCAAGCTATATAAAGGATTTCTCATTCAAATCTTCAACCAACTTAAAGAAAAAAGTATGTATACTCTTTATATGTAATCTAACAAAGAATATACATACTTATCAGTTATGTAAATCATTAACATGAAAAGCAACAAAAAGAGACTAATAGGCCAAATACAAGAGGAGAATAATATTTAATCGAAGTTGAATTTGAAATCATATCGTAATAATTATTTCCCAAAATACTGTCAATTTCAATGCATATGTCCACAAGCAAAAATAACATCTAAAATTAGTAGCAAGACTTGGCTGCTGCTATATGGAAAAGGAATAAGCTAACGTTGTAGGGAAAAGAATCAAATGTCGAACTACAACTCCACATCACCATAAAGGAGTAATCTTAAGCCTTAGCTGCTGCTAATAATTGATGAATTTCATAAGAAATGAAAAACAAAGCTTCCTCAAATGCTAGTATATAGATATCGATCACTTGATATTATCATTTAATTAATCACTTATCATTTATTAATTAGTTCCAAATCCACTAAGTTGCTTTAATTTTCAGCTCAATCAATCTTCCTAAAGGTTTTCTCGCAAATATAGACTCCTATATGTGGTCATTTTGGTGCTCCTTGTACATACTCAATCTATGATTTATTTTGGTATTATAGTAAATTGTAAATTTTATAGAATTCAGATTGTTTTAATTTTTAAGAACATACCAACGCTGAATTTAAAATAATTAATATACAAACAACTTTTGATATTTTAACCCACTTTACGAATGTGGGCTGCAAAATATTTTCAAAAGTAAATTAACAGCTGTGTAAACTCTAAGTGTGTCTAAAATGATAAATTTTATGAATTGATTTGATATTATGTAAATGGTTATAAATTTTACGCAAAAGATCAAGTGAAAGGATGCGTATGATAAACTATGGTGTATGTGTCTGAAGGGGCGACCTTGATCGAATAGAAGATGATTACTATAGGGTGTTGATTGATATTGTTGAATTAGAGTATACTGGATGACCCACAAAGAAATTAATTCTTTTCAAATGTGAATGATTTGATCTCACTCTGAATCAAGGAACAAAAATTAATAAAAATTATGAAATTATTGAATGAAGAGAATTTAGGAGGTATGAAAGCTATGATCTTTTCATACTCGCATAACAAGCAGAGCAAGTATACTATACAAAGTATCCTGAAGGCCAACAAGGATGGTTGAGTATCATCAAAACAAAAGCACAAAATGTAATTCAAACTTCAGAAACTAAGATCTCTGAAACAGATCAATCTTATCAAGATGATGATATTCCTCAATTACAAATGACAATTGCGAATGATGATCTTGAGCAAAGTTTAGTTGATAGAACTGGTGCAGTTGAGGAAGTAAATATATCCTCCTTCATCTAAGTTGATCTAGAAGAAGGAGATAAATATGTGGAACTTCCATATGAAAAAGAAGAAGAAGAATAATTACTTCTGGATGAAGAAGAAGATGAGAAAGAAGACTTCGATGAAAGCTTTTGTAATTAAGTTAATTCTAACATTTAATATATGCTAACAAAGCAAAGTATTAATAGTGTTTGTTTGTTTGTGTTAGTTGCTTTAATTGCTTTTTTATGTTACTTAATTTAATTCATTTTTGTCATTACAAATATAGATGGCATATGGTAGAGGTATAGGTACATAGGAATAAGGATAGGGGTACAGGTGAGAATTCATCTGATCCTATTACACCACCTACATTAAGTCCACATCACCATATGTCTCCTTCTCCCACCCCATCACCACATACTTACATGTCTCCTTCACCCAACCCTTCTTTGCATCCTCGTATAGGATTTTCTCCCAGTATTACCCAAGGTTCTGAAAACCGAACCAGTCATTAAACCGGTCGAGGTACGGATTTAAGATTCAATGGTTCAACCGTGGTCAAACCGGAATATAATTAAATATATATATTTATATATAAATATAAGTATTTATATATATATATAATTATTTATATATTAATAAAATAAATAAAAGTTATAAAAATACAATATAAATCAATAATAAAATTATTTGAAACATAAAAAAAATAGTGTCATAAAACAAAAAAATATTACATTCATGTAAGCAATATAACATTAATCCACATAGTAATATAGCATACAAACTAATCAAAATAAACATAATTTACAATTTACAATCTATATGTTATAAACATTACATTAGAATAGTGGTAATATTTTTTGCATCTGAGCTTTTATCCCAAATTTTAGAAGTTGTAACTATGTCTTTACTTTATATTAAATATATAATAAGGCCCATTATATAATGAAAGTATAGTTGGTTTAGTGGTAAAACTTACTGCATCACTCCACACGGCCCATGTTCGGATCTTGGAAGGGGAGAATTTTTGTAAAATGTAATTTTGATGAACCGGTCAATGTAATTGGTTCTTAGGGTTCAATTAATAGGAAATTCAGAAATTTAAATTTTCAAAGTAATACAAATAATATGAGCACTTGAAAAATAATAAAATAGGGATAAGAAAATTGCACAGATGGTTTATCCTTGTTTAGCCACAATGTGTGACCCACATCCAGTCCCCAAACAACTGCTTGAGATTTTCTTCACTTCATGTTGAGTTTTTGCTTACAAGGATAGCGACCAACCTTCCTCTATCTTAGACCTAAAGTAGAGTATACAGTAATTTTATTTCTTCTAGAGACACTACCAAAAACCTTCCCCTATCTTAACCCAAAATAGAATAATCTACATAGAAGGAAATTCTTAGAATGCTATAGCCACACTATTTTCCTTTCTCACTAGAACAATAAGACAATTCCTAATTTTGAATGCTCTTGTGAATGAGCTACAATGATTATGGAACTCTCTCTTCTAGAGTAGATGAACAAGTGAAAAGTATTTGAATAAAATAACAGAGGATGGCAAGAGATGAACAACTTTTCTCTTTTCTTCGATTCAAGATGTGTATCATTGTTCTTCAATGGATGTGTTATTGTAGAGAAGATCTTCCTTGACTTTTGCTAGCCGTTGGAGAGAAGATTTGGCTTCATGAAATAGTTGTTGATTTTCTTTGTTTTCTGTTCAGCTAGTAGCATATGAATTTTTAAATGATTGATCATTTACTCCCTACATAAGGTCTGTGATAAAGTTGTTGTGGCATTGTTTCCTAGACATAATATTCATAAGATAATCAATAGAATTATTTCTTATTAACTAGAATTCATTTTAGAATTTTTTTCTTAATTAATCAAATTTCATATAAATAGAAATTGTATTTATTACCTCTAGTCAACATATAATCAATTCAAATATTCCAAATAATTCAAATTCAATCAGCTCATGTTCAAATCTTATATTCATTAATTCAAATCAAATTAGCATATATTTCAAATAATTAAATTAGTACATGTTCAAATCTTATATTCAATAATTCAAATCAAATCAGCATATATTCTAAACAATTTAAAATAAATCAACACATGTTCAAATCTTATATTAAATAATTCAAAACAAATCAACATATATTCCAAATAATTAAATTAGCACATGTTCAAATCTTATAATTCAAATTAGCAAATTCAAATGTTTGAAATTAATCTCATCAAATCAGCACATGTACAAAATCTTAATCAAATTAAATCTTCAAATAATTCAAATCAGCACATTCAAATGTTTGAAATTAATCTCATCAAATCAGCATATGTACAAAAAATTAAATCATTATCAAAACTGGAATTAACATTCTCTCCCTTTTTGATGATGATACTATTTTGAACAAAGCATTAGTTTGAGCATGATAAAGATATAAACATTAATCTTCAAACATTTCATTAGAGTAGGTAGCATATAATATTAGAGATATATTCATTTAACACTAAGAAATGAGAGTTAAGAAAGGCCCCCCTTAATCCATGAAGGCTTGCTCCCCCTAAGTTCATGCTCCATTTCTATTTTGATAGTCCTGTCTATGCTCACCCTTCAGCATCAAAAAGGTCAAGTGCAATAGTAATAATAGGCCAGTCTAAAAACTTAATAACAGTATAAGCATATCAAGATTTGGCTAAAGCATGATCAGGATAACTAGCCAAAAACTACAAGGAACCATATCGAGAGGCGAAGAAATTACAAGATAGCAAATAGCAATTTAGATACTTTAGACTTCCCGAAAAATTTTTCTTTTGGCTTGCAATTTAGAATGTCTTATTCCCTGCCTAGAGTTTTGATTTTTCTTAGGAGCCGTAGTTTAGAAAACGTAGTCAATAGAGTAGATATCAAGGAACTAAGGCTAAGTCAGTCAACAGTACAAATCAGCACCTGATTTCATAGAAGCATTTTTCAAATCACTACCTAACTACTAAAATCTCAAAATGACAGATCAAGAATTCCACAAGTAAATCATCTAGTTAAGGGATAACTTAATCTAGGCAGATGATGAGAGGAATTTACCCAAGTGAGAACTCACTTCAATGGCACTCAACGGGTCAAAAAGCCCTTAATGAAAAGAGATATAATATCAGGGGTGATAGAGATTCACAAAAATATCCCAAAATTTTTAAAGCAACATCTGATACACCTCATACATTTACCCCAGAGAACAAGCAACTAAAATGAGCAACAAGGGGCTAGTCGCTCTTATCTCCAGAGTAGTTGCTCCTTTTAACAGAATAAGAAAAACGCTAAATTTTAAAATTATGATTTTAGAAATACATGGATATAGTTCCAATGAAGTGCTAATGGCATAATTATCATTTTTATATTATCATTTCATGCACTTCATCAACAAAACATAGAATTAATCTTATAGACAAAGGATAATCATTCAAACACATAATGTACTAAGTCATGAGTCATATGATCTATTTGAAAAATTAGTAGAATAGCCATTCAACTTGATCAAAATTCAAAGAAAAATTATTCAAGATTAGTCACACTAATTTCATTCCTTATAAAACAAAATTGTTCTTCATTGAGAGGTCTTGTAAATATATCAGCAAGTTGTAAATTAGTATTAATTTCTGTATAACCCTTTTGAACATGGTCTCTTAGAAAATGGTGTCTAATCTCAATATGTTTAGTTCTAGAATGTTGAATTGGATTATTTGTCAAGTTGATGGCACTTGTGTTATCACATTTAATGGGTATTTTATCAAGATTTATGCCATAGTCTAGTAATTGGCACTTCATCCATAGCACTTGAGTGCAACAATTAGTAATAGCCATGTATTCAGCCTATGTAGTGAATAAAGCAACTGAGGATTGCTTCTTTGTGTGCCAAGATACTAGATATGGGCCTAAAAATTGACAATCCGCACTTGTATTTTTTCTATCAAATTTACGACAAGCATAATCAGCATCAGAAAATCCAAGTAAATCAAATGACACATGCTTAGAGTACCATATACCAAAATTTTGAGTTCCAAGCAAGTATTTGAAGATCCTTTTGACAGCCATAAGATGGGATTCTTTAGGGCTTGCTTGAAATCTTAGACAAAGACATACACTGAACAAAATATTAGGCCTACTTGCTGTTAAATATAATAAGGAGCCTATCATACCTCTATATACCTTTTCACTTACGACCTTACCATTTTCATCTTTGTCTAATTTTGTGATAGGATTCATTGGTGTAGATAGGGGCTTAGCCTTGTCCATTCCATACTTCTTTAGAAGTTCTTTAGTATACTTGGCTTGGCTTATGAAGATTCCTTCCTTTGATTGTTTCACTTGGAGGCGATGAAAAAATGACATCTCCCCCATCATGCTCATTTCAAATTCTCCCTACATTAGCTTAGAAAAATCCATGCACATGCTTTGATTAGTGGATGCAAAAATAATGTCATCAACATAAATTTGTACAATTAAAATATCATGCTTCAATGATTTAGTGAACAAAGTTGTCTCCACCTTTCTTTTTGAAAAACCATTTTCAATTAAGAATTTGCTAAGTCTTTCATACGAAGCTCTTGGAGCTTGTTTTAATCCATATAATTCCTTGGAAATCTTATAAACATAATTAGGCAAGTTTTCATGTTAAAAACTGGGAGGTTGTCTTACATACACTTCTTCATTCAAAAAACCATTTAAGAAGGCATTCTTAATGTCCATTTTGTAAAGCTTAAATTTTTTAAAACTTGCATATGCAAGAAGCATTCTAATAGATTCTAATATAGTTACAGGTGCATAAGTCTCATCAAAGTCTGTACCTTCTTGTTGGTTGTACTCTTGAGCAACCAACCTAGCTTTGTTTCTTATAGTATTAACTTCCTCATTTAGCTTGTTACGAAACACCCACTTGGTGCCAATGATGGTGTGATCCTTTGGTGGAGGCACTAGAGTCCAAACTTCACTTCTCTTGAATTGATTTAGCTCCTCTTGCATTGCTATGACCCATCCCTCATCTTTCAAAGCTTCTTCTATGTTCTTTGGCTCAATTTATGATAGGAGACCTAAGTTGTTTATATTCCGGAAGGAGGATCTTGTTTTCATTCCACTTGAAGGGTCACCAATTATGTACTCCATAGGGTAGCTTGATGAGTATCTCCAATCCCTTGGTAACTTTGAGTGAGTGTCTCTTTGTGGTTCTTCTTGAACTTTATTTGGAGGATTTTGATTTAATGAATCTTCTTTCTCTTCTTGTATTTTTTTTAATTTCCTTGTTGAAAAGTTCTCCACCATTTTCATCTTCTATCCTTTCAACTTGCTTACTCAAAGAGGAATTAATAGATTCATCAAATATAATATTCATAGAATCTTCAACTATCGTGCATCTTTTATCATAGACTCTATATGCTTTACAAGAGGTAGAGTAACCAAGAAAAATACCTTTATCTGATTTAGAGTCAAACTTACCAAGATGATCTTTTATGTTGAGAATGCAATATTTGCAACCAAACACTTGAAAATGACTAATATTGGGTTTTACCCTTCCAAAGCTCATAGGAAGTCTTCTTTAAGATAGGTCTTATTAAACATTTGTTTAAAATATAGCAAGAGGAGTTCACAGCTTCAGCCTAAAAATATTTAGGAAAATTATTTTCACAAATCATTGTTCTTACCATTTCTTGCAAAGTTCTATTTTTTCTTTTAACAACACCATTTTGCTGAGATGTTCTTGGACAGGAGAAGTTACGTTTGATTCCATTTTCATTACAAAAATTTTCAAAATATTTATTTTCAAATTCTTTACCATAGTCACTTCTTATACTAGTAATGACAAATCCTTTTTAGATAGCTTAGATATAAGATGCATGCTAGCATGCCCAAGTCTCCTATGCCACAACTACCCTTGATCATCTTTAGAAGTAAAATAGTTAATGTTATTGGATTTAATGTCTTCCAAGCACACAATATAAATATAGCCTACAAATAAAACTTTGTTATTGTTAATGCCATGAATGATGGAATGGGATGAATCAAACACTACTTTATGCCCTTTATCATGCAATTGATTTATACTAACAAGATTATGTTTAAGACCTTTAACAAGAAGAACATCATCAATGAAGGAAGTAGAATTGATGCGAATTTTACCAACACCAACTATTTTACCTTTACCATTGTCTCCAAAAGTGATGCTTCCTCCTTCTTTAGGTTTGAGGGAGGCAAATTTGCTAAGGTCCCTGGTCATGTGCTTAGAGCATCCACTATTAAGGAACCATAAGTCCTTCAAATTAGTCTTTAAGCAAACTTACAAAACAGACTTACTTGACTTTAGGTACACAAATTTTCTTGGGTCCTTGGTGGTTAGAGCTTGAAGATAATTTCTTAATGGTCTTGGGAACCCATTATTTCTTAGAACCATTTTTCTTGACATCACATGTATGAGAGATATGTCTCTTTTGTCCACAATAGTTGCAAGTTACATAAGGAGTTATAGATACACTTGCTTTCACAAAGAAATTCTTATATAGCTTTTCATTTTTGCATTGATTAAATCCAATTCCAGCTTTATCAAAAGAGCATTTTTGATTACCCAAGAGAATGTCTAAGTTTTCTTTTCCTTTTACAAAATTTGCAAGGGCTTTAGTGAGCTCATCGATTTTTCTTTCAATAAGTCATTTCCAAAAATTAATTTTTACTCATTTTCATTTGAAGAATTTTCTAGTTTCAAGCACTCAATTTCTGTTCTCAGTTTTTCAAGCTCAACTAAAGCACTATCATATCTTGATTTTAGATCAAAGTATTTTGAAGTCAATTTTTGGGAATCTTCAAGAACTTGTTTAAGCATTCCATTCAATTCATCATAAGTATAAGTAGGGTCTTGATCATTTACCTCATCATGGCTTTTTGCCATGAAACACAAGTTTGCAATTTGTCCTTCATCTTCTAGTTCACTTTCTGATGAGGAATCATCATGCCTTTTTCTTGTTAGGCTTCTTTAGAAATTTCTTCTTGATGTGAGGACACTCGGATTTGTAGTGAACGGCTTCCTTGCATCCGTAACACATTACTTGGTCCTCGTTGAATTTGTCATTTGGAGGTTCCTTTTTGAATTGTTGCTTTCTTTTTGCTTCAAACTTTTTATTATGAAGAGTGTATAATCTCTTGGTGATGAAGGCTATTTCTTCATCTTTGTTCATTTGATTTCCTTCATCCTTCTCCTCCTTGTGGTGTGCACTCGAAGTTGCCTTCAAAGCAATTCCTTTATTTTTCTTATTCTCATCCTGCATTGTCATACGTTATTAGATTACCTCTTAAATCACCATAGGATATAGAATTGAGGTCCTATCCTTCTTGAATTGCAGCTACCTTTGATTGCCATTCTTTGGTGAGGTTTCTTAAGATTTTTTTTGTCAACTCTCAATTTGTATAGACCTTCCTAAGTGCATCAATGGTGTTGACTATGTTTGAGAACCTCTCAAACATCTCATCAATTTTCTCTTCTTCTTTCATGTTGAATAATTCATACTCATGCACAAGCATATCAATCTTCGCTTCCTTTAATTGACTTGTGCCTTCGTTTGTCACCTCTAGCTTGTCTCACATTTGCTTGGTTGATTTGTATCTTGAAATATTTCTAAAATCATGTAGGTTCATGGCACAAAAAAAGACATTCTTGGCTTTTGCATTTTGCTCCATCTTTTGAATGTTCTCATCATTGAATTCATCCTTCGATTTCTCCACCTCTTTGCCAGTTACCATCTTCTTTGGAATATTTGGTCCATTTTTAATTACGAGCCTCAGTTTATATTCAACGGACTGAATGAATATCCTCAGGCGCTCCTTCCAATAGGTATAATTTGTTCCATCAAATTATGGTGGCCTCGAGATGGATTGACCTTCAACAATGCTTGCATACATCAAATTTCCTACCATTGAACCTACAAGGAGATTTCTTAAGCTGCTAGGCCTTAAAGAGAATCAAGCTCAAATACCAATTGATAGAACCAAGAAGGGGGGCGAATTGGTTCTTGGGGTTCCATTAACAAAAAATTCAGAAATTTAAATTTTCAAAGTAATACAGATAATATGAGCACTTGAAAAATAAAGAGATATGGATAAAAGAATTATACATATGACTTATCCTGGTTCAGCCACAATATGTGACCTACGTCCAGTCCCCAAGCAACTGCTTGAGATTTTCTTCACTTCATATTGAGTTTTTGCTTACAAGGACAGCGACCAACCTTCCTCTACCTTAGACCCAAAGCAGAGTGTATAGTGATGTTTCTTCCAAGGACACTACCAAAAACCTTCCCCTATCTCAACCCGAAATAGAGTAATCCAGATCGAAGGAAATTCCTAGAATGCTATACCCACACTCTTTCCTAATTTTGAATGCTCTTATGAATGAGCTACAGTGATTTTGACACTCTCTCTTCTAGAATAGATGAACAAGTGAAAAGTATTTGAATAGAATAATAGTGGATGGCAAGAGATGAACAACTTTTCTCTTTTCTTCAATTCAATATGTGTTTCCTTGACTTTTGCTAGCCGTTAGAGAGAAGATTTGGCTTTAAGAAGTAGTTGTTAATTTTCTCTATTTTGTGTTCAGCTGGCAGCACATGAATTTTTAAATGATTGATATATTTACTCCCCATATAAAATCTGTGATAAAGTCATGACATTGTTTCCTAGACATATATTCATCAAATAATCAATATAATTATTTCTCATTAACTAGAATTCATTCTGGAATTATTTCCTTAATGAATCACATCTCATATAAATAGAAATTGTATTTAATGCCTCTAATCAACACATAATCAATTCAAATATTTCAAATAATTCAAATTCAATCAGCACATTTTTGAATCTTATATTCATTAATTCAAATCAAATCAGTATATATTTGAAATAATTAAATTAGCACATGTTCAAATCTTATATTTAATAATTTAAATCAAATCAGCATATATTCCAAATAATTCAAAATAAATCAGCACATATTTAAATCTTATATTAAATAATTCAAATTACATCAGTATATATTCCAAATAATTAAATTAGCACATGTTCAAAATTTATAATCCAAAATTAGGAAATTTAAATATTTGAAATTAGTCTCATCAAATCAACACATGTACAAAATCTTAATCAAATTAAATCTTCAAATAATTCAAATCAGCACATTCAAATGTTTGAAATTAATCTCATCAAATCAGCACATGCACAAAAAATTTAATCATCATCAAAATCGGAATTAACAAGATGCTTCACTTGGCATTTCTACTTTTATTCCTGGCACCAAAAATACTAATGATCGTATATGGATTCAGCCAGGACCAAAGCTGACATAAGTATTAATAATTTTTATATATTTTTAAGATTTTCTTTTATATAAATAAATAGATATATATATATATATATATATATATATAATTTTTATATATAAAGTCAAAGTTTGAAGGAGTTTGGAGGAACTGGAAGGAGATGGATGACATGGTTCGAAAAATGTAGTTCGTTGAATTTGGGGTAATATACATTATTACATTTAATAATTGTCAATTAACATGTTTTACATTTTAGATTATTGTTAATATACTAATTAATTTTATTCTTTATTACAGAGAAAATATAAGTGGGTACCTTTTAATGACAGGTAAATCAAAAAGTGCATAACCACAAAGGATCTAACTCACTTAAGAATGCAATGTATAAGATTCGGAGTGGGGCAGATTGTGGAAGATCCTTATACAGGTTAGGGATGAATTAGACTATCTCTAGCAGGACCCTGCTTGGCTAGATATGTCCAAAAAAAAATAATGAGAATAAAAATCTGAAATGAGAGTGTCATTCTACACTAGGGCCAGGGCTCAATTTTGGCAGTGGAACACACGAAGAGATAGGTAAGTATTTTATATTGTATTTTAATGTATCTTAAGTTTATTCAACTTACATTGATACATTTATTTTAAATTTCTATTATCTTTCAAGAGAGCACAGAGTGACACTCGACTGCCGCTTACAGTTTATAAAGTCTTCCATCAGATTCATACCCAAAAAGGGAAGCCTTCTGAGTAAATCTCTCAAATGATACAATTCATCACTATAATTACAAGTTTTAACATAACTAAGGAATGTTATATATTTACACTATTTTCAAATTAAACAAATTTAACTTCTTTTTGTAAGAGGAGTACTAGAGAAGGATCTTTGAAAGGGATTCATAAATAACAATAGGCGAGAGGTCTAGCTATCAATCTAACAGCAACATATACCTATTGTCGAAGGCATCAAGAAAAAATGGTATATATATGGTTTAGGCGCTAAGGCTGCCTCTTTGATTCTATCCTCTTCTCCTTCTAGGCCCGAGACTTGTTCTTACTCAAAGCTAAAGGCTCTCAGGACAACCATTGCAGTTTTAACATGAAAGCTACAACAAAAGGATGAGGTTGTCTATAATTTGCAAGAGAGAGTTGAGCAATAGGAGGGAATGATCTACCGGTGGGAGGATATAATTCATCGCATTCTCCAAAGACTGGACTTGGATCCTACTCATAGAGAGCCTACATTGGAGGCATATTGTGCACTTGATTATTAGGATATTAATGGCGAAGACTTTGATGTAGACTCCTAATATTATTTTATAGACATTGATGTATTGTGTTTTATTTATCAACTATTTTGGATAATTTTTTTTAACATTTGTAGCTATACTTCTAAACATTTTATTAAATAAATGACTGTTTTTTTATTTATTAAACAATTTTGGAGATTTCCTGGTTTGCTTGCTATTGTTTATATGCAAGTAAAAATAGTTAGATCGATAGGTTAACAATTAAAATAGATTATTTTGAAGGATCAAGGATGGAATTAGAGTTAGAATCTTCAGTCTCTCATCATTAAATGGTTTTTGTTCAGGGACAGAAAAATTTCGTCTATGATATTTAGCTATGGAATCAGACACAAAAAAATTTATCTTTGATTATTAATTGGACACCATTTGTTCATATATTATAGACAAAAATTTTATCATTCAGCAACATAATATTCTGTCTCTAACTAGTATCTTGGATACGGTTTTGTTTATTATTTAGAGACGAAATTTTTATTTTTGACAATGGAATGTAATCGTACTATCTCTATTTAGAGATGGATTTAAAAATCTATGTTTTAGAATTTAGCGACGCCACTTTTAATAATGTTTTTTTTTGTTTTATGCCTAATTCCATCACTAAAGCCATTAGCAACAAAATTTTTATGATTTAGAGATGAATATGTTGTGTGTCTAAAACTAAAATTTCTATTAGTGGCTGGCATTGGTTTTGCCATGGTTGTCGATAAACACTCACCTTCTTACAACACCATGTTTTCATTTCTTTCCCTTAAGAATAGTTCTGCAAATTTTTTGTCAAGAGATGACAATTTTAAGAAATTTTTGTTCTTTATCTTAGGTTATGTTTGAAATTTTTAATTAATGTCATTTTCATTTATAATTTATCTTAACGTTTAATTTACTTGCTTCTGATATATATTACTAGGAAGTTATTAAGAATTTTAATGGTATTATAACAAATATCTTATTTTGTACATTAAAATAAATTACTGGATAAAATACTATAATAAAATGTTTAAGTAATTTTTGAAGTTTCTATCAATGCCTATGTGTGTGAAAAAATTATGTCAATACTAAATGTTTATATATGTAGTAATTTAAGTTAATCAAATAAGATTATTAATTTTTTTAATTGATAACTTAATAAAGCTGATAATTATTAAGAGAGAAAAAGATTTACTCATTCAATTATTAATCTTTTTAATATTTAAAATATTATAAAATTTGTAATGATTAAAATAGACATTATTATTTATTTAATTAGAAAAAAGATAAAAAAAACAATTTTGCCTAATAGAAAAAATTTGTGTAATAAAATTTTTTTTCCATGGACTGTCAGTCTTCCTCATTTTTGGTTTTGTTTTGTTTTTGTTTTGTATCGGTTGGTAAAAGTCCAAGCGTCACCCACAAGCACCAATTCTGCGCGCGAGCGCATTCACCCTCTGCGCAGCGCGCCATCAATAATGACCAAACTCATCAGCCCTTGCGCATCACGCACCCTCCACCATTCGCTCCGCTGACGTGTCCAATCCTTATTGGGTAGAATCCTCATTCCCGGGGAGCATGACATTCTCGTACCTATTACTTGCGGAGAAAGTTTTGATTTGTACTTCGCATTAATATATGTAAAAACTTGATTGTCATGTATAAATGCACCACTTAATGTTTACCCGAGAATTTATCATTACTTGGCTCCCCCAACGTTTCTCTCCTTTCCTCTCACCTCTCTCTGTCACCCACTCCTCACTCTTTCACCTGAAGTCGCTTTCTCTTCCGTTGTTCATCCTCTCCTATCTTCACCCACCAAACCCTCCAACTCTCCCCTTTCCCCTCATGCAAACGCCCTGAGCTGCTGCACCAACCAGTGTCCAACAATCGCTTAAACGGTTAGACAACTTGTTTTTCATCCTCAAACCACTGAAACCAGAGCTTATTTGCCTCCACATATTGATGTTTTTGTGTGTATGTGTTCGTATGCTGATGCTTTGTGTGTTTGGCGCCGAACAAATTAATTTACCGTAATGTTCATTTTGTTGTGTTTGTGTGTATATCCGTGTGAGCTTCTTCGTTTACGTACAAAAAGAAGCAATCTTTATTCCTGCATTGTGCAGATTCGGTTGAGGTAATGGTAGACGCAAAAGACGTATTCGAAAGAGTGAAGCGCATTTTGCTCATAGTGTAAATTAATCCACGCTAATAATGCTATACGAATATATATATACATATATATAGTTTCATCCAAAGCACATTTCACTCTTTTATATGCATTCTGAAGTGTGCTGAACTGAGCAAATCGTGGCTGGTTGGCGATTTTATCTGGTGTTTTGAGAATTGAGAGTACATTGCAGCTTCTTCAGTTTCGCGGTTTCAACAGCACTGAAGTGTGTGTTTGTATCTTTACAGAGTCGAAAGGTTGCAAGCATGGAAGGGGCACTGATTCATAAGAACCCCAAGAAGAGGAAACTAGAGCTAAGCGACGATGAGGATGATGCTATTGGAAAAGTGCGCAGGTTTAAAATCCTGTTACCCAACGGGACGAGTGTGGAGCTGACATTGCCGGATCCTGACCAGGAAATGGCTTTCGGGGACTTCATCCGTTTGGTGAAAAACAAGTACATGGCAGCTCGGAAGCACTCTGAATCGATGAAGAAGAAAAGGGACATTAACTGGAAGGGTGGTGCTCTGTTTCTGCTGGATGCCAATGACGCCAAGATTAGAAATATTGTTAAATTGAAAAACTATAAGCCTTACAAGTGCCATATTTTTCGGCTTCATGTGAGTATATGCTGCTGATCCTGCTCTGTTCTGTTTCTCTGAAGTTGTGCTTAAATTTTGTTTTCACAACAAAAATACTTGTGCCTTTCCATTTCCCCGAGAGCTCAGGATTAGTGTAGTTTTTTCTCTTTCTTTACTTTTGCGTTTGGTAATATTGGGTTGTTCAATGCTTACTTGCTGAAGCTTTAATGGTTTATTTATTAATCCTTTCGGAATCAGGATGGGAGTAGAGATATTGCCAAAACTTTTGAGGTTAGAATTCTATATTAATTTTTGTTCTTGCTATTGTTCCTTTTATTTTCTTTATTTAAATGATTGGGCATGGATTTTCCTTATTGGAAAATCATATGCATTTGGCTTCACGCTACTATTGTGATTCTGTTTGAAATGCAGAGTATGTGGGATTTAACACCAGATACTGATCTGCTACTGGAGACTTGATTGTGAGTTCATTAATACAACTCAGATTCCAATCTCATTGTTTCCAAATGTTTTGTCCATTTTGAATTTTAGACACTAACCCTACAATTCATTTATCAGGATAATTCCTTGCAAGCTGTGTGGTCTATTGGGGAAAATCATAGGAGGCTAATTAGGTATGAGTATGATATCAATATGATAATGATATTATCTTTTTAGTCCTTTACATAAAAAATATATTATGTTATTTTCTAGAAATATATTAGAATGTAAAGGGACCATAAAATTAAATTTCTTTTTAATATGGACAATTCAATCTTAAATCAATATATCTTTTGATGATTATCTGATAATAATTTGTTTTGCATGGATTATTCGTATTCATTTCATAGTCTAATAGAACCAGTGTAGTTGCCCTATTGCAGTCATGATAATAAATTGTGCTGGAAATCTTTAGCTTATTCATAACACTATGTATATTTAATATTCCCAATCTATATGGGTGTACATTTAAGATTTAGCCGTTCTTAAGTTATTTGATTATTTAATGAACCATCTGCACCTTAGTTTTTGACATTAACCATTTTCAGCTTCTATGATTGCAATAGTTTTGCGCTTTCGCTGTATATAAGCTTACATAGTTGATTTTATTTGTCCCTTGTGTTTGCTTGGTTGGTTTCTTAGCCCATGTTCAATGATGATCACTTGCTAATGTTTATTTTATGATTTTCAGAGTAAATCTGGTTGAAGATAAGATATCAATTTTTGACAATGGCCCTGGAATGGATGACACGGATGAGAATTCCCTAGTGAAGTGGTATCTATCTAATTGTAGTATATTTCATGAACTTTTTGTTGCAAATTAGATACTAATATTCTGTTACTTCCAAATAAGTCAAACATTAACATACTTTCAAAGGACATTTAAAAACTTAAAGATTTTAAAATCTCAAAATTTGCTGGAGTTGTTTCTGTGCTGGATGCAAGACCTAGAATTGTACATTTTTTTTTCTATGATTTAATTTTGATCCACTTTGACTGCAAGTGAAAAAAAAACTTGATTACTATAATGATGTGGCACTTTCTTGCTTAATGATAATTATGTACAAAGTTTTACACTAGCAGTTGATTAAAGTTTAAAATCTTCTTTGTATGTTCCTTTTTATATGTTGAGGGCCACATCATAGGAGTTCAAAAAATATAGGTGTATGGGTTAGGAATTTCAGGTGACAGTTTTTGGGGTTTCAATTTAATCTGAGGTTGGAAAAGTTGAAGACTTGAAGTTAAAGGAGAGGTTGAAAGTCAAGGAACTGCTAGTAGATATTTCTAGGTGAAGCAACTAGCAGGTTGGAGGTTTCATGGTATTTATTTTCCTGACAGTCTGATGGCTTTTGTTTTGTATATATATAACAAGGAAATATTCATCCATGTTTTTGAAAAGAAAAATTCTGAAGAAATTCTAAAATTCCAAATCTGCTCACACATTATAGTAGTTTCATAAAATGCACTCATTTTTCAAACATTGCCAACTTTTGATCTTGAAAAAGACATATTTGTCGTTACTTGTACTTTCTTCAGACAAGATAAACTTCAAAACTTGAAAAAGAAAAATCACATTTGAGGAGAATCTCAGCTTTAGGACATTTTATCTTGCTGCATATTCGACTGTTCTCTATTATTTACTCTTTTTCATCTTTTTGTACAGGCGAAAGATGGGTGCTTCGCTTCATAGATCATCAAAATCAAAGACTATAGGGGGAAAACCTCCATACCTAAAGGTTTTTTTAATATTCAGCACTAATTTTTTCCGACTTTCTGTTGAACATGTATGTTGTAATATGCAGAGACAGTGGTACATGTATTTTTGTTTTTTGGTTACAACAGTACAAGTATTTGTATGTTGTAAGAGTATTACTTCATAATACATTTATTGGTAATAGGCAGTATTTCCTGTTAGAATGGTGTCTCTTGTTTAATGAGAATTAAGCATGATTTAATTAAAATATATTAAAGGACTAAATGACAAATTTAGTTGTAAGTTAAGGGAGGTTATGAAAAGGGTAATTAAGTAATTGCTTGATGGGAGCAGTAATCTGATGGTTGTGGGAAGTTATCCTGGTGATAACTGATGGTTTTAAAATTCGAAAGAAACCGATAACTGATGGTGCTATCTGATGGTTTTGAATTTCAAATTAAACCCCCCATATATTCAGTCTCTACTCATAAGGATACGCTAAGATTTATTTCCATTAGAAAGTGAAAAACGTAAAGTACGAAAAGGAAAGGGACCGATAAAAGATTCAAACAGTCAAAAAAGTTTCAGATCTGAAGTTTATTCCGCATTATGGACAAATGTCAATATTCATATTTTGATTTAATTCTAATATATGTGAAAACCATGAATTCCAAGATCCTAATTGTGTTCTAGTATGATAGACTATAATGTAAATGACACAAATTTATGTTTACATGTGATATTAGAGCAAGGTTTGGGAATTCATGATTTTTCATGTATGATAATTTTAAATCGTTCTGACAAAATAAACATAAAAGAGAAAGATTTGAGAACTCCAGATCTGAGAAATTGTTCAAAAAAAAAAAGGGAATTTTGATTGTGAAATTTCAATCCAATAATTGTTTAGAAAATATTTGTGTTTAGAATTAAGTATGGTAGATTTGTTAGTCACCAAAGTGGCCAAATCTTTATGAATTATTTTAATTCCGAATATTATGATTGTGTTTCAATTACCATAATTTTGATGTTATAAATAACATGAAAATTATTATTTTTTATTATGGGTGAATTGAAGTTCATTATTATAAAGTAGTTAAGGATCAACCCAAAGGTTGATTGCTTGTCTTTATAATAAATGAGCATGAATGTTGGTGATGTGAATATACTATTAGTTATATTTATATATCCAAAGACAATAAATATTTCTAGTTAGTGTATACATCATTGCCAAATTATGTAAAATTTTTATTAGCATCATTATGTTGAATGTTGTGTATTGATGGATTGCCTAAAGGTGAATATCAATATGCATTGTATGAAATGTATCTTAATTTATGAAGCATATTGATGTGTATGTATGTATAACTCAAAGTATTAATATTTTCAAATTTTATTCCTTGCAGTACCAGTTGCTACACATTCACTGTTCTCAACTGTTGCAGTTTTTAATGGACTTAACTTCTCTGAATGGAGTGAGTAAATCCAATTTTACCTTGGGGTAATGGATCTAGATTTGGCTCTTAGAGAAGAGAAACCTGGTGCTATTACTGCTATAAGCACTAAAGAGGAAAAAGTCCATTATAGAAACTGAGAAAGATCCAACAGGTTGAGTCTAATGTACATACGAATGAGAATTGCCAGCAACATTAAGTCAGCTCTTCCACAAACTAAAAGTGCCAAAAAAAATGATGAAGCTTGTGAAAGAGCGCTTCCAAACTACTGATAAGTCATTGCTGGGACACTAATGAGTCACTGACCACCATCAAATTTGATGGTTATCGTACAATGCATGAGTATGTTATTGAGATGACAAACATCGCAGCAAAACTAAAGTCATTGGGGATGGACGTGTATGAAAATTTCCTGGTGCAATTCATCCTGAACTCATTACCGGCTGAGTATAGTCCTTTCTAGATGAACTATAATACTATGAAGGATAAATGGAATGTGCATGAATTGTACAGTATGTTGGTTCAAGAATAGACCAGACTCAAGAACTAGGAAATTCATTCCATCAATTATGTGAAAGGTCAATGAGCTGAAAAGAAAAGTTTCAAGAAACATAAGAAGAAAGGAGGAGGACATCTGAAGGTTAATGAGGCTTCTTCTTCTAAAATTCACAAGAAGGAACATAATGGAAAGAGATGTCATTTCTGTAAAAAGATTGGGCACTTCCAAAAAGATTGCCCGAAACGTAAGGCTTGGTTCGAAAAGAAAGGTAAGCCTAGTGCTTATATATGTTATGAATCAAACCTAGCTGAAGTTCCTTATAACACTTGGTGGATTGATTCTAGATGTACTACTCATGTTCTAATATGTTGCAAGGATTCCTTACAACCCAGGCCACAAAGTCAAATGAAAAATTTGTCTTCATGGACATTGGAATGAAAGCTCCAGTGGAAGCTGTCGGGACTTATCGTTTAATCCTTGACACTGGATATCATTTAGATTTATTGAAAACTTTGTATGTACCTAGTATAACTAGGAATTTAGTTTCAATTTCTAAACTTGATAAGGCTGGATATTCCTTTAGATTTGGTAGTGGTTGTTTTAGTTTGTACAAGCACAATCATTTGATTGGCACAATTATATAAATTGTCTTGATAATCTATATGCTGAAACACTTATGACCTTGCATCATAACGTTGGCACTAAACGTGTCTTAATAAATGAACGTTCAGCTTATTTGTGGCATAAACGATTGGGACATATTTCTAAAGAAAGAATGGAAAGAATAGTAAAGAATGAAATTCTTCCGGATTTAGATTTTACTGATCTAAATGTGTGTGTGGATTGTATTAAAGGTAAAAAATGAAACACACAAAGAAAGGAGCCACAAGAAGCACTCAGCTACTTGAAATTATACACACTGATATATGTGGGCCTTTTGATGTTAACGCTTTCAATAAAGAAAGATACTTTATCACCTTAATTGATGATTATTCACGTTATGGTTATGTCTATTTGCTACATGATAAATCTCAGGCTGTATATGCTTTAGAGATTTACATTGATAAAGTTGAAAGGCAATTAGACAGAAAGGTGAAAATTGTCAGATCTGATAGGGGTAGTAAATATTATGGAAGGTATGATGAAAGCGGACAACATCCTGGTCCATTTGCTAAATTCCTCGAAAAGAGAAGCATATGTACGCAATACACAATGCCAGGCACACCACAACAAAATGGTGTGCTAGAAGGGCGTAATAGGACCTTGTTAGATATGGTTAGGAGTATGTTAAGTAATTCATCTTTACCTATTTCGTTGTGGACTTATGCTCTTAAAACTGCCATGTATCTGTTAAATAGGGTTCCTAGTAAGGCAGTTCCAAAGACTCATTTTGAACTGTGGACAGGAAGAAAACCTAGTCTAAGGCACCTGCATGTTTGGGGTTGCCAGGCAGAAATTAGATACTATAATCCACAAGAAAAGAAACTGGATTCAAGAACAATCAGTGGATATTTCATTGGTTATCCAGAAAAATCAAAAGGGTATAGATTTTATTGTCATAATTATATTACAAGAATTATTGAAATTGGAAATGCTAGGTTCATTGAGAATAGTGAAGTTAGTGGGAGTGAAACACCACGTAAAGTGGAGATTCAAGAATTGAGAGTACAAGTTCTCTTGACTTGTGTCTCTAATAAAGTTGTTGTTCCTCATGTTGTACCGATTAATAATGATGAAGAACAACAAATAAATGATCCCATTACTCACAATGAAATCATAGTAAATGAACCGAATAAGCCCATAGTAGAAGAACCACAACAAATAGCATTAAGAAGATCTCAAAGAGAAAGGAGATCCGCTATTTCTAATGAATATGTGGTATATCTACAAGAGTCTGAATTTGACTTGGGAATGGAAGATGATCCAGTTACGTTTTCATAAGTCATGATTAGTAATAATGGTCAAAAATGGTTAGATGCCATCAAAGAAGAGTTAAAATCTATGGAACAGCGTGAAGTTTGGGACCTTGTTGAGTTACCAAAAGGTTGTAAGAGAGTTGGATGTAAATGGGTCTTTAAGATCAAACGTGACTCTCATGGTAACTTAGAACGTTACAAGAACAGACTAGTTGCAAAAGGATTTACTCAGAAAGATGATATCGACTATAAGGAGACCTTTTCACCGGTATCTAAGAAAGATTCTTTAAGAATCATTATGGCATTGGTGGCTCATTATGATTTAGAGTTACACCAAATAAATGTGAAAATTGCCTTTCTAAATGGGAATTTAGAGGAAGATGTGTACATGGACCAACTAATGAGGTTCATAGAAAAAGGAAAAGAGCACATGGTGTGTAAACTTAAGAAATCAATATACGGACTTAAACAAGCTTCACGACAATGGTACCTTAAGTTTAACAATAGTGTTGTTTCCTTTGGATTTAAAGAAAACACCATTGATCAGTGTATATATCTAAAGGTTAGTGGTAGCAAGTTTATATTTTTACTTTTGTATGTTGATGATATCTTGTTTGCAACTAATAATCTTAGTCTTCTGAGTGAGACTAAGATATTTCTCTCTAGTAACTTTGAAATGAAAGATATAGGTGAGGCAACCTATGTGATTGGGATAGAGATATTCCGTAACAGATCACAAAGATTGTTAAGGCTTGTCTCAGAAAGAATATATTAATAAAGTTTTAGAGAGATTTGGAATGGAAAAAATGCTTCTTATCTCCGGTTCTAATTCAGAAAGGAGACAAATTCAGTCTCATGCAATGTCCTAAGAATGATTTGGAACAGAAACAAATGGAAGCAATTCCATATGCATCACTTGTTGGAAGCTTAATGTATGCTCAGACTTGTACGAGACCAGATATCAGTTTTGTAGTTGGAATGTTAGGAAGATACCAGAGTAATCCTGGTATGGATCATTGGAAAGCTGCAAAGAAAGTTCTGAGATATTTGTAAGGAACAAAGAATCACATGCTTACTTATAGGAAATCCAACAACCTTGAGGTCATTGGGTATTCAGATTCAGACTTTGCCAGATGTGTGGATACAAAAAAATCCACTTTTGGCTACTTATATCTTTTAGCTGGAGGAGCTATATCATGGAAAAATGTGAAGCAGTTTGTAATTGCTGCATCCATTATGGAAGCTGAATTTGTGGCATTTTTTGAGGCCATGGTTCAGGCTAAATGGCTACGGAATTTTATTTCAGGGCTTGGATTGGTCGACAGTATTGATAGGCCGCTGAAAATTTATTGTGACGATTTCGCAGCAGTCTTCTTTTCTAAAAACGACAAGTATTCTAAAGGTGCTAAGCATATGGAGTTGAAATACTTTGTCGTTAAAGAAGAGGTTCAGAAACATAAAGTGTCAATAGAGCATGTTAGCACCGATCTTATGATAGCTGATCCCTCGACGAAGGGATTATCACCCAAAATATTTACTGGTCATATGTATAATATGGGCATTATATCTGCTAGCGAATGTTAAATATTATTGTTATTATTGGTTATTGACACTCTGAGCTCATTAATATATATGTTTATGAAATTTTCCTGTTTTCAAATTTATGTATACATGCATGTATAAATGATGATGTTGAATACAGGATTTGTCTCTAATAGAGACATTATTGTTGAACATAATGTGTACTTCCTATTAAAGTATCATATTTGGGAGAAAAACTAATATAGTGGTACATGGAAGGAACTATGCCGATTTGATAGTGTAGAACCGTCATGACTCTTGTTGGTTTTATTTCTAATTATGAATTATGATATAACTAATGTATGAAACCTTTAGCCAAATTTATGTGAATTAAAGTTGATGTTTTATTAAATCATGGAATGACATTTACCACATGAGCCAAGTGGGAGAATATTAGAAATGTGTCTCATGTTTAATAGGAATTAAGCATGATTTAATTAAAACATGTTAAAGGGCTAAAAGGTAAATTTAGTTGTAAGTTAAGGGAGGTTATGAAAATGGTAATTAAGTAATTGCTTGATGGGAGCAGTTATCTGATGGTTGTGGAAAGTTATCCTGGTGATAACTGATGGTTTTTAAAATTCGAAAGAAACCGATAACTGATGGTGCTATCTAATGGTTTTGAATTTGAAATTAAACCCCTATATATTCAGTCTCTACCCATAAGGATACGCTAAGATTTATTTCCATCAAAAAGTGAAAAGCATAAGCACGAAAGGGGAAGGGACCGATAAAGATTCAACAGTCAAGAAAGTTTCAGATCTGAAGTTTATTCAGCATTATGGACAAAGATCAGTATTCATATTTTGATTTAAATCTAATGTATGTGAAAACCATGAATTCCAAGATCCTAATTGTGTTCTAGTATGATGGACCATAACGTAAAGGACACAAATTTATGTTTACATTTCGTACATAAAATTTTTATTAATACATTGCTGTCTCTGATGTTTATGCATACAAAAGGATCAAGGAGTTAATCAAAGGGGAGCATAACAAATTGTTGTATTCTAAACTGTTTATGTCTGTTTCGCTGGGGTGATTGTGCAGCCTTGTTTTGGAATGTTTGGATATGGTGGACCTATTGCATCTATGCATTTGGGGAGGTATGATTTCTTTGAAGAAAATCCTCTTTTTCTAGTCTGCTCAAGTACTCCCCGGAGCTCCTATCTTTGTATCTCTCCCTTCCTTATTCATGTTATTCTTACACAATAGGCGTGCTTTAGTTTCCTCCAAGACAACACATGTCAAGAAAGTCTACATGTTGCTTCTTAAGAGAGAAGCTTTGCTAAGTGCTTCTAGCTCTAAACTCACATGGAAGGTATTCGTGTTTCCCTAACAATGCAATGCCTTGGTGCTTTTGTCTTTCGTATGTTTTCTCTTATTTTTCTGTGCTCTTAACGGACAGTAGCATGTACTTTTGTTTATTTATCTTTGTAATTCAGACTGATGGTGGCATCAGGGATCCCTCAGAGGATGAAATCGGGGAATCTCGTCATGGTAGCTTTACAAAGGTATATAGCATATTTAATCTTTTGCTTATACACTTCCTTCTTTCCATTTTAACCATTGTGAATTTTACTTTTGCCTTTAACCACTTCGTCAGATAGCTTAATCATGTTATTACAAGCTACATTTTCTTTGTTGTTTTATATGGGGTCGACAGCTTTTGATTTCGTTTGCTGATATTTTTATTTAGAGTATCTTATTATGATTGGTCTCTGAACTGAGAATTTTCAACTCTCAATTTTGGCTCTTGTAACTGTCTCTAAAACATTTAATTTTTCCAAAGGCAGGATAACGGATAATTTTAAGATGATGACCTGTACTTTATGAGAGCTTTCGATATATGGAGTTTATATTTTAACTTGATAGGACATTACATTTTTTTTTTGTGGCATTTACCATTATTTTTATTGCTAATTCCACTGTTTATATTTTGTACTTTATTATGTATTTGTGTTGAGCCCCAGTAATTATCTTAGTTATCCAATTCTATTTATCAATGGTATGGAAGTGCGTAACCAGCAAAAAAGCCCCTCCCCGCTTTTCAATTCATTTTATATTTACATGGGTGAGTGATTATCACGACAATTTTATACCTGAACACATGATGCTATATTGCAGGTTGAGATTTATGAGCCTAAAGTAAAGGATGTGGACATATATAAACTACAGTGCATCCTCAAGGACATCTATTTTCCTTACATTCAGGTTTGGCTTCCACCAATGAATTGAATCAATGTAACAGATTAGAAGACTTCATATCATTTCAAATCTTATGTGTCTGTGTGTTGATTCAAGCTTTCAATTTTTTTTAAAAAAAAATTTGTTAACTTTAAAATGATATCTTACATTATGACGCTTCTTCGTCCTATTTCCTTTTCTCCCCGTTTTGAGTTTGTTTGTTTCTTGTGCTCAACATTATCAGGCTTAAATGGTGTGGGGGTACTATACTCCATATTATGATTGAGGGATGCCGGCTAGGCAATTTTCTTTAAAGTTTTGTTAATAATTCTTACTTGTGATGGGACCTGGAAGTAAAACTGAATTCGGAATTCAGAGTGATTTTTTTTTTAAGGAAAAGCAAAATAACTTAGCCTGTTATGCTGATATCAAAGGGGTAACATATATGATTATGAGTTTGACTTTGATTATATTGTCTATTGGAAGTTGGCATCCATCTGTGGTGTTAGCTGTTTGAAACGCGTACTCTTTTATGCTTCACTATTTTGTAGTGCAAGCATGTGGCATTGGCTCTTCCACTCTTTCTTTGTATGATTCTAATACATGGTTAAATTTTACATGCATATAAGAATGATATTTTTGTAGAAGGGTGGGAATTACTTTTTCCGATCGAGTAGATTTTGGGATTGTTCCAACTTTCATGTTAATATTATGGTGAAATTTCTGTACAGCCAGACTATCTTTGAATAAATGTGTTCAGTGCTAGAATTTTTATTTTTTTTTTGTCGTTTAGAATTTTGTTGGCAAAACATTGTTCTTCGCTAAATTTAATATATCTGTTTTGAATTATTTCATTCATGCAGAGTGATGACGTGTCTGACAAAGGGAAGACTATTACACCAATAGAGTTCCAGGTTCTTGCTTAACCATTACATTTTCAGTTCATTAATTCTGTTGGAGCTTTGTCTGGTTGCACATTTCTGCTCAACTTAATTATCAAATAAATATTACCAAATTACAATGACTCGAAAAAATATAAGATTAACTATTGGATGTAATCTAATTTTCTAAATCTTGACATAGGATTCTTTTTATTCTTTTTGTGGCAGACTACATATATGTATTATTGTACCATATCTGACCTAAATCGGAAGATAGGCTATCAAGATAATAATAAAAATAAGGAAGACAATTTTTTTATGCATTCCTTTTTTCTCAACCTTTATTTTCTCTGCATATTTTTCTTTTGTATGAGTAGCTTAGCAGTTTTCATATTAAAGCATATTAAGCATATTTTCACACGGCCTTAACTACTATTTCCTTGTTCAATTCTTTTGAAAAAAAAATAATGTTATTCCGTTTCATGGAACGGTTAACAGGTGCAATTGAAAATCATGTAATATTATGTAGGATTGCAAATGAATTTTGTTCTTTACAGGTTAATGGTGTTGATTTGACTGAGATTCAAGGTGGGGAGGTTGCAATCACCAATTTGCATTCTTGCAATGGCCCTGAGTTTGTTTTACAGCTTCATCTTAGCTTTGTACCCTGCCATGATAGCGTTAAAACTCCAAAGTAACCTTTTCTTTCTCCTTGAACTCTGGGCTCTTGTGAAAAATAGATGATACTGCTTTATCATTATGTCTAATACGTCAATGCCAAATAATCATTTTGTCTAATTAACTATCAGAAAAATTGCAAGTGTCAAATTCTACTTGAATATATATCTATATTTCAGGTTCAAGAGAACTTCAAGAAGCAAATGCACGCCTGAGGTGTGTATGTTTCCCATTCAGAGAGGTAACATAGCATACAGTGCTCTTCTTTCCTAAATCTCAAATTCAAGACCAAACAAATGAATATTTTTAAATTACAGGGAAAGGAGAATATTGAGAAGGTTTTGGAGAAGTTAATGGCTGATGGTTGTGTAATAAGAGAAAACTTCCAAACCTTTAGTCGTGTCTCCATTAGGCGGCTTGGGCGTCTACTCCCAGATGCTCGCTGGGTAAACTTCTAACATTGGCTTTGAACTTTTAGAGATATTTTCCCCTGTACTTACTTAAGTTCTTTTTCTAGTAGCTGTTTATTTATTAAAACTTTAAAAGCCATATAATTTATTGGTCATGAAATAAAGAATTATATTTCTTCTTTTTTTGTCCCGTCAAATTTTATTCGTGTAGCATACACTATATAGCTGTAACTGTTAAAATATTAGGATTATTATTGTGTCAGGATTCTTACTATATTAGAAGGGATTCTTAATTCAATGTCCTATTTCTCTCTTTTTTCTTTTCCTTCCAATCCCTATAATTTCAACAGTTACCTTCACATGCTGTGCATTGTGTAAACTGCTTTACTGCTTTTAGACTAGTTTTTATTGATACATTTGTGCACAGATTATGCACTAATTTCTATTGCCTTGTGTAACCTACATTTTATTGCAATCACAACATCATGAATTTTTCCTTTGGTTTAATTGTTTTACTTTTACATGGTTTTAAAAATTTTTCGATCAAAGAAGCTGCTTCCTAGTTCAAATCACGGCTTGTTCTGAAAGTCAGCTATCAGCTCACATGAGGGAATATTTAGACCATACAAAATGACAAACAATCCTACTCGTGCCTATATAAACTTAAGCTTTTGAAGAAGCTGTCTGTCAGATCTGGTTGCAAGAATGCAGGTTTGATTACAAGATCTGGGCTACGTCATCTTGGAATTGGACAACATTGTCTGCCAGCAGGCTTAGACCTAGAAAATAGGAGGAGGTTTGATTACAAACATACAATTGAAAGAGATAATAAAATTTGATAATTCATCTTTGGACTGCTAAATCTAAATTTCTTTCCTTATTTTTTTAAAGGAATTAACTATTTTGTCACCCAGTGGACTTTCATGTTATTGTTTTTGTCCGTCTTTCAGTCATCACTCACAATTGTTGTTGACTCGCATTTTTTTACCCGTAGACTTTACTTCCTTTTATGGACCTTAGGAACAAAAAGGGAAACAAGGCTCAGTTATTGAAGAAATGTTGCTTGAGGGTGAAATGCTTCATTGGTACACTAGTCATGATATGTTACGACATACGTGCATATGTACTATTTGTTCTTTTACTCTGTTTTGAGCCAGACTGTCTAATTTGCAGAGACTGATGTTGGTTTTAGGCCAACACTGTCCAAGGTTAGACTTGCTATGCTTAAACATATTAGTGAATGTGCTGACATGTTTCCTCAAGTATCCTTACGTTTATCTTATTTATATTCCTACTTGTTAAATAACTTTTGATTGGCTTTTGGACTACTTTTGAAGCACATAATCTTGGCTGTGAAATTATCCCAGCCGAGATTAATAAAAGGCAAAAGAATAGTTTGCTTTGCACTCAGCGCATAGCTATGTGATTAGTTTTAATATCAGTAAGTGACAAAATATTAGTTAGAGCAGAACCAATTAATAGATATTTTGACTGCAAACTAAAAATTTTACTGGAATTATGTGAACAACTCTGACGTGCTTGAACCTGACTTTATACTAACTATCTTTGCATTTTATTCAGCGGTATCTTCACTTGTCAGTTGTTTGATGTTTGGATTTTTAAGCTTCCGTAAATGCTGCAATTAATTTGTCTATAAATCTTCGACATAGTAATTTAGAGACAGGTTAGATCCATGTATACATATCCATAGAAAGAAAGGAAGAAGGGAGTATTGGTGTTCTCGAATTTAATATGCTGTATAATATGCAGCCTGCAAATATATGATTCAAGAATCAATTATTCTTTGTATAAGGAAAGTTAAGTTGTTAAGATGTGCTAGCTTCCTCTGTAGCACTTGCAATGACTATTGAAGCAGTATGAAAATTTTGAAGGCTTAGAAGTAAATGAAAGTTCACAAATTATACGATCGTATATAGGTCACATATTACATGATGCTCATACAAAAGGCGCTTTTGTCTCTACATCTTGACTGAAAACAAGTGCACGTTTTGTCCATGTGATGTGCTGATATATATATATATATATATATATATATATATATATATATATATATATATATAAACTATAACGAAACCGTGGCAGAGTAATATGGTAAACAGTAGAAAATTATGGCTACGGAAGAAGCAATGAATCAGCTCTTCCATGTAGGCAGTAAGATTGATTGAATAACTATACAAAAATGATAATATCTGTATTCTTACGGATTTAATGATCATCACCAAATTCATGGCTTTTCAGACTGATCTAGCTCATCACAATCCCTTCACTACTGCTTTGAAGAGCTTTGGCAGTAAAATTCCTAACAAAGACAAGGGTAACTTTTTGTTTTCAACTCCAAGCAAGACACTTTTTCAGCTTTATTGTCTTGGTTATTAAATATCCCACTCATGAGTTGTTTAAAATCAATAGATGTTGTTGTTCAAATTCGCAAGGCTGGAAAAGTTTTAACTCCTTTACAACTAGAAAGGGAGTACCAAGAGTGGATCTTAGAAATGCATGATCGTTATGATGAAGAAGCTGATTCTGGAGAGGATCGGCCAGTTATCATCGTCAACCCAGCAAACAAAAAGGCACTTCGCATCTCTTCAGATGGTAGGTATCAAGGACTAACCAGATTCTGATGTAGTAAACTTCCATTTGAGTATGATCTTCCAAACATTATCTCAAGATTACTTTTATCGTCTAAAGAATGTTAACTTCAATTTAATCCTTAAATTATGAAAAGTGACATTAAAATCGTTTATTTATGTACGAATAAGGACTAAATTTATATTAATTTATATAATTGAGTGATTAAATTAATGTAAATTTTATATAATTAAAAGATTAAATTGATGACATTTTTAGATAATTAAATATTTAAGTTGATGTCAATTTTTTTAGGATAAAAATAATATTATTTTTTATAATTTTAAAGACTAAATTAATATTATCTTTTTTTGAAGTAACGATGACCAAAATTTGGTTCACTCTTTTAATTTTGTTTTCTTTTCCAATAAGGATCTTTGCTCCGTAGCAGTTGAGACTATAGCCCTTCGAATGAAACGCAGCATGCGTTTCCAACTTCCGGGGGATCCCTGTCTCCCTATGCTACCCACACATAAAAGAAAAAAGAAAAAACTTGTTCTTTTTATCCCAAGTGAAAATCCCATCGTACGTTATATTTGCTGCTACTGAACAAAATAAACTCCTGTGTGTGTCTGATCATCTTTTTTCCTTATCAATATGCACTTATGCAGTCATAAGAGTTCATCAGGTTTTAAAGAGAAAGCTAAAAACCTGGAAGCGTGGCCAGAAAATCATAGTGTTAAAGGGAGCATGTGCTGGGTGTCACAAGACTACTATTTATGCAACCATAGAGTACATTTTGCTTGATGGATTTGAAGGAGACGCTGGTGGTAAGCTTTCTTCTGATGGTACATAAGTAAAGCATCGTTAGACAAATATAATGTTTAAAAGAGAATTAATTATTAAAAAAGTTTGACTTTAAATTTTTGAATTTATTAAAAATCACTTTAAAATATAATTGCAGTAATATTTTTTAAAAGTTATTGAGTTATACTTATTTGAATATTTTTAGACAAACATAATCATAGGGATATCTGTGTAAATTACACATACAACAATTTTTCACCGAAAACAAAGGCCAGAATCCCATTACATTTACCCCAAAAAGACTGTTTCGAAAAGTTACCAAACATGTAGGCATCTTCATAACTTGTGTTTGACGCTCAAACGTGATTCTGGCATTAAGAAAATCTAAAACAAACATAGTCAAATATATTACCTAAATCTACAGCTTTTTGGTCACAATAAACAGGAATAGCTGATGATCAAAAGAAGAATTATTAATTGTCATGACTAATGGTTGTGCAACTCATGAAGTATGTGACAAGCTGAAATTAGTTTATTTGAACGTTTGAAGTATCTTCTTAAACATTAAAAATGAAATAAGTTTAAAGTTCTATAAGTAAAGAGTCTTTTCAATATATTCAAGAAAAAAAGATTTAATATGATAATCAATTTCATTAAGTTATCATAATATCATCCATTCATCATTAACAACTTAAATGTTAAATGACTTGCAATCTTTTCCTCTGTTGTCAGCCTTTGCTTTTGGCGGTTGAATTTAATGCTTGTAGATTTAATAGTAAAGCCCTAAAGTGAATTCTTCACCGTAGAAGAGCCAAAAATGAGGAAATTTTATTTAGTTAAAACACAATTGCGGCCACTATTGACTGTTAGTAAACCATGGTCCAAAACCTTAACCATTCCTCTCGCACCCTCTCCCGTGCCAAAAAAACATAAGGAAAAATAATTCAACATTTGATGATCTGCTTATGCTGTAAATAAGATTATAACTTCACATACTTTTGAGAATTTAATTTTTTATTGGAAACTCATTTAATATGTGGATTCTTTATAATGTGAAGAAGCTGACCACTTTTGGTTCCCTTGTTAATAGGAGATGCCCGAATCATATGTAGGTTAGTTCTCAATATTCTTGAAATACTTTTATCTACTAGAACAATATGGTTACTCAAATCGTCTCTGCTCAAGATAAATGATTGCTATTTCTTTGATTTTAAAGGCCAATAGATATCCCAGATGAGAATGGCTGTGTCCTTTAGTAGGTGATGAGGATGCAAGTTTGGACATTAATGGCTCATTGTCTTTACCTTTAAGTGTGATCGACTCTGGAAAGGTTCTGTGATTATATTTTAAGTTTATAGGTGTTGCATTCCATACAGTTGAAAGACTTTCTGATTCCAAAGCAATTTTTACCAGCTTGTAGCTGTTGAAAGTATTGAATGGGATGATCATCTTAATAAGAAACAACAGAAATCTCCTGTTGCAATTGACTTGCTGAGTTCAGACCATTGTCAACAGCTGGAGGTTGATGGGGTTAGTCATTTATTTTTTGTTTCCACCCCCTCCCCTAATATATTTATCCTTTCAATTGATAAGTTAGATACATGATTAGCTAAACTAAAGTATACTTTAGAACCCTAAAAAATATACGAGTTTTCAAACGGATCACTTAAAAATTAATTATTTTAATTAAGTATTTAAATTTTTCCAAAATTACATAAAATCGTCAAGTCAATGATGGTGGTTGACTGTGATGTTATAAAAATGACTCCCATGCCATCAAACTATTGAGTCATGACAGGTGCCACAACAGAAAATGACTGAGAAATCAAACTTCCTCATAAGTGACTTGACAGTTCCGTGTAATTTGGAGCCAACTTAACCTCCATCTTTGTAGTGCATTATGGATTCAATGTTATTGAAGTCTCTGGACATATTTGGACTTGAGTTGCTACGTGGTCCTTTTTCTGCATTGGTTTTATTAGGAAGAGAGCAGTGGAAGATTCTATAGAGTGAGGAAGTGAGGACCAAAAATGGTCAAATGTTTCAGTGTCCATATTCTAGTGTTCTTTGTATCTTTCTTCTCTCAAAATTGTTTTACCTTGTTCTTACTATTTCATGTTTGTTTGCAGGCATTACCCGTTAATGCTCCAGTTTTTGCTGGCCAAGTGCCTCCAAAACAAGTTGTGGCAGTTGTTCGGCCAGTAAATTTTATGCCTGGTGCTACAGAAAAGTTAAAAGTATATTTATAAGAGCATTATAGAGATGTCAATGGAAGTAAAATATAAGAGAGGGCCAGAATGTTCAAAAAGCTATTCATTCAGATCGTGTATCGCCAGCATTCTTTAAAGGGTGGGTTTGATGGTTTATACTTCTTTCCACTGGGATGCAAATTGCCTAATATATTTCACAGGGCTGGTGTTTATATATTCTCATTCTCTCTTGTAAGAAGGCACAGAAACCCTTTTTCCTTTATAGTCTGCTTTATTTCTTTAAAGGGTCTCTGACCATGCAATATGTTGTGTTGGGATATTTGTCTGGTAGATGGAGTTGGGCAGTATAACTGTTCAGAAACAAGTGATTGTGAAGCCTTCTACTTGTGTTGGAAAGTGGAGACACTTGAGCAATGACCAAAGTCCACCACTAGATGTCAGGAATGATTGCTCAATGCCTGTGTCCTACATTTCACTAGTTATACTTGAGCAAGCTTATAACATATTTCCTTTTAGTTTCTTGCATTTCTACTACTAATTCAGCAAATTATTTACTTTTGTATGTTCTTGTTGAAATGTGTTAGGAACCCAGAAATCCAGAAATGATAAAATGTGTGTTTTGTATTATTTCTCTCAACTACCCTCTCCTCAGCCCAGCTCTGATGATGTTTCAGTGCTGGTGGGATCACAACAGCAAGAAAGAAGAAGAAAATACAACGAAACACAGAAAAAATGCAATCACTTCGAGGGGATTGCAGCTTCCTACAGCTCCCTTCCGTTATATAGCCTGCTCACGGAATGCTTCCCCTCCATTTCCTCTCTCTCTCTCCTAGCCACCTCAGCATTCGATTATGCAGACCGCACCACTGCCCCATGCTGGTTTTCTCCCACTTTCTTCTCTCTCTGCCAGCCACGTCAGCATTCTGTTATGCAGCCCATAATCTGTTTGCTCTCCTGTACTGCTTGTTCTGCTGAGGTGATTCCTTTTGTGCTCCATTCTCAACAACTCCCACGTGTGGTGGCCCCTTTTTTCCTCTAAATTTGTTTTTTGTGGTATACTTTCCTAATGAGGGGTCTAACAATACTCCCCCCCAAAAGTTCTACCTTGTCCTCAAGGTGGAAATCAGGAAAATTTTCTTGAATGGTAAGGAAAGATTCCCACGTATTTTCAAAGTCTGGTAAGTCTTCCCACTGAATTAACACCTCTAGTTCTCCACTTGCTGCAGTTCTGACATTGAGTACTGCTGCTGGGTACACCTTCAATTCCCATTCTTCTGTTAAGTTCTTTGCTAAGGGTTGCTGCTTGACTGTCCCTGCTGCTGATTTTTTTAGTAAGGAGACATAAAAAATAGGACGTATACGGGTATAATCAGGAAGATGTAGTCTATAAGCGCTTGCCCGACCTTTTCCACTACCTCATAAGGGCCATAAAATCTCGGACTTAACTTCTCATTAGCCTTTCTAGCTAGAGACTTGAATCTGTAAGGTTGTATCTTCAAATTGACATAATCCCCTGGTTGATAACTGACGTCCCTCCTTTTTTTATCTGCATGAAACTTCATTTTATTTTGGGCAGTCACCAGATTATCTTTCAACTCATCCAGTATCCTGTTCCTGTCAGCTATAAGTTGATTGCTCTCCTCGACCATTGATGAATCCTCGGAGCATCGTAGTAAGACAGGCGGTTCCCTCCCATACAAGGCTTTAAATGGGAACATTCTAGTGGAACTGTTGTAATTAATATTGAACCAAAATTCAGCCCAGTTTAACCATTTAGGCCACTGTTTAGGCATATTTCCAACAAAACACCTGAGGTAAGTCTCAACACATCTATTTACCACTTCGGTCTGACCATCAGATTGAGGGTGATATGCAGAACTGAGTTTGAGAGCTGTCCTTGATAGTTTGAATAGATCAGTCCAGAATTGACTGATGAAAACTCGGTCTCTATCCGAAACTATTAAAGTAGGGAACCTATGTAACCTTATTATCTCCTTCACGAACACTTCAGCCACTTCCTTGGCTGAAAATGAATGGCACATTGGAATGAAATGTGCATATTTTGTGAGTCGATCAACTACCACCATTATAGTGTCCACTCCCTGTGCTTTTGGCAAACCTCCTATGAAATCCATGGAAACATCACTCCATACTTGAGTTTGGAATTGGCAATGGTTGCAGCAAGCCTGCTGGAGATAAAGCCTGATATTTATTCCATTGACAAGTATCACAGGCTGCTACAAAACTTTTGATGTCTCCCTTTATTCCCTCCCAATACAACAGGCCAGTTATCTTCTTATAGGTCCTGAAGAAACCCGAATGACTTTCAAAAGGGGTAGCATGGAATTCATGGAGGATGGTAGGTATCCTTGCAGAATTCCTTGGTAAAACCAGTCTTCCTTTATAGTATAAATAGTTCCCCTCTTAAGATAGCCCGGGTGTGAGTCTTTATCTACTATCAAGTCTTGTAGGATAGCTTTTAGCTTGCTGTCATTTTGTAGTTCTTCTTCCCACAGCTCCGAATCTGTAATATGAAAGGTGGAAATAGCACAGAAGTCCATCCTTCTGGACAAAGCATCGGCAACTTTATTCTCCCGTATAGGCTTGTACTGTACTTCAAAATCAAACCCCATTAATTTAGAGGTCCATTTCTGCTGTTCTTCTCCCATCAGTCGCTGCTTGGTTAAGTACTTCAGACTTTTCTAATCTGTTCTAATCACGAAATGTCTTCCCATCAAGTAATGTCTCCATTTCTTTACTGCTAAAACCACCACCATCAACTCTCTTTCATATACAAATTTATGTTATGCCCTGTTAGATAACCCTTGGCTGAGGTATGCAATAGGTCTGCCCTCTTGCATGAGAACAGCCCCTAAACCTTTTCCTGATGCATCTGTCTCTAACACAAAAGTTTTTGAGAAATCAGGTACAGCAAGCACGGGTAAGGTTACCATAGCTGATTTCAACAACTCAAAGGCTTGCTGTGCTTCTTCATTCCACTCAAATCCATCCTTCTTCAATAATTAGGTTAATGGCCGAGCTATCTTGCCATAATCCCTCACAAGCCTCCTATAATATCCCATTAACCCCAAGAATCCTCGGAGTCCCTTGACATCTTTGGGTCTTGGCCAGCTGGTCATGCCTTTTCTACTTTCATGGGGTCAGCTTGAACCCCCTCAGCTGAGATGATGTGACCCAAATACTCCAATTTAGGCTGCCCAAAACTACATTTCTTCTTATTTAACAGCAACTTATTCTCCCTTAACTGCTGCAATACCAGCTCCAAGTGCATCAAATGTTCCTGTTTGCTAATACTATCTATAAGTATATCATCAAAGAACACCAACACAAATTTTCTCAAGAATGGAAGAAACACCTCATTCATTAACGCTTGAAAAGTGGAGGGCGAGTTGGTTAACCCGAAGGGCATTACTAAGAACTCATAATGCCCTTCATGAGTGCGAAATGTCGTTTTGGAGACATCTTCCTCCCTCATCCTGATTTGGTGGTACCTAGATTTTAAGTCCAGCTTAGAAAAAATAACTGCACCCCCAAGCTCGTCCAACAGTTCATCTATGGCAAGAATGGGAAATTTGTCTGGCGCAATCACCTTATTCAAGGCTCTGTAGTCAACACAGATTCGCCAGCCCCGATCCTTCTTTCTAACCAATATGATGGGGCTGGAAAATGGACTCGTACTATGCCTTATAATCCCAGCTACAAGCATTTCCGCCACCACTCTCTATTTCATTTTTCTGATAATGGGGGTATCTATAGGGTCTTATATTTGGCACTGGGGCGCCATCTTTCAGCCTTATAGCATGGTCCTGTATTTTGGAAGGAGGCAGGCCATGAGGCTCTTTGAAGAGATCTTTAAATTCTCCCAAAACATGCTATAACTCCTCCTACTCCACCATATCCACTTGTTGAGCAAACCCCTGGGTGGCAATCTCCACATAAAACCCTTCCCCGTCATTATGTAATACTTTTACCATGGACTTAAATGAGGCTGCTGACCGGGATAGTGAAGAATCCCCTTGTAATGTGACTACCCTCCCTGCTGACAAGAATCTCATTGTCAGTTTCTTAAAATTAGCTTTGATTTCATCTAACCCCTCCAACCAGTCTAGTCCCAGCACTACATCCGCTCCACCCAACTCAAACAAGAAATAATCAGCGGTAATGTTCAGCCCCTGCACTAACTTATTCACCCCTTCACACACTCCCTTGCACCTAATTTGATGTCCGTCGCCAACCTCTACTATATACTCAGGGGTTTCAGCCATGGGTAAATTAAGTTCATCCACTACCCTCCTATCAATGAAATTACTTGAGGCCCCACAATCGATTAACACAATCACCTTCCTTCCTTGTATTTCACCCCATAATTTGAGCGATTTTTTCGAAGTCAGTCCCATGATACTGTTCATGGACAGCTACAGCGCCCTGTCCCTCCCCACTTTCTCCCTTTCTTCTTCAAGTTCATCCTCCGGCTCCTCCTCCAACTCTTCCTCCGTGCCCAACAGTAGCACATTCAACTGTTTAAATTTACAGATGTGTTCAGGACCAAATTTTTCATCACATCTAAAACACAACCCTTTCCTTCTTTTCTCCTGCATTTCAGCTTCAGTGAGCTTCTTAAATCCAGTTCCCCTCTTCGGGTAACTGCTCCCTTTAGCAGAGCGTTGTTCTCCTATTTTCTGCCCTATTACACCAGTCTTGGAAGCAGCTGTGAGATACGAACGCCCCCTTGCAGCAGACTCATAGTTTGAATGGGTTTTAATCCCGACTTCTATAGCAGCTGTTCTGCTGGAAAAGTAAGGCTTGCTGATCCCTTTTGAACTCAGTCCAGCTCTTCCCTTTCCTACCGCAGAGTCCCTTTCTTCCACCAATAGAGCCAAATCCATCAGCTCCGACAGTGTTCCCAACCGGTGAAGCTTAATCTCTGCTCTCACCTCCTCTTTCAAGCCGTTGAGAAATATCCCTTTCAATATGCTTTCATCAACTACTGCTAAAGGCACAGTGAGGAGCTCAAATTGCTCCCTGTACTCTACGACCGACCCTAATTGGTAGAATCCCAACAGCAACTCATACGGATTTTGAGCTAAGGAAGGCTGAAACTGCCGCACTACAGCTGCCTTGAATTCTGTCCAGCTTGCTTGTGGATTGCGTGTTTCGCATCAGGCATACCAGTTCAGTGCCTTTCCATCATGGCCATCACAGCATCTAGCTTCTCATTATCTTCAAGGAATTCACCTGGAAATACCTCTCTATCTTGTTTACCCAGCCGAATGCATCATCACCAGTGAACAAAGTATCTTAACTTGCTCTCCCTGTCTTCCAATGATAGATCCGAGTGGGTCCTGTGACAGTCCCACTGGAGCCCGCTCTTCCCTGCAAAATTTCCTCCCCTTCTTCCTCTGTCACTGCGTCAGTCTGCCTCCTAGGTGGTATGGGTTCCTTCCCTTTCATCCATTGCAGAATTTGCTGCTGGGTATGTTCCATTCTGGAACATTGAGCTCCTCTCTCCTCCCTTTCCTGCCATGCCTCCATCCTCTCCTGTTGTGTTTCCAATCTCAACCTGTCAAGGTCTTGTCTCAAATGCTCCATACCCTTCTCCAATGCTTCTACACGATTCTCCATCCTAGACCTCACCATCCACAGCCCCTCAATTGGGAGCTCTGATACCAATTTGTTAGGAACCCAGAAATCCAGAAATGATAAAATATGTGTTTGTATTATTTCTCTCAACTACCCTCTCCTCAGCCCAGCTCTGATGATGTTTCAGTGCTGGTGGTATCACAACAACAGCAAGAAAGAAGAAGAAATACAACGAAACACAGAAAAATGCAATCACTTTGAGGGGATTGCAGCCTCCACCCTTTCTACCCACTACTCCTTTTTTTCTCCCCCCTCTTTCCTACAGCTCCCTTCCGTTATATAGCCTGCTCACGGAATGCTTCCCTTCCATTTCCTCTCTCTCTCTCCTAGCCACCTTAGCATTCAGTTATGCAGACTGCACCACTGCCCATGCTGGTTTTCTCCACTTCTCTCTCCCAGCCATGTCAGCATTCTGTTATGCGGCCCATAATTTGTTTGCTCTCCTGCACTGCTTTTCTGCTGAGGTGATCCTGCTCCATTCTCAACAACTTCCACGTGTGGTGGCCCTTTTTTCCTCTAAATTTGTTTCTGTGGTATACTTTCCTAATGGGGGGTCTAACAAAATGCTTTGATGTACAGGGTTGGTTCGTCTTTCCCAACCTTAGCCATTGCATGTTATGATATATATGACAATCGAGCACCTTCTGAATCTATTCCGGAAGTGACTGTCAAAGTTCACAGCGCCAAGGGCTTACTCTTTGAAGTACACAGGATGAAGACTAGCCTTTCAACTAACAAATTGACTTTAAATATTAAGGTACTCTTTTGATAGTATGTAATTTTTACTGATATGGAGACACCTTTTACATGTGTTTGGAATACTTGAGACAGGATATACTGGTCACAAGTAAGGAACTGGACAAGATAAGACTGAGCTATGGAGCCAATTTGTTGATTGCTTCAAGCGATGAACAGTTATCACTTTCCATTCCATGTCAAGGTGGCCATGACTGATCTACACACATTTTTTGTTCATGGGAAAATTATTTGATTTTTGATGATTGTTGCTTGTTCTTATCTCTGTTGTATGCTGGATATTTTCTCAGTTTATCCAGGTTTTCTTAACCGTGTTGAACTCCAGCTGCAAATAACAGAAAACCAACTGCTTCCAGGCTATGTTTTAAGGATCTAATATTGGAGGTATCTTAAATGTGTCAATGTTGTCTGATGTATTTTGTGGCTTAATCTACTTTCTCTATTTTTGTTCATTCCTGCCTGGATGCCCACAGAAAGAGGATAAAAGAGGCAGAAGTATCAAGTAGCTAAGATACTAAGAAGTTGGTTAGCCAAGCGAAAGCCAAAGCTGAGAAGAAGACCAATAAAGGCTCTAGTGAGAAAAGTGGATCAAACAAAAGATAGTTTGATTAAAATGGCAAAGTAAAATATAGAAAAGCTTTAGGAGAAACCATTAAGAAATACCTTGCTCTAAATGGTTTTACTGAAAAGTTGGTTTTGATAGAGTCCAATAGTGCCAATTTATTCATTTAGCCAACTCCACCTAGTGGGATAAGGCTTGGTTATTGTTGTTGTTGCTCTTAATTTCTAATTGTTAGTTTAAATATTCCAAAAGCTTAGGCTGTTAGGTATAGGCCCAAGAAATGGTTTTTATCTCTAAACACATACTGTCAACTGCATTATAACAAGAAAGTAATGTGTTTATAGAAGTACTGTTTTTCTGGTATAAATGGGCACATTTAGTCTTTCTTGATTAACTTTTCC